>OY997380.1:887500-916385 GCA_963921505.1 Phakellia ventilabrum | reverse complement strand
CAATGCCTTGGCTCGAGCGCAACAATTTAAAACACCTTTCTGCTATTATTAGCCACATACATGATGCTTTATGACTCTAAAACTAGTAAACGGAATACACAGATACTTTGTGATTCTTTGCAACATATTCTGCACGTTGTCTGTTGTCTCCCCCACCACGATCTGCCAATGGTGATGTTGGATTTTCTTGGATTTCCATATATACAGGAGGAACTGAAGAAGAGGATGGCAGAAGACTTTGGCAAGTTTCACCGCCCCCCTCATCCAGACTTTGAGCATTTTCCCCCCCAGCAGAATGTGTTTGTGCAAAGCACAGTAAAACAGACAATTAAGCTGCTGACAGAGAATGGGGGCAATACCTTAGGAATCGAAGAGTATCTATAGTGCCATTATTATATTATATTTATCTATGAATTTGAATTTGACGGTGGTGGACTAACTCCACAATAATGATTTAGGTAAACAACCACAAGTAGTTATTACTTCAGCAGCGCTATAAGATTATTATGAAAATATTAATATTATGGGATGTTAAGTTAACTCTTTGATATCCATGGGCATATGTGCCGATATAAAATAGAGAAAGCTTAAATAAAATGGAGAAAAGCTTATATTAACGCATAATATAAAAGCCCATATAAAATTCAATTTATTAAGCCTTATGAATGTATTAAACCTTGGCTAGGAAAGAGGTAAGGTGTATACCACCATAGATAGCAGGATCTGAAGAGTAGCTACATCCAAGAAGTATAGATTCGCTGCCTTTCTTCGTTGCCTGAGAATTGTAGTTGTCCTCGCCCAAAAATTCACCCTTCTACGATACCACTCTTTTAACCTACACATCATACCCAGACCTAAAGGTTCGTAATTTAGTGGCAATATGTCTGGGTACGAGGCTACACATCATGCACGTGAGAAAATGTACCCGGCCCACAGCTGAATTGCTCATGTGGGCCTGGGAACGCGGCTAGCTAGCCTCATACCTTGCCGAGATTTATCTTGCATAAAACCCGGGTGAGGAAAGCCTGGGCATAAGGATATGAGATTCAGGATATTAACTATTTTGGTGAAAATGTATGCATGTACTGAAAATGCCATGATATGAGGCATTATATAAACCAGTCATGTAAAGTGTTATAAATTTTAAGTGTATAAAAGCACTGCAGATAAAATGACTTTCTTTATGACACAACCAAACAAAAGAACATGCACTGACACGACATTAATTTTGGTGACATTACAGTAAATTACAGTATAGTGCATCTGCACATTTTATGAGCGAGACGCCGAATACCGTGTACAGAGTCTAAATCTTCATCATCTGAACTTGAGGGAGTATCTGTAGTATGGATGGAAAAAAGGGGTGGTTGTAATTTATAGCGTCTGTGTTTTGATAATATGCAGTCTCATGTTTTCCCCATAATAATACTATTACACATCAGCCCCCAGTTAATTATCATTCTGTGTGTTAATGCGATTCTTTAAAACAAAGAATGAAATATCTGGCTCTTAGAATCTAGGAATGATGTCAGACATGAGTATAATAGTCCAAGGTATCATGCAATTATGTAGTTCATTAGCTCAACGCGCTCCTAGTTGAGACTATATCCTTGAACTGCTCTCCAGAGTATTTTGTTAAGGTGTCTTGTTTCAAGAGGTCCTTAATGCACGTAAAAATTGAGACAGATAATAAAGGTTGTACGTATTATACCGTACAGTCAGGTGATTTTAAGGAACATGCTAGTGTATCCCTTAGGCCCATAATGCTCTTCAAAATTTCATGGTTCACGGTAATCCCATGAACTTACAACGTCTGTACTCTTTGCCCCCCCCCCCCCCCCCCGCCCCCGATATTATAAAATTTACCATTCGAATGCTGATACTCCACTTCAGGATGCGCAGATGATATACTTGCGAGCACTTCTTTCATTTCTGTATGCAAATAGGGAACATGAATTCAAATTAGAGAAATGCTTGCCTCGTGTATGGGCTCTATGAGTAAGCATCCATAAATTAAACCTTTAGTATATGTTTAGCTACATAATTGCTCTATCAAGTTACCTCGTGTTAAGACAGAGTGCTTTTCAGTTCTTTTCAGCACATTCTCTGGATTTTCGGATGTGAGGAACTCAAAGTAATACTGCCCCTCAGCATGAAACTTGATACGTGATATATCGTGCTGTTGATAGAAATCATTATTCTCTTGTGATTTTTGGATCATCAGACAAGCAATCGAAGATGGAATGTAGCATCTTAATTTACAGTAGCTGCTGGCAATGGTATCTGCAGTATGAACTTTGGCACCAGAGATTATTAGCACATAGTCGGGAAGACAAAACGAATGTATGAATGCTTGTCTGAGTCTTTCAAAGTCTTCCATTGTGCGCTCTTTCCAGCTGCCCGTGATCGTGAAAGTCACTTTCACAAGGTTGGATTTTGCTGGTGCATGTGGGTAGCCACTTGGCAGAACTCTAACTAGCTCACAGACTTTTGTCTCCCTTACAAAATCTGAGACATCTCCGCAGTATGCTTGAAGGGACTCGTGCAGCTGTTGGATTCCAAACTTCTCAATGATGTGTTGGAGCAACCTGAAATTGAGGTAATCCCAGCACGAATTAAGCTGTAGAAAGGTAGCTCCCCAACTCTGTGTTTCAGCGATATTGTGGCTAAACATTTTGATGCTGGGGTGCTGCAAGCATGCTGGAAGGGTTGCAAGGTAGGAATGGAAAATTGTGAGGGTGGTTGATTTTTCCAGAACTAGTAGAACTTCAAGCACTAGAGCTGCGTATCTGGTCTTGAATACAAGGATTTTCGTCTCCATTTGATAGAGCCAACAGTCACTAGAACTGCTGCTTGAGCGTAACTTCATTACTTCCACATGGTACTTGGCTACCATTTCTTTCATTTCAGGTGATCCAAACTTGTCTACTATACAGGTGAGGAGGTGATAGTTTCGCCAGTCCCAGTAGCAACCAAAGATGACAAACATCGCCGCTAAGCTAGGTGCTTTTGCTAGTTCATCAAGATGGGCTTGACTTAAGTGCCTGTACCGCAATGGAACCAACGAAGCATACATTCGCAACTTCTCCAAATCGATTTGCATTTGCCCTAATATTTTGAAAAGATTAATGATTAGATCGGCAAACTTTTGGCTCAGCTCTGCATTTCTAGATGATTTCAGTGCCATCAGAGGAGACTCGACTGGAACGTGATCAGGATCAGATTCGAACTTCCTAAGCTCTTCCTGATAACATTTAACCATTTCTAGAGTATCTTCATTCCCAAATTGTTTTACAATGGAAAGTAAGAGGTTGATGTTTTCGTAATTCCAGTAATTGCCGAGTAAGCCAAAGATTTTCTCGATGCTGTCAGCTTGTTGGATACGATGCTTGTCACCCTCAGTTATCATGTCCTCAGGATTTTTCTCTGAGGCAGGGATGAGGGTCACGTAGACTCTGAATTGGTTGAGGTCAATGGTGGCAATTTGTAGTAGCTTTTGGAGCACATTTACAATTAGTCGTGCAAATTTTTCCTTCATCTTTCGAACACGTTCATTTGCTAGGCCAGCATTGTGATCTTGCTCGCATTGTAACGCTGAAAATGTGAATAGGTAACAATAAGTAACCAATGATGTAGCCTCATTTCATCATTTGCACGCACAAAAAGTGTGTAGCTAGCTGACTAGCTATCAAACTTGTAGTTCTACAGCAGCTTATATGTATTAATTAACTCTGCTGTGGCCTAACCAAAAGTTCTACTATACAGCGTAGCACGCCTTTGTATGATGGGTCTGAAGGCAATATAATTACCTAGCCTGCACGGAGGAAGTGGTCAGGTGACGTTAGCATCAACGTTCTTTGCAGCTATTATAGTTGCAGAGCCATGCAAAAGAGCAATGCGTGGAATGCAATTAAATCGCGTAGCTGAGGCTTTTGTTTTTTGTCAGAAGATAGCAGTCACAGAGAGAGTACGGCAACCCCAGGCTGGGTAGGCGATATGTTACGCAACGTTATATAACAAGACACAACTCCACCTGACCACTTCCTCTGTGCGAATGGTCAAGGCTACGCGTGACTGCCTCGTTCCCAGCCTCCACTCCCAGCTTCTTCTTTTTTTGCATCTTGTACTGTAAAAAAAAAAGTGCAACATGCGCTGGGAGTGGATACTGGGAACGAGGCTAACTAATAATTACCTGGGTCAGAATCCGACACCAACTCTCCGACGTACTTGTGCCCCTCGTGCCCGGTATCGGTGTAGCTTTTCCACACGCACTCGGAGAATTTTCTAGCCGCCTGTGGCCCCTTGGTACGGACGCACGTCAAGACTTGAAGCAATCGCTCAATAGGCCTATGCAGCCATCGCCGCCGATTGGAAACAAGATCCAGCTCACTGGCAGTAAGCAACAGTTCAGCGTACAGGTACGGCACCAGTACGTCGACGTCGATATACAATTCCAACTCATTCAAGTGTTTCGTTAGAGTTTGCAATGTTACAGCTTCGAATTTCCGTATTTTGTGTTTTGTTACAGTAGCTCGGTATGCGGATGCATCCCGCTCGGCTAGCCTTGCGGGGTCGACTGCCAACTTGCTTAGGCTCATAGTATATACAAATTAGAACAACCGCACTACTACCTCAACTATATAGTACTATGCAGCTAGGTAAACTCAGGTCTGAGGAGCCACAACAACTTCGCTGCTTAGCTATTGTTTACTGTTAGCACGCCCTCGACACACCCTTTTTATTACTCCTACGCACTCAGCACTTGGTCCCATGACCAGCAATGATTATTGTTCATTTTGAGTGGGCGTATCAAAGGAAGCTTTTTGGCAATTTAACTCTGCCATACCTTTACAGACATATGATAATAAGAGAAGCCTATAATTATATGTCTATTGTGTTCTCATTTGCCGTAGTTTACATGCATGTGTAGCAGGAAAAAACAAAGAGTCTGGAAACAGGTAATTACTAACACCAACCTGAATGGATGGGATGGCATTAGGGCCAGAGAATGGAATTACTTCTGATACGTTGGTAAAACATAGTCTCGTGCCCAGCCGACTTTTCGCCCCGACGGAGGGGAGGGGCGAAAAGTCGGCTGGGCACGAGACTAGGTAAAACACGCAAGAACTAGCCCGCTCAAATATGTGGATCATTGGATCCTATAGCTATATGCATTACTCTTACCTCACACCTGTACGAGCACGGTCGTGTGACTTCAATGAGACTTGCCTGATGGTGTTAATTTAGCTACAGTCATCTGTACATGTGTGTGGGATATCGAAAAATTCAATAATTATAGTATTAATCTCATAGTTACCCAGTATTCCCCCCACACAAGCAAGTTAAGTGACCAAGCACTCGCTTCAATAGCCTCATTCTCAGGACATGTGGTAATTAAAATTTTGGTTTTACTGAGCACCTGCGGCTGGGAAGGCCTGGGTCTGAGGCTATACAGTGGTGTACTGTATGCATTTATGACACACACTTAAATGGAGATGGAATGTAAACAGCATTAACTATAGGCAGAACCATGGCTACTGAGTACTTGCATGGGCTACAGTCAGGTTTCAGCCTAAGCTTCAGTAGCCACATGCAAACTATATATGTACCCATGAACCATGAGTGTTTGGAACACAGGATACAACACAAGTATTATAGCTACACTAAGTAAACTCAATAGCTACTTGCGTAGCCTCAGCCCCAGTCTTCTGTTTAGCTTCCAGTAAAGTATAAAGGACTATGATTACTTGAATTGGTCTTAGAATCTAGCTTAGTTTGGCATACCTGCCCGCTGTACATGTGTAAGTCTGACTGTGTCAGCAAGAATGTTAACTGAAAAAACACATAAAAGGGAATTGACCAGAAGTCTGGGCACAAGACTACACATTTTACAGATACTAGTATGTAGCTAGCTATATTGTGACTTGGGAATGAGGCTCATGTGGTTTGGGAACGAGGCTAAGCCCACAGCAGGAATAGGGAGATCCCCATGGCTTCTCCCCCATAAATGCTACTTTTTCATTCATGCAGAAATGTGGCTTATCATGATTCATGGCATAATTAGCATTCCTTGCAAACCACACACGGCGCTCACTAAATCTACAGTTGCTCCTTTGCACAAATAAGGCTAGTAATAAATAGAGCACTGATTAGCTCTAGAGACAAGATGCTAAATATACTTGAAGCCAAATGAAATGCTGCCATAAGTACCAACATTACTGTAAGCAGCATAACATTAGTTAGAGTTATAGCTAGCTTGCATATCAAAGTAGACAAGCACTGTTGAGGAAGATAAGGAAATGGGAAAAATTAGGTGGACGGGAATGACGTACATATGTACTTCAATAAGAACAGTACAGAGAAAATACACGTTAAAGACTACTGTGGGGCTCGCTTAGGCTCATCCCAACTTTTACTTATCTCTACATTGAATAACGCAAGACAGGATTGTAAAAACAAGATTCTATACTGTAACCAATGTAGTCAATGAACATCCATAGGTTAGCTACTGTGTCTTTTAGCAATATCACCAGCTAATGCATTGTTATTGCCACCAGCTGCATGCCCCACTGCCTCTACAATGGACTGCCAAGTCATGCAATCTGGGTCTGTTTCAATTCCAGTTTTTAACATTGCACGTAGACACTCTTTATCACTCTCATGTATTTCCTCAAGCCTGTGAACCTCCACTCCAAGTTGTAGGCCTATTTGGTACCAGCGCTGGGCCACGGTCTGTAGTTCTGATGCCATTCTTCGTACAGCATCGTCCATATCTGGTACGTCACTGTCTGCAGTTACTGTAGGATCATAAATGATTGCATGTTAAATTACCTGCAGCAAACTGATACATCTGACAGGGTGCTATATACAGCTATGCAGCTACTGGCAAGCGTGACCACATATAATTATATCTAGCACCTAATTAGTATTCAGTGAATCCTTGGCAGGCTTCATTTGTAGGGGGTGGGCGGGGGTAGGTATTTGGTCCCCCTTGGAAACTTTGTGCCCTCCCCCCACCCCTTGGGAATTTCAACCCTTCAAAATTGAATACTGTTCACTATACGCACGAATAGCCTCGAACCCAAGCCTTCCTTGCCCAGATTTTATCACACAGCCATGGAGAAAAATTGGGGTGCAGCCGTGGAAAAAAATCCACGATTTTCTCCACGGCTGCGAGATAAAATCTGGGCAAGGAAGGCCTGGGTTCGAGACTAACACACACACGGGCCCCCCCCCCCCCCAAAATGTCTTCCGACGTGCTTTTACCCCCCCCCCCCCCTAAATAAACCCCTACTTGCCCTACTTGGTTTGATTCATAGCCAGCTACCCCTAGGAATCTACTTTCTCTATCCAGAGTACACTTTCAGGAAGCTTTGTCAATAAAGGGATGTGGCAGTGACAATGCCAGAAATTATAGATAGGAAGTCAGTATGGAGGCAGGCATAGAGCATATTTACATGCATGTGCATGGCATGCTCAACACATTTCATTCAAGGTGACTATCCCATACATGTACTGTATATGGAAGATGCTGTAATCGCATACAGATATATAACATACCTAGATGACGGCCATCAACATTTTCATTGAACTTGATCTGAGAGAGATCTAAAAGAAAGATGTTTAGTAGTGGTAGGCTAATTCCATTGACATTGCCAGTGTGCAGCAAAAATAACTAATGCTAATATTACATCATACATACATGATGCTTTGTGATACTAGCACTATATGGTTTCACAAAGTTAAAAAATGCAATGAATAAACTATTGCGTGCATGCATGCATCCTGTACATGCAGCTGTATAAATATGGGCTGTCCAATTAATATGATCCTAATTACTACAAATGCAATGACCACTCAAAACCAGGAAATCAACGCAATCTTTTTACCACACAATTAAAACCAGTCCTATGGTAGTATGGAATACACAGATACCTTTGTGATTCTTTGCAACATATTCTGCACGCTGTCTGTGATCTCCCCCACTACGATCTGCCAGTGCATACACAACCATCCTCCAAGATGGAGGCTCAGCTCTCTGTGTGTCATACTGTCTGTTCAACCAGTTACTGAGCATGGCGATGAGACACCTCTGTGGCTCAGTTGGAAACTTTTTCTTGATGGTGTCAAGGTTTCGCACCCTCAGAACTGTGCCAATATTTTCCCACTTATTTTCCAGAGGCTGCAGTGCCCTCACCACATATCGCAGATCCTCAATACCTATATGTAAGAACAATTAGAAGCACCGGCTTTCTAAAGTAAAATGATTAGCACAATCATGTATGTTAACTATGAACAGGTATATATATTCAGAGACAGAGTTTCAGTTTGATATAGAGGACTTAAGTGCAACAGACAACTGCACGTCTGAGACTAAAGAGTGAGTAATGCCATGATTTTGGTTAGTGTACGTACTATGAAAGAGCAAGAATACATACATACAAGACGTGCTCCTGCCCTTACAGAGAGCACCATTTGCGTTCAAAGACTCAATGATTCACTGAATTCTGCAATTCACACTATGTACCGCAGTTCGCTACATTCTTCATTGATGTATGAGCCGCTCTAGCTACTTAGGCGCATCTAATTACTGGGTAGAGTTGTTATTGCAACATCGTGAGGAAATGACTTTGGTTACCAAAGCCTCTTTTACCCTAAGTACAGCTACTCACAAGTTCCAGTAGCACTATGCTTGCCATTATCCAGCAGAAGTAAAAATGGCTAGTATAAGTTTCGAAGCACTAGTAGAACACATGCTACCATTTATCACAACTTACCTAGGCATGTTTCATCTGCTAACACTTGAAATTTTTTGAACACTTTGTCGGACGGATGAGACTGTCCCACTGAACTATCTGTTTTTCTTGGACGTTCAGTAGGCTGTTGCTCTTGTTTATGCTCCAGTTGAGTTGTTGAAGCTACCGTTGTCCCAACAAGTGGCTCTGTTCTACTTGGTGCAGTTGCTGAGGTGCTTTCGGGTTGAGAAGAAGAGAAATCAGCAGATATGGGCTTGTCAGAAGGTGTAACGCCATGCAGCCCAGGCTGTGATTCCAATCCTGTGAGTGTGTGTGTATATGTGTGTGTGTATGTGTGTGCATATACATGAGAATGTGTATGCATGAGTGTGTGCAGGTATGTACGTAATTATATGTGTGCAATGTGTGCAGTAAAAGCAGTTGTTTTGCCTATAAACCTGTAGCTAAAACCACTCCTCCATACTTAATTGTAAACTTTGCTACAAATTACAAGGTCAACTTGAATGCAAAATACAGTATGAAAGTAACGAAAGAAGCAGCAGTAGGAAGTAGGTAAAACTTGGAATGCAATCCGGCAGCATGGCATATCCTTTCTACATTCTTAATAATATCTACGTACCAAATTGCGCACTAGGTATACTCGGCGCCTCTGATGACGGAAGACTTCTGCTCCTTGCTGCAGTAACCTAAACAAAAACAATAACAAAGCTCTTTTAACTTGTGGTTTATGACAATACAAAACAGTGTTTACACACCTTCAGTGGGCCGTCAATGTCATATTTTGTAAATTTACATTCCGGACATGCAACCTGAGATGAACACTGGACAACAGTTTTCTGATCTGGGTAGCTAACGAAGGGAAGAACACCACTCCAGGTACAGTTTGCACATTTCTCCAGGATACCGCCATGATAGGATAGGCCCTTGAGATTACTTTCTTCACAGATCCTCTTAAGAAAGTTACGATGAATGGAATACATCCACAGACTGGGATTCAGAGCGACTCCTCTATCATCATTCAAGCTGCAGAATCCATTACAGTAGGGGTTAGCATGTATACAAAAAACTATCACAGGTACTTACCTTACTGAGATTTTGAGCCTATGGCAGTCTGGCTCCATATCTAGCTGATATCTCCGCCCCTCAATGTTATCAAATATGCACTGAGTGGCAGAGAATTTTGGAAGCTGTGCTCCTCCTTGAGACTTGGTCAAGAGGCAAATTAAGTGATAAAAGATCTGTGCTGGTAAGAACCCGTGGAAATCAAAATAGAAATCTTTTTCACGTGCCAAATAATTACATTTTGATACCGGTTCACTTGGGAGCATTGACGGTATTAAGAACTTGACATCTCTGGGACTCTGGGAAGACAGTTGCTGTGCTGCCTGGGGTTGAAGTGGAAATACCAGGCAGTATGCCTGGAGGATTAGACACAGCTGGCTGAATGAGCACATAGAATTAGGAACTTCATCATAGCAGCCTTTCCAGCACTCTTTTAGTAGCGACATGTTTGCAATTCCTGTGTGTTTCAAGTCTCGGAGATCCTTTGCATTATACTTTCTGCCCCCTTTCGGTAGTTCCATAACCCTCTTCATGACTTCAATAAGCCACTTTGGGTTAAGGAGCACAAAGCTGTCAAGCTGGCTTTTCTCATCTTTACTCAGAAGGAGAGATGACAGCTCATCTACATTGAAAAAGACAGCACTATGCATACAAATTCAATCGTGTTGCAATACGACATAAGGAGTTTATAGTTAGACATGTACACAAGGATATAACCGTAGAGATTTATTGCTGTTTGCAAGGTGTTCAGTTTAAGTTATTAAGTTCAAATACCATAGCTAGCATTGGGGTGTACACATCCCATATACAACTGTGGTTTATAATGGCCCAATATTTTTGGCAAGCTAGACTTACTTAGGCAAACAATGGTTCCAGTGTCGTGAAAAAAGTGCAGGCTCTCATTTGGATCTTCAATGCCATATGATCGGCCCTTACTCTGTGCATCCTCAAGTTTGATCAAAGGAAGAGAGTTATTTCGTCGACAATCTTCCCGCAACTGAAGCAGCCCCCTTTCAAACCGCAGCCAACGGATTGGGCGCTCCTCCTGAAGGAAACTCAGATTGTCAGAGAGTGCTAGTAGTTTCTTTTGTAAAGCTGTGATACCGCTGGCTTCCCGCTCTTCCTCTTTATCAAGGGAGTTTTCTATTGCAAAAAACATTTGCTCACTATCAGTACGGCAAAGGTGGTGTACAGATCGGTCATCTTCGGTATAAAAAATCTTCTCAAGTTTGTCATGAACAGCAATCAGCCTATCTTCAGGAAGCGGTTTCCCTTTCGGAGCTTTGTGTGTGCCAACAAGTAGTACCTGTTTGTCTGTTTGATCTTCAGTATGAATGTGAGCATGAATGGTGTGCAACCAGTACCTAATTTCTTCGATTCCAGATAATTTGTTGTCACTTAAGTGTTCAACCATTCGTTGGAGATTGAATACGACTAGGTACAGAGCACGTCTGGTGATGAAACAGTGGTGCATAGCATGATATTCTTTCTGGCCAGCAAAGTCATAGGTATTAAAATGCAATGCAGGCTTTTTTTCATCTTCTTTTATCATGCGACTAACTAAACAATGGTGTCGACGGCTAACAAAATCCCGAGCACCACTATGCATTGGCTTGGACTCTTCTAAACCTTTCTTTTCACTACACATTTGCTTGGGATCTTCTGAATCAGTTAATCGTTTCTTTTCACTGGCTGGAGGATCTCTGCGAGCTGTTTCTTTTGACTTACATTCTGTGGTGGATAAAGAAACCCGTGTGGAAGTGGAGGATGACCGTGATTGGGTCTTTGACTGATCGGCAGTAAACTCCGCAATTACAGTATCAACCCTTTGCACTAACTCCTCCTCTGTGACTTGCTCTGAGACTTCTTGTTTCGGAGGATCGTCAATTGGTTCTCCCTCTATGTTTAATTCATCTATCACACCTGCAACTAAGAGCTTGTCACTTTTGTGTGCTAGGTCTTCAGGCTTTACCTCTTTCCATGCAGCCATACTGATCGGTCTGATGTCCACTAGAGTGTCTATAACTTCAGTATCTATGCCGCATGTTGGACCGAGGTCTTCAATAAATTCTTCCCCTATAAGTGAACGAAACAGGCTGGTCTTCCCAACTCGCTCCTGTCCAAGAATTTGGAGACCACATTGAGGTATTTTCATTTTTCCGCTCCGAAGTGCTTTTCTGTAGGCAATCTCAGCTCCTCTCATTTTAATTTCAGGTGGGATCACTACAGATAGCGAAGTATGGTTTTAGTACCGTATAATGAGCAGAATTTATTACCTACTTTATACTTACTAGCATCTGTTTGAATTTCTGCTGGGGTTTCTCCGCTCTATGTGGGTAGATAGGTATAAAATTATATATCCAGCATTAACAGACACCTGATTATTCCAGACACATTTACGTATATCAGTGTCAGGTATGACTGCACTAACAGTGTTTCGTATTTTAGCCATCTCCTCTCCACCAGGTGCCATCTTTAGAACTTCAGCCACATCAAGGCTGCCCCTTTTATAGGCAATGTGTAGGGCTGTATCTCCCTGGAGGTCGGCAAAATTGTACAGAAGTGTGCATAATACAATTGGTACAAGGCACACAAAACCTGTACTATACTGCAGTCACTTACATCAGAGTTTTGTACTTTAATTGGGCAATGTTTTTCTATGAGCTCCAGTGCAATTTCAGGACAGTCGTGTATGGCTGCTAAGTGGAGACCTGTCTTGCCAAATGGTTTGGCTTCGTCTTCAATTAGAGCATGAGCATCAACACCAAGGTCCTTAACAGCAAAATCTTTGGCACCCTGATCGTTTCTCAGTAGATACCTCACCACTTCAAGTTTTTGGTACTCACAGGCTACCAAAAGAGGGGTGTACTGTTTCTAAGAGACGAAAAGAGAGGCAATTATTTGGAGAAGTTAAATATTTTTATATAGCGTTACCGGTACCTTAGACTTGTGGTTCAAAATGTCCACTTGTCTTAGTGCGGGTAGTTCTTTAAGCAACCACTGTACTACCTCCACACTCCCACCTGCACATGCATGGTGCAGTATATTCCACCCTTTCTGTAGGAGATACAATACCTACAGATCAGCTTGGTTGATTATGGTTAGCATACGTACCAATACAGCATCGTACGTACCTTATCTGTTGATTGGTAAAACTTGTCATAGTTAGTGATAATCTGAGTCATCTTCGAGTGGATTTCAATCAAGATATCTGGCTGCTGGTGGTGGGCTGCCAGCTGTAACACATTCTCTTTCTTCTATACGATTAAATAACAGTATGATAAGAAGTACGTCATCATGCACAGAAACTGATAGTCGTACCTCTGTGCATGCTGACATGTCCAGACACCATTCTACTCTTTCAGTCTTTTGAAGTAGGAGAAGTTGAACTACTTCCAGGTGACCAAACTTGATAGCGTACATCAGCGGAGTCCAGCCATTCTAAAATTATCGTTCAGAGGGAATGCCTATGTGATTAATTTCCACTACATTGAATACTGCACCTTTGGTAAATGGCATACACAGATATTGCATTATCAGTAGCTATGAGTGCATAAAATTCTTTGTACGACTTTTTTTCTCTTATGTATTGACTATCTAATTAAGAATCAGTCATTTGTCATAGGTGAATAAAGATGTGGGCTATAAGCATACACTGCAAGACGGGCAGCACAATCAAGGGAATTATCCAAACAGCATTCCTATGGTACAGACGTAATTTAAACCTTGGACCTGTAGGATAAAGTGTGGGTAATTGCCGAGTGTAGCGAGGCCTCTAATCGTGACTATAGGGCTCAGAATCTTAGCTAGCATATATGCATTTGTAGGTCACACTCCCTCGGGGGTCTGGGGGCAATGCACATGTTTAAAATGGTATCTCTAACAGTTTGTCGGTGCCGTGTTCAAACTCGTAATGTACGAAAATGGTTTGAGACCTGGACAAGTCTGTCACATAGCTTTCCCCAAGAAACCTACCACAGCTCTTGCATTAGTATAGTTTGTATAGCCTCGGTAGAAGTAAAAATATGGGTGGTTCCTGTTATTTTTGTGACTGGACTATTTCTAGATTGGCTGATTGCGACGGAATGAATACCAGACAGGAAGTGACACAATGAATACCAGACAGGAAGTGACGCAATGAATACCAGACAGGGAGTGGCAAAGCAGAAGTGGACAAACTAACAAGAAATTACTAGCTTTGTGATTAAAACACAACTGCCTGTAAACTAGAAATTCTTTTGCTACTAGTCTGTACGATGCTGAGCCAAGAAAATGTATAAACTAGGAATACGCAATCGTCGTTGCTATGTATTAAGGCTACACTATCCATAGAAATAAACCTGGTCATATTGGGAAACACTATCTATAGCTAGCCTCGTACCCAGGCCTCCCCTCGCAGCTTTTCTCGCAACCGCGTTTGTTTTCCACGGTTGCAAAACAAAGCTGCGAAGGGAGGCCTGGGTACGAGGCTAATCTATAGCTACACACAGATTCATGGAAGTCCCAAGTAGAAAACAAACATTATTCTGTCACGTAGTTCGATTGTGTTCGATTGTGTTGCTGTATTCAAATGCAATCAAAATACCGGAACGAATGAACGACGAGAATAATAATTCCAGCCATTAAAATCATCATCATACCGTAGTAGGTATTGGCTACTTAAAAAATGCATTATACCTTTGTTTTAGCATTCACTGCTGATTTCATCTGATCACCATGTGTGCGATCAAGCAACAGCCGAAGGATATCCACACATCCTTTACAGCAGGCTAAGTGAATTGGGCTCATCTTTTGTCCATTCTGTAAATGAAGTAGTCCGTCACAATGTTAATGTACGGAATTCATGAGCTGATATTACATGGTATGGTCCTGATATTGATATTACTACTGTTGACTCAAGAGCGGCTATTGATTAGCAAGATAGCTACTGGAGCAATTAAGTTGTACTGATCGAATGGCTGCCCATAAAATAGGGTACTTTATGACGAGGTTTGTAGCATATCCTCCATACTTAGCTAAGGCTATATATCCTCCGGAACCAAATCCAACAGAGACAAGTATCTAATTTTGGCATCTTTTTGTGTTTCAGATTGAAGGAGACTGCAGCTGGCCAATGGAGCTCTGTGCTGTAAAAGTAAAATGCCACCTAGCCGTCAGAAGTACTCACACTCCTGTTACTACCTTGTACCTATTGGTGCTGTGGTTGACAAGATGCTGTCACCTAGCTCTTACAATATTTGTGTTACGACTTGTAGGTTTTTTGGCATTGCTGTATGTACTGTGCTCTTTATTGGGCAATCTCAAACTTTCGGGTTTGATAATACAACCATACGCCTGCAAGCACACACACACACACACACACACACCCTGCATTCTGCTAGTTGTAGCGACTATCAGATTACGTTTCCTCCTCAACTGGAACTATGTGGGTACGCTTTCTGGCCTGCCATTAGGACAAATTATCAGCAAGAACTATTTCGGTGAGTAAACATCTGGTAATCAACTGATCTGATGCCCAAATATGCAGTTGCAAAGTGGTTGAGTTATTCCTGCAACAAGATATGAGGCACATGACCCATCTATTACCCTGCACCTGTATAGTAAGGTTACCCACTCAGAACCTATTTAGTACTATCTACATACCTTTCCTTTGTAGGTAACAGATGCTCCTTTCTCTAGGAGGACTTCAACAATTGGTTTCATATTTTCTTCACAGGCGTACATCAGTGGAGAGAATTTCTATGTAGCATAAATATATAATAGGTAAACACTAGTACTGATATATTTATGCCACTTTAACTTGAAGTTCTGTTACTCAAGCTAATTCACCACGTAGGGTTGGTTGGCTGGCAACAATCAGTATTACATCCAAGAGTGGATGATCATTGGAATTTTCAGTCACTCTTCCCCATGCAATAAATTGTAGAAAAATCGTGGAGACGATTGAAGACTTGTTCAAGCTTCTCAAAGAGTGGAATGACCGTTCTAGAAAAACAAGTTAAGTAAACGTACAATGTAGCTACAGTGGTATTAGTACACGATTACGTAAACGGATGTACAGCAATGACAAGGAGAGCGTAAGAAAGCATCCATCTGATACCGCTAAATACTGCCGTATTGGTCTAAAAATAGTACAATCCTTGGCACGTGAGTTTGTGCGGGTAGTACAGAGTTGTAGGCCCTTTAATACTCTTTATATCTGCCCTTGCCGCAAGTTACTTTGTCCCCCTGACACCGTCTTTACTTCAAAGTAAGACCCCCCCCCCCCGCCAATTTATTTTCAAGTAAAACGTCCCATCAGCAATAAAAAGCTGGAAGCTGGAGCAACCCGGAACAAAATTTTAATTACTAATGGCCTAAAAGGGGACAGTTTACTCCAGGGCAGGGGGGGGCACTTGACATACCTTATCTTTCTCCTTTTCAGTAGCAGAGTCGTCCTTCTGAATGACAAAATCCAGCGGGTTCTTTTGCCGTTTGTTAAGTTCATCTGCAGCTTTTTTTATTAGCTCACTATAACCGCAGTGGACCGCCAGTTGTACAATGCCCTGCAAGCGCCGGACTAACTCGTTCCCGCCATCTGAACTCATGGAACTTGATCCCAGGTCGTTCAACCCATTTTGAGGATCAGGTCTAATAGGCTGAGAGACGTCTCCTTCAGCCATGCGTGTTGGCTGCGATCTTTACTGATATGGCCACTTCGCAAGCGTCGTCTCCAAACAACATAGCCGTCAGGCTCCACCCCCAACGTCACGAATTATATGGTGGGGTTGGGGCCTGGGAAAAACCAGGTCGGCATGAGGAAATTATGTCAGCATAATTTTGAGCGTGATTTGTACAGCTACAGACTGGAACAATAATATTTTATCTGACTTTGGCCTTAGTAGAGAATCTGAGGATGAGACTGATGCAGCTCTAATTAGCTACAGCACTATTGAACGGAAGTTTGACCACCAGAATAGAGCATAATTTGAGCATAATAGGGACTGGCTGAGAGCAGAATATATAGGGGCATAGCTGGGGAATTAGGGAATAACATCATAGGCAGGAAAAAAGCATAATTTCCTCATGCCTATAATTGTAATAGGCAGTATTGAAGGAGTAATTGCTGCTATAGCAACGCACCCTGTCATGCATACGTTGTTGTTTTTTACCACTCCATCTCACCATTATATCATAACACCAGTCTAGCTACCCATCCCCTGCAAGCTCCACTCCCCTGACATCACGAGAAAAGCTGGGGAGTGGAGCCTGGGAACGAAGCTACCGGTAGCTATACCCTGACGACTCATTTCCAAACCATTCAGCGTAACTCCTGGGAATAATATCCACTGTGCAAGACTAAAGCGGTATCAACAGTGCAATGGTGGGGCAGGGGTGGGCTTACACTCAGGTCACTCTATATTTACAGAAATTTCATTTCCTTCATAGCCTGGTTAGCAAGGTACCGGTTAGGTAAACTCTTAAGAATATGCATATCCCACCCCCCCAAATTCTTATTTCACATTCAAAAGCATATAGCTATGCACTAATGCAAATACACACAATTATTACTAAAGAAAGTACTAGAAAGTACTACAATATCACTGCACAAACTAAAATAGAAAATAGCAACAAATCTAAGTTCCTCTTTTGTCTCCAATACATGGAGCAGTAGGACTGAGTTTTGTGAGTTTGGGGCACAGTCCAGTGCCCGCCATGCATGCATAGCATGCAAAGGTGACTTGGCGGCTTTGATGTCAACTCCAGAGAGTACGTGATTGTCAGCACCCTGCAAAGAGACTGAACATACCAGCCTGCTATATGGTCACATAGCTAACCCAGCAAAAGCGTCTTTTTGATTCTGCTCGTCTTGTAGACTGCTCCTGGAGGATTCACTCTGTTCATCATAGAGTCTGGAGGAGTCGTATAGCCTGGAGGGATTCTTCCTCCCTTGCCCACCCTGCTAAGGGGGGCATAGGGAAGCTCGAGTCCACTCATGTTGAAGGCTGTAATAAAATATATGCATAGTAAAATTCTTGATGTGACCTCATCTGTCACCAGCATCATGAACAAAATATGAACTAGGGTGTATGTTTCCCTCATGCTTAAGGTCGTACTCATAGACCATACTATAATTGTACTCACTTAGTGATCCATAAACGAAGCTACAGCTCCACCCCCTATTCGCTGTGGATTGAACCACGTGGATTACGTTTAGCATCAGCACGTGATCGAGTCGCTAATTGATTCGTGAGCTCAACAACTGTATAATTATAGGAGAGAACCGGAGCTGATTTTAGACAGCATAAGAATAACGGAAACCAGTGGCGCGGATGCTGCGCAGAGAATAGAGTTGGGCAGATTATGCCAGCATAATTTTGGGAATAATAGACACGAATAAGCATCGAGCATAATGCGGGAATAATAGGACTGTATTAAATCGGGAATAATACGAATGTTGTACCCGGAGTTGGCATCGCCCACAGGAAGAACCCCGCGTGTACGTATGTTGATGGCGTCTAGCGGCGATTCTGACAGGGAAATAGACACAAAGAGTTCTAGTATCAAAACTGAAACAACCACTGTCATTAATTTTTTGAGTATAATAACCGTCACGGTGAACGCAGAGAAAGGGCTAGTATAGCTACATGAAAAAATATTGTTCTTTTCTTACCTATGGTGAATTTAACTCGGAAATAATGCGGAAATAATAGGCAGTAGCTCGGGAATAATAGGGTAAAGTATGGGAATAGGGGTTAATAGATAAATTCTCGAGCACAATCCGCCCAACGAACTGCAGAAGAATGACGTCATTATCTGCAACACGGAAAGGGACTGTACTGCTTGAAACATTCGCATCGCTCGACCGCGTCAAGCGCTCTCTATTTGTACAGAGGCTACACAACCTGGGAGCTGTAGTAAGGCTTTCTTGAATGGTAGAACTATGTGAAAGGCGTATCTCTGGTTCTTGATGCGATACGAGTTCGAAGACGGCATCCGCGCGGACGCCTCAAAAATAAGGTGAGCGAAATTATAGCAGACTAGGCACGAACTTATACCGCGCGAGGTTTAGGGTTAGGGAATAATACTTTGCGGATCATAATTTTTGCGGTGCCGTTGATTCGCTTACTCTTGCCAGACAGCTCCTGCGCATGCAGTGGCTACTAGAGGGGGCTACGCTGTCGATGGCGACGAGCGAATGATCCATACATCAGCATTATCTCCCACAGCATAAATTTCGCAATATGTTTTAACCCTCTATCGGCACAATTTCGCAGCGTAGTCGTCGTACCTAAATTTCGCATGCATAGGCCTACCCCGGGCGAATAATGGCAGGTGCACAAAGTTTGCATGCACTATTGAGACGTCCCGAAAAATTGTCTACTACTGTCTGGCTGCTGCAGAATACCCAGGTTAGTTATTAAGTATGCAGCTGGACTTACCCATTGTTTCGCGAAATTGAGTATAGGGAATCTTGGATAGACTTTCGAAGAATTGTCTGTGTATACGCACAGATCAGCGCACGTAGAAGTAATAGGGATAGCAAATGTATAGCTATTGCTCTTTATATATACATTTCCCCCGGAAGCGACTATGAATAATTGAAACCTAAGACATCATTATTAATATTGTAGTCTCGTTTCATGCCTGAATCATGTGACGCCAAGTGTGACAGATGTGAACTTTGGTATCATTTTAAATGTGTAGGACTTTCCAACAAGTCCCCTGAAAGTTGCCCATGCTCTGCTTGTAAGTAAACATCAATTAGCTACCCTGTAGTACCTACTTCTTTTTTCTAGTGCTAGCTATAGGGGGGGGGGGGGGGGGGTTCTCTCACTCTTAGGAGCCAGTGACCCAGGAGTCACTCACTACTATATAACACCATTACCCCACACAGAGGAAGTGGGGAACCCCCAAAACAGGAATTAACTATACCTGTGGCTGGAAATATAATACGGGATACAATCACCAGCTCTAAGAATGAATGAAAAACTTAAAGAATAATGAAAACTTAAAGGGTAGCTAGCTAATAACTAGCATGTAAAAAAATTTCTTAGGTTGCAGTACTGAATGCAGACTTGTCATACACAAAACTAATCTGCTGAGGATGAAAATCTAGATTAATAGTGCATGCATTTGAATACTGATGTACATGTACAAGAAATAATCCCTTTCTTAAATTTCAAAAATTTCTGGGGAGTAGCTATGTCCTAGACCCATGCATGACTTGGCATGCAACCCATCTTTAATCCCCCCCCCCCCCCAGCAAAAAGTCGTCTCTGAGAACACAACACATTAATATCAATATAGCATTATAAAACAGCAAAAAAAGTGAGTTCATCCATGATTTTCGTTTCTTTGTGGAACTCCTGCAGTAGGAGGAAATGACAGCAGTAATAGTATGTAATACGCAGCTGACCCAGACGGAACACCAGGCGCCCTAAGGACGAATGCTGGTTCCATTTGGGTCGGCAATCATATATTCTGTTGGTTGTCACCCATTGCCGCACCCATTATCATCTCCACCCGTTCTGTTTCATGTTATTGACCTTCAAAATTTTGGTTGCCAAGCAACAACCAACACGTTATGCATTACTGGTCTCTTTGAATTAACGTAGCTAGCATATTTTAGGCCACTATTAGGACAACATACCTCAGCATTAGCTAGGTTCCTAGGTACACTCCAAGTGTTCCGAGGCCATAAAAATACCAGGCTCCTTGTATGTTTATTTGGTTTGCATTTACTTTATGCTCGCACCAGCTACATGTATATATACATTTCCAGTCTTCCTGCTCTATTTAGGCCACTCCAAATTAATGTTTAGTTTCTGGTCCTCCACCCGCATCCAATTTTCACGGTTGAATTTAATACGACTATTGTAATTACGTAATCAGGACGTGAGCCAAGATAGTGGAATGCACGTAGTCTTGCATAGACGAGTTCTGTATTCATGGAAGATATCTCCTCCCGAATATCTTTCATCACCCTCTGTGGCTGCTACCACGCCATCATCGAGGGAGCTGAGCGAGGTTTTTAATAGTGCAGAGCACAAAGGATATTACAAAATACGGAAGTCTGGTGAAGATAATGAGGTCCTATAGTCCTTATCACCCACCCGCCCGCATCCTGTAGGAGGAAAGGTGGGACCAGAAACTAAAGATTAATTTGGAGTGGCCTTATGAAATGGGCTTGTTTATGCAAGTATTGCTCTCATCAGAGAAGGCTTGAGAAGAACAGACTATTTGACAGCATTTTAGTGGCTATATTACTAGCTACTACTGTACTTTTAGTGCCACAAAGAACTGGTTCATTTTCTTTCGTACTTTTAGGAAGGTGGGGGGGGGGGGGGGGGTGGGATCCGGAGTAGCTGCTGTATGATGGACACCACAGATATCTTATATTGGTTGAAATATGTTCTGTGCATTGGGTGGATTGTACAATGTAACAGTAACTATGGAACATCATTATGTAACATGTAAGCTTGGTGAATTGTACAGTATGTAGCACTAACTATGGCCTATAGTAACATAATTATGTAACATTATGTAAGTGTAACGTACTGTGTACATTGCAAGGGAGAGTCCCTGGGAAATCCCAGGTTATCTGCACCCACTATAATCTCTCATCTCATATTGAAAGTCTAAGGTTCCCAGGGCCATTTAAAAACCATAAACAAGGCCCAGGCATGTAATACCCTGAGTGTACTATGAATGCGTGCAGGTCTCAGGTAACATCTATGCACTACCTCAGCTGATTGGTTTTGCACATCACAAATCTGTGCACAACTGCTCCGCTTCCCTGTGCGGGGGTTGTAGTGCATCCTCTACTTCTTTTGTTTAAATACTCGGTGCGGTGGATTTTGGTCGGTCCAGTAATGAGATCATTGTAGAAAGCTCAGAGCTGATTAGACTTTATTACTTAAGTCGACATAACTACATTCAAACCTAAAAAATTATGCCAGCATATTTCACTCAGGCCTAGTACAATGCTCACATAATATAATTATCATAAATAGCTATTATAATGGCACCGTCACAGTTGCCAGTGATACATTCGCTTATTCCCATAAATGCCAGACTCTTCTGGCTAGCTATCGGGGTCTTGTTTTGTTTTTGATTAGGAAACCATTGGTCTCTTTGGGGGTCCATGATAACAAGGGTATGTTATGTATTTCTGGTCTCATTGGAATACTAGCATATTGCAGGCCATTACTAGGAGACTGCAACAAAACCTATAAGCATTAAGTCCCAATGTGCTGGTAAACTGGAAGTGTTGCACTATAATGTAGCTCCCCATTTTTTTGCTTTAATGCTGTAGTAGCAGCTGCGTTAATTCCTAAGCTCTCCGCTATGCAGTGTTGCTCCCAGCACAAAAGAACAGACTATTTGACAACATTTTAGTTGGTCAAACGGTCAAGAGCCTTTTGCATTGTGGTCAGCGGTCAAGCCGCAAAAATGACGGTCAAATTTCTTGACCCAGTCTTAGCCATGACTACAGTGCATATGGGAGTGCCCACCCCTTGTGGGGGGGTGGGGGCTGCTATATGAAACGCTATATACTGCATGGAAACCATTGGTTGAAACATGTTATGTGCATTGGGTGACTTGATTGTTCTTGAGCAGTAACAGATGGTCTATCATAACATAATAATCATGTAACATGTAGTGGGAGCATGTTGGAAGGTAGAGTCCCTGCCACAGATTGTTTATCTTTGTGGGGATAATGTTGTTGATTTGCCTAATGGGTTTTGAAATTAGATAAATATGTCCATTTGTGTAAAGGGATCTACTAGATAATGTTTACAAAAGCAGTCAATGGAGTGTATATACCAAAATTTAATGTGTTCTGGAGTAAAGTTTCTCCTGGCAAAGTTACCAGGAAGATTGATGGTGAGCTGCCAAAAATGACTATTATAATAACTGTCTCCTGGCAATGGTAAGCCCCAAGTCACTATCTCTTGGGATGCTGTTACCTTTGTCCAGTATAAATACGGTATACTGTACTACACAACGTCAACTTTGGTAAGCTTATAGCGTCATAATGACGCTAATTATGAACACATGTATACTTACCACCGTAATATAGTGTCACAAAATTCTTGTGCCTGGCCACCTCCTTTATACAATTGGTACAATTCCGACAATTGGTACAATTGGTATAATTTCGACACTGGTGATTAGTATAATTCCGACTGTCGCGCATTCTTTGCAATTGCTGGTACAATAACACCTTGGCCGACTGTCGCGCATTCTTTGCTGTACATGTTGGTACATCTTGGTGTGCGAACGTATCTCGCCACACTAGCTCAGTCCAATACAAATTATCCATGAATTGATTCGCATCTGCTTCGTATACGCACTTTATAACAACCTTTTGGTGTGAGAACCCATCTCGCCTCACTGCTAATTTACTTGCGTCCGTCCACTGCAATATCATCAGCAGCAGCAGCACGCGACAAAGGCTTTTGGCAGTCATAGTAGCAAACCTCGGAATAAGCAATGAAAAAAACTATACGCTTTGTACTCACGCAGTATAACAATTGCTCTTTTTCTCTGGCCTACCGCTCTCGCTTTTATAGGCACTTGAGGCGGAAGAAATTAATGATATTCAAAGCGATCACCGGAAGCCTCGGAAGCGCCCCTTGGAGAGCTAAAATATTGCGCTATGTGGGGAAGTTTTCGGCTCTGGAAGGCACAAAAGCATCAGTGTAGGAATCCCTGCCTTGTGGCAGCATGCTAACGTCCCGTAGGTTAGCCTATACTGCCTACTAAGAGAACCTGCCACGTTCTGGCCCTCGGGGGGCGCGACGGGAAGCTTCCGGTGATCGCCATATTTGCATCCTTCACACCTCTTCGCGGAAATACCCGGGGGGTGGGATTAAAGTGACACAACAAAATCTACGTAAGGGGCTATCTCGAAATCTGCATCGCTGTGATGTTAAGGTGGGGGATAATACGTTATTTTTAGGGCCATTTGCTAAAAATAAACGAGTTAGCTTTGACCCCCCATGAGCTAAATACCTGTTGCTGCATTTATTATAAAGAAAGCCTTCCTTGCAGCCTACAAGCTTAAGGGTGACATGCAATTGTAATTTGGACATGTTGACCATACTATATAGCTTAGCACAATCTTAACTGGTGACGTTACCCTGGGGTGTGTCGATATTCAATTTTGGGAGGGGGGGGGAGTCTGGGATCCCCCCGCCCCCCAGAATTAAAGCCTTTATAATTTCGGTCTCAGAAGCAAACTCAGCTAGCTATAGAGCATCTAAATTTTCTGGGTGATCATGCATCATGAAAGAGTGGCCAGGTACACACTGTTTGCGTATGTGCGTAATTAGGTAAATCTAATATTTACCCGTAGCTATATTCTAATTGTTACGTATACGAACCGTGGACTGGGAATGAGGCTACCAACTCAGAAAGCCCGGGACACAATATGATACATTGTTAACAGCAATAAAATTAACAGAGTGATTTCAGTCATTGTTTCTTTGGGGAAATCAGGAAACTGCAGTAGCTGTATAAAGGAAACAACAGCACAGCAGATAATGATAGCTTCCTTTCAATTTTGAAGTGGATTTTTTATGGAGCAGACATGACCTATAGCTAGATACGCATTTGTTATATGGGAGTTTGGTCTGGAGCATCTTCAGTATAAATCTTCCATATAGGCCTACATAAAATGCTTATATGTTTGTGAAGTCATATCTAAGGAGTATCGTTGCCATATACATGTATAGCTACAGAAATTCCTCTTGTAGCCCAATGGCATTTTAATTGGATAGGTGGCCTGAGGTGGAATCACCATAAGGGAAGACTCCCTTGGTATTTCCCTCCACTAATGCCATTCACAGCTTATGATGAGGTCATTCCATTGTAGCATAGGCATACGCTTTTGTTGATTTGTTTGTGAACAGAGCAGAGAAATGGAGACTGGGGGAAAAGTTAATTACTAGAAGACTTAATTGGTGTGGCCTGACTGAGAATGAGGCTGTAAGCCCAGCTAGCTAAGGAGAAATCCCCTTGGTAGCAATTCTAGAAGAAAAGAAACACTGCATCCTGGTCCTCATTATACGCCACTGCAAAATATATTTGGATATGAGGTTATTATAGTTATAACACGTATGCCCTAGCCCTAGGAGGGAAGTTGTTGGTTGATAAGCACGAGAGCCAAGGCCCAAGTGCTTTTGATATCAACGACATCCCAACTAGGCATGTGACAAGTGATTAAGCTAGCATGGTTGCATATGCAGCCTCATCCCAGGCTCCACTCTCTAGACTAGCTGTTTCAGAACAATTTCAGAGAATGGCATTTTATAACAGGGTATTTTCAGTTACTTTTCAGATAAATGGTGGCATAGTGGGAGTGGAGCCTGGGAATGAGGCTAGTCGTTGCAGCAGAGTTTTACAATTAATTGTGTACTGTTGATTTCAGTTAACTTCGAACACTGCGTTGCATGTGTTATGCCTACTTCCGTAATGGATTTCATCAAAGTATGCTTTGGTCTTTCAATGAATAATGTTTTGAGCTGTACACATGCACAGGCGCTCAAACGCAATAAAGTGAAATCAACGGTACCTTGCTCATTGCCCAGATCATTGTGGGCATGTCCTTAGTGGCCATGGTTTGTTTACTGTGGTTAAGGAATACTGCTCTGTTGTAGCAGTTTGTTAACTGTTGACCTTGCTCACTGTAGGCAGTATGATATTGCACTGTGGTTTTGTTGTGTCAGCACAAATGGGTGAGCACAATGGGTAAATTTCAGTGATACATAGCTACCTCTGAGCTGTTATAAATTACTGCATTGATATGGTTTAAGCTCAGCAGGGATTAGATGCACGGGAGGGGGGGGGGAGTGTGGCCAATCCTTATTAACTAGTGAGCAGTGATGTCATTGTAGTGATATCACATGACAAGGTGAGTAAACACTATTGGACACCCCAGCATACCTACCTCATATTGGTCAAAACATGTGTAGATATCAGGTGACTTTCACATAGCATGTAGAATCCCTGGGAAATACCAGGACCAGCTACTTGCATGTCTCAATTAATTAGTTAGGAAAGGGAGTCACAGAGCATGTTTAAATTTGTATGCTGTGAATCTTATTCATTCTCAAAAGTCGTTACCAAGGCCACATACCGTTCTGGGCCATTAGAGAAGGGTATATTATAGCTACCCTTCTAGATCTGAAGGACAATGTAGCTACAATCCTTGACTAGCTCCTAGCTGTACCCTCTTGATGGCTCTGGCCACATATACATAATTAATTCCCTAGGTGCACACGTATGTAGGTGGCATTGGACAGTTGCAAGCAAGCAATCGAGTTGGTAATCCCTCGCTACACTGCCATGAAGAATGGACTACATGTGCCTATCTTTCACTGATTCTTTTGCCATGTACAGTGTTTACTGGTGGTGGCTTGATGTAGTTGACCAACTGCTGCATTGAAAGATTGATTTTGAGTTGTGTTTGCAGGGATATATCTACCAAAAGCTAACAGTAGTTGTTATTGAAACTTAGCCCGTAACAAACAGCAACAGCTTTGAAAAACAAATGCATTTATTCACTGCAACTGAAACAGAACTGCTGACAATAATTAGGAAAAGAAGGTTAGTGGAAGACTCCATGGTGATAGCTTTTCCTGTCTTTTGCACACCAACAAAATAGCTACTAGTACACAACATGTTCTAGGGTGCTAATTCCACTCCATTGTTTTCCCTCCTAAGGAGAGGTAGCTAGCTGGCTTAAGTACCCTAATTAGCCCCTCAAAGGCCATGTGTGTAAATGATCAAAGCACTTTGTGTTGATCACTCAGACCCCCACAAACAAGGTGATCATCTTCACTTCTGTGTTTGTTAATAATAATGTTGTCTGCCCCCATGCACCGAGAATCACTTCTGTGCCCTTAATGGGAAAGAACAGTTCCTGTGTGTGTGTGTGTATGTATGTGTGGACTGGACATGGGCACATTAATGGTCTAACCCGATTTTGCCCTCCCCCATAGCAGTTGGCATAATTATGTCATGTGGAATCCCTGGGAAATACCAGGACTAGCTACTTGCATGAATTAGTCAGGAAAGGGAGTCACGGAACATAATGTCGTCTGCCCCCACGCACGGAGAATCACTTCTGTGCCTTTAATGGGAAAGAATAGTTCCTGTGTGTGTGTGCATGTGTGTGTGTGTGTGTGTGTGTGTGTATTAGTGGTCTAACCCGAATTTGCCCTCCCCCGGCCCCATCAGCCCCCCCCACTAAACTGGAGAATACTCCTTTCAGGACCTGCTGAAAATTTGTCTGTATTATGTGATTGCCTGGCTCTAATTAGCTATTGTATGCATGATCACCTTGTATTATGAATGTTGTTTTTTTGTTGTCGTTGTTGTTGACTTTTATAGTGTAGCAACACCCTCTGCAAGCGGGCCAATCCATGCTCTAGGCTGGTCCCAGCTTTCTCACAGTGATTACATGTAGCTAGCTAAGTATTCAGTTGCACCTACGATGTACAACATTACATTAATTGCATTATGTGTACAAATATTAGGCAAGTTGGTACCAGCTGGTAACTATGACAGCCAGTACATGGTTACTATGTATGATGTACAGATATACACCATCCCTGGAGAGGTTCTTTGTTGATTACACAAGTGCAAAAGTAGAGCTTCCAGCTCTGACTGGCTGATCAGCTCTGTTGCTAATTCTCTCTCACTACCAAACTGTTTTTAGAGCTTTGTTCATCGGGGAACTGTGTTCAAGCAGTGAAAATCCACCAGCCTGTCCCAAATACACAGACGTACAACACTACCTCAGCACCGAGACCTGAAGGCCCAAAATGAGTGGTTGCGTTGGAACGTTTTTGATGCAATGGGCAACTATCTTTTATGTGCATCTTTCCACATTTCACACTGCAAAGGGCTTTAAAAAAGATTTACAAATGCTATGTTGTCAGCTGGAGATGAATGCTTATTACAATGTAGCCACACCTACTACTGTAAAAGTACGGCAAGCATCAATACTATTGTAGTAGTGGATGATACTGTGTTCTGTTCGCTTGTATTCTCTCAATATATTTAGTGTCCACATTTTACCCCCCATGCCATTACATCATAGCGCATAAAGGTTCATTACACGTTACAGTACACACCTAGTAACACAACAACAACAACAGAATATGTATCAGTAGGGTATAACAACACAACTACCAACTCTTCAGTTGAACTCTACAGTGATGTTAAAGGTACGTATGTCCATCGGCTTCAACTCCACCGTGAAGTGAGGACCCTTTACCGGCTTAGGAGGGCCGTGGAAGTGAGACTTATGGCCTATAAAATAATGTGTGTGTGTGTGTGTACATGTGTATAATATGGTTTCATATTTGCATACATATCCGTATTGTGTAGATTTGGGCCAAGGCCATTACAAAAGGGTACAGGTATTAGAGCTGAAGGTCATTGTACTACCCTTTAGACTAGTTCCAGTTCCCAGGCTCCACTCACCAGCTTTTCTCGCACTGTGTAGAAAAGCTTTTCCACACAGTGCGAGAAAAGCTGGTGAGTGGAGCCTGGGAACGAGACTACTACCCTTTTTGCATACCTCTGCCAGTCATGGTGTTCCAGTGCAGCCTGTGCACTTTGCTGAGCTCAGCATTTCCACCGAGAGTCAGTTCTGTGGCTTCAGTCACTTTATACAGAGAGAACAGATCCTGTGTGTGTGTGTGTGTGTGTGTGTGTGTACACAACACATTGTATGTAAACATTGGTCTGTGGACACATGTCGTAATGAATAAGATATACACCTCTCAGCTTAATTATCCTCAAATCAATATCATCAAAAAATGTACAGCATTAGTCATTTGTAGCATGATACAGTCAGTCGTCTTACAGGTTCATTAATCGCTGACAGGGAGGCTGACCAAACGTAAAGCTCTGTACAGATCAGACTGACGAGGAAGTTCAAGTTAAAAATGCACTTCATAGCAGCTTTCACTTAAATACGATTGAGCTACGTATGCACCAGGCTCTTGACCATTTTTCAATTTTCTAAGGGGAGAGCCTGGGGACGAGGCTACATAAAAAGATATTTA
>OY997380.1:600000-885000 GCA_963921505.1 Phakellia ventilabrum | reverse complement strand
CTAACTTCTTGAAAAATTGGGCCCTGCAATTTATGATATCATCATTACATCACACACATAGTCACTCACAAAAACCTAATATAACAGCTATCAAAATGACACCAGTTGAGTGTGTGTGTGTGCGTGTGTGTATGTGTAGCAACCATGTTTAGCCTACCTTGACAACACTGATTGTGGCTATGTTCCCGATATTGACCATAAAAGGAGTTGTCCCGTTGGGTCGGAAGATATAAGCCCCTGACGCCTGGAGGGGAGAAGAAAAAGCAGAAAGTTTTATGACCTCATTCCCAGGCTCTTACAACCTCGTCCCCGGGCTCTCCCCTGTAAATTATACATACAAGATGGCATAAACATGCACAGCTATGGACTTTTACAATAAAATTTTAGCTGACCTTGGCTACTAATGGAGTACTAATACATTGCACATCATTTCAAGTTCCCTACCTCGCGGTAAAAATGGCTAATACTGAGGTCTTAGCAGAGAGTGGCTCGGAATCTGAGGATGAGACTGATGCAACGACTGCTAGCAGCTCTAATTACTATTGAATGAAAGTTTGACCAGAATTGAGCAAAATTTGAGCATGATAGCATATTAATAGGGGCATAGCTGGGGAATCAGGGAATAGCGTAATCGGCAAGAAAATTCTCAAGACTGCAGGTGTTTGTCTCCAGTTGGACTGAGCTAAATATAACTATCAAATTTATCATCATTATCACTTAATTAAATATCTGCATAATAATTAGTCATGGCTTCCAAATAAGGTAATATGGGTAGGCAGTCGTCTCTTACTTGACTAGAGTTGATGTTGTTTCCTGCGCTGCCGTTCCACCAGAGGAACTGCTGGTCCACCTCGGCTTTGACGTTTGAGAGCTTGTTCTCGATGGTCATCAGTCTGCCCGTGGTGCTATTGAACGTCAGTGCCATCGCCTGAGGGGGGGGTAGGGAGGGGTGGGGTGGGGAGGGGGAGGGGGAAGAATGAGCACTGAGTAAACAATAAATCTTGAACCTTGAACCTTGAGAGATGCTGGGTATTTGCTGGAGACCTAGTATCTACTATACCTCATTACTACAACCACTCCTACTATCCCTTACTGTACAATAAACCTCATACAATGTCACCTTAGTTACTGCTGGATGCCTGACCTTGAGAATCAGGAAAGGTGGGTTAAAAAAGCTTTTGATGGCATGCCCACCCATCCAGTATTTATACCAGTTTAGCCATACATATTGTACATTAAGAGATCTCTAAATGCTAAATACATAACTTTCAAATTGGACTCCTACAACGATGTTTTACCACTGAAAAGGTGTTATACAGACATGATGACCACTAGTTACATGTCTAGAAGTCCTTTTTGGACTGTTTTCTCCACACTGTGCTACACCTTTATACAAGCAGATTCAAGAGCTGTGAGACAACCATGGTAGTGAGGGTCATTTAGTGATAAGGTAAAATTAATATCAAACTTGTCAATTAAAGAGAGGGTTTTGAAATTATTGATAATCTGGTGATTAGCTATCACTTTACTTGGATAATGTGTATCATGTATGTGATGGCCCTTAGGGCTCAAACATGAAGAAGATTTAAAGATCTGGACTCCCATAGATGATGTAATGGTTTACTCACATCGTTCTCGATGACCACAGTGTCCTGTTCTTTCTTTGGCTTGTACTCCTGCGATCGTGTTGCTTTAGTGGCCGCCTTCATCGTAGGCCGCACAAAGTATGTCCTACCCCCCAGGGGAAGTAGGGTATCCTGAGATAGAATGGGTCAAGGTTGAATGAAAGGTTGGATCAAAGAGCCTACAGTACAGTAACTGTGATTTATGATCTATAACTGTGAATTATTAATTCATAGCCAGGTCGCAAAGTTTATGAATAAACTATTGTGTGCATGATCTTGTATATAGCAAATCACAGTTAGCTTTCAAAACCAGGAAAAGAGTGCGTGCTCTTCCCCACGCTGGTTCCAACCTACCCCAAATATCATCTCATAAGGGGCGGTGCCCCTGTCTCCACGCACTGTCTTCACTGCATCAGGGATTGTGCTGATCTGCAGGGAAGCAACACACTGAATGATGAAATCCAGGTGGTATGAGGTTAAGTGCCCAGGCTTCAGATCAGATATGAAGACCAATTAGGAGTTACAACTAATAATTTAGGTAAAAAATATTGCTGTCTAAAAATAAAAAAATAGCTAAACCAAAAAAAGCGTGAGTAAATAATAGATTGGGAGGATAAAAAAGAAAAACAAAAACCCCAGAGAAAAGGGGAAAAGGGAAAAAAATGAAGGAACTCCCCGACCGGGAATCGAACCCGGGTCTTCCGGGTGACAGCCGGAGATACTGACCACTATACTATCGAGGACTTCACAGTGAGGTGGGTTTACATAATGCTATATAAACACTGTACTCGCAATAGCGTGCACTGTAAGTTACTGGAGGCCTTCCTACTGTGTGGGACACTGTGCTGGGGAGTGGAGCCTGGGAGACTACTGACTATGGTAGCCAATGGATCCTTCCGGATCCATTGGCTACCATAAGACCATCTACGAAAACAGAACTACCAAAATCAGGATAGACATTTTGGTGTTTTACTCTTTTTGCTAGCTGTTTATTTTTGAGTGACTATTTCACTGATTATCTGTCTGTCTGTCTGTCTGTCTGTCCATCTGGCACGTTAGTTCCTATTACGTACCCCCCAATAAGAAACTGCTCCACATCTCCAATTGCCTTACTTGGCTATCAATGGTCTTCCCATTGTCATCCACAACAGACAGGTGTTCGGAATTGACAGGAAACTGAACGAATCTCGGAGTCTTCCGACCAATGGAATTGTAGATCACTACATTAAACTGGGTAGGGAAGGGAGGGGAGGGGAGGGGAGGGAGGGGAGGGGAGGGGAGGGGAGGGGAGGGGAGGGGAGGGGAGGGGAGGGGAGGGGAGGGGAGGGGAGGGGAGGGGAGGGGAGGGGAGAGGGAAGAGGAAGGAAGGCATGGAGGAATCAGGCAAATATGGTAGCAAGGTTTGTTGATCATTCTACAGAAAAGGTAAGTCTTAGAATGATGTAATAACTGGGACTGCCCAAATATGGAATGAGGTTAAAACTACATCTAGACCCTCTTTCTGTGGCCAGGGTCTAGCAGATGTCATTTGTATGCATGACTAGTAGACCATGCAATCAGACTTTACTATCTCCTTTGGAATAGAAGTAACACGTGCACATTATGGCTTTAGTGAGTGCTTGTGGTGTATGGTGTGAAGTAGTACATGTGTGGCAGTCTCGAGTAGAAAACGAACATTATTCCGTCGCGTATTTCGATCGCACCCGCGCGTTCACTACGCTATATCTCAGAACTTCCGTTAAGGGCGGGGCTCATACGTGCTGCGTAGAAGCCTCACATATTGACGCTACTACGTAGCGCGTATGAGCCCCGCCCTTAACGGAAGTTCAGGGATACAGCGCTTTGAACACGCGTATGCGATCGAAATACGCGACGGAATAATGTTCGTTTTCTACCTGGGACTGCCACACGTGTGCTACCTGTGCTATAGTTTAATTACATGATTAAGTGGTTGCTAAGTTGATGAAATAACCGTGAACTATGAATGCTAATGACATCTGCTAGACCCTTTCCAGTGGTGGACGCAGAGAGGGTCTAGCTCGATAGACTAGGTAAAAACTCACTGAATCTGTCTCGGACGCAGGGCATGCGCTGACGTTCAGGTACTCGCAGAATTGAAAGTCAGGCAGTGTGGCACCAGTCTTGCCGGAGAAATATGATGAAATGACATCATTGATCAGCTCTTGGCATTGGACTTGTCCAATGTGTAGCCGCTTGGCATAGTCGTCAGCAACGTGCTGCTTTTCAGTACCTCTGTGGATGTGAAGGGAGGGGGGGGGGGGGATGTGTACGTAGTACAAGCAGTATAATGTTATGGTACTTCAAACATCGCTCACTCACGAGACAGCATCGTGGTGCTGATCCACTCCCATCGCATACTCTGAAGAGAGAAAAAAGCGACTTCACGTGATGCAAAAATACAACATGCAAAAAAAAAAGGGGCTGCAGAAAGGGGACTGGGAATGAGGTTAATTAGCGGCGGATAGTAACTCACGGAGGGCAAGTGATGAGGCACGGGGGCTGGAGCCTCCCAGCCCCTCCATCTGCTTGCAGGACTGCAGGAGACTGTTGCACTTTCGGGTGTAGCCCTTGAGGGCGGGACGACTGGTAAAGTAACCTGGACAGGCGGAGAGAAGGGGGCAGAATGTGGTGGAGAGGGAGTGGACAAAAACTGGCTGTACACATCCGGCATCAGTTGCTATTATGGCTCAAAAGCTTCCTGTCTGCAATTCTCAGACCCTCTCATCTTCGAATGGGACTATGTTACACTACCGGTATACGAATGCTATTTGGTACCCACCTGTCCAGTAGGCGTAAGGGTTGTCGGCGTAAGGGAAGAAGTCGTCGGTTTTCACTGTCCATGTTTTGTTGGCATTGTGGACTGCATCGACGTAGCGAGAGGGAGTCGAGTAGAATACCTCCACCCCTTTGGTCTGGTGTGTGTGTGTGTGTGTGTGGGGGGGATGTGTGTGTGTTTGTGTATGTGTGCATTTTGTGTGTATATACAGGTACAACAATAATATCTTCATTGCATTATGCAAGTTGGCCATGAGTAATGGACCTAGCTTTCTCAGTGAATAGTATGTTAGTTTATTATACATTAATATACTGCCCCCTCAAAGCTAGTATACTATAGTATACAGTACCCCAAAAGCGAGTACACCACAGTATACAGTGCCCCAAAATCTAGTATTCTACAGTATACAGTGCCCCAAAATCTAGTATACTACAGTATACAGTGCCCCAAAATCTAGCATACTACAGTATACAGTGCCCAAATAGTCTCACAACAACATACTCACTGCCTTATGGACGTAGTATATGATTTTGTCCAAGTTTTTATACCACTCCAGAGCACTTTCGTACTGGAAGTCCGAGCCCATGGTGAACATGACCTCATTGGTCGCATAGTGCTTCGCCTGCTCCTGAGCCGCCTTCATGAACGAGTTCACTCGCTCGTCTACGTTGTAGTCGAAAAGATTTGGGTCATCCTGCAAGTGATGGAATATAGTGGGAAAATAAACTAATCAATGCTTTCCAGCCGTGCACATGGAATACGTCGTACGCACTTCGTTTAGTCGTCTTGTAATTATAAGATACGTTTCACTTGTCACGTGATTCATGTGCGAAGAATGATGTGGTGGCGTACACATAAGTAATGAGAAAGAGAGAGTGATTACGTGAGAGAGTGGTATAAAAACGTACGGAAAAACTCATTTTCGTTTTTGTTTTTTTGCACAGGGGGAGAGGCAGCGTTGGAATGAGAAAGCAAACACTTTTTCAATATCACTGTGCATTTTCCAGAGATTGTTGACTAATATTTTTTCCTGCAACTAATTAACTCACGAAATTGTTGACATAGCGAATGAGTTTGTCCAAGTTCTTATACCACTCGTGGGCGCTCTCGTACTGAAAGTCCGAGCCCATGGTCATCATGATGTTGTTGGTGTTGTAGTGGGCTGCTTGGTAGATGACCGCCCGCAGAAACGCTAGCACGCGGTCTTCCACGTTGTAGTCAAAAAGATTAGGATCGTCCTGAGAGGCAGGAAATAAAACTATCATTAAACGTCTTCATGTATTAAAAAAATTTCCTCCCTCCCCTACACCCCTTGTATTTCTCTCTCCTCTCTTTCCAGCCAATCACATACTTCTTACTTTAGGCCACTCCAATATGATTACTAGTTTCTGCTCACATGATCTTCAGGACGTGATGCAGGCGGGCGGGTCATAGCCATTATGCCATGATCAAACAGACGTGTGCTCGTCTCGGCAGCAGTGGAAGTACGATCACCATAAAATAGGCACTTATGTTGGCTGCCTCATCGTTATTGCTAAGAGTCTTCCATTTTAAGTAAGGCTTACCACGCTACAACCATTTCGGGAGCCTATATGTGCATGCACATGCACAATAATGGATTTGGGTAACAATGATGAAATTTGCCAAAACAGCATGTGAGCGGGTGCGCAGAAACTCATATTTGGAATGGCCTGCATTCCCTGCAAATTTTCTGGAGAGGAATACTGCTCATAATAATTTACTTTCCAAAGCAATTACGATTACTATTAATGCTCCAATTACAGTTCAATAAAGCTGTACCTGAATTGGGGGGTCTGAACAGCGTACATCCCAGCAGAACCCCCCTGGGGGGCCATATCCAGAGAACAGAACCCCAGTGAAAATTTCAGCTTGTTCCCCCAGACTGGGACTGGGGCTCCAAACCATCTCCAGGGTTGACTCGTTGGAGCGTTTCTTTTTGTCGTCGTAGTCGATTCGAGCAAAGAAAAATCCATCATATCCCATCTGTGAGTATATGTGTGTGTGTAGGTATGTATGAGTGTTGTTAGTCACTGTGATGCTGTGTATTACTGGCAGAAAGGAAGGAAGCAATGTGGCTATCAATGCACTTTTGACTTTTGCCCAGGTTGTGTCATGCCTGCACACTAATGGATGGAATGTCTCTCGGAATGTCACAAATTTGTACATAAAGGATTTGCCCAGGTTGTGTCATGCCTGCACACTAATGAATCAAATGTCTCTCGGAATGTCACAAATTTGTACAAATACTACATAAAGGATTTGCCCAGGTTGTGTCATGCCTGCACACTAATGAATCAAATGTCTCTCGGAATGTCACAAATTTGTACAAATACTACATAAAGGATTTGCCCAGGTTGTGTCATGCCTGCACACGAATGTCTCTCGGAATGTCACAAATTTGTACAAATACTACATAAAGGATATTATGGGAACTGACTCAAATTACTTGTTTACACACACACACACACACACACACACACGTAGTAAACATTACAGCGCAGTCTACTTTCCTTCATGCACTCTCAGGCCCACATGCACGATTTCACTCTACTACTTCAAATCAGCATATAGTTTGTGACTATAGACAGTAAAAATGTGGTACATTTTAGTGGAAGCTGAAGATACACAATGTTGTTTATATGCAAGCCATGTGTGTGTGTGTGTGTCATGACATAGATATGTATAACATATTCATGCTAGCTGGCATGCCATGAAGTCTACACGGCCACGTTACTTGTCTCGCTTTAAGGAGCTTGGTACTCATAAAGATGGGCACCACGAATAGTTTATGCACCCACCTTGGCAAACAGGGCTGCTTGCTCAGCAGAGTGTCCGAATGGGTCGATGTGCCAGGCCACCTTCGGTCGGGCCTCGTCCCCGAAGTTCTCTCTGACGAATTCCAGGCCGACGGTCATCTGGTCGATGATGGCATTGTAGTGCGTGCCAGCCTCGTCGTTCATGCACCAACCGGCATTGATGAATTCCAGCTGTTTCTTCTGAACTAGGTCCTTTACCTGTATGTGTGCGTAAGGGGAAGATACGTGATTAAGGAGAGTCTCAGCAGTGTTTCCCCCAAGTAAAAAAAGAAAGGGAGGGGGGAGATATAATTTTTCCCTGAGATCAAAGCAAATTAAACAATCCAATGACCACGTCAAAGGAAACTAAGTTAGGAAAGGGGGGAGCACCTTGGTACCCCTCTTTGGGGTAAACACTGGTCTCAGGAACTTTAAGCTGCACACAATATACAGTGCAGACACTTCATAATTGTGCAAATGTGTACTACATGTCTGCATTAATATTACATAGAAGCGGCTTTGACTGCTTCGCTCGCTTCAGCTATGGCAGGCATGGCTCTGCTTGCTTATGTCACAGGAGGGAGGTACAATTGGTGGAATGGCATAACGTGTAACTGTTTGCCAGCCCTGCCATCTAATACTGCCATGAGTCAGGCACTGCCATAAGCCATATGCAAGCCATTCCAGTGAAATGTACTCCTAGGGGGAACAAAAAGGTGAAGCACTGAGCGGGGGGGGGGGGGCAGCACAAGTTCTACTCCTGTTGAGCACTTCTTATATCCCATCTCAAATTTAGGTAGTTAACTGTACTTTAGCTGCTGAAACTTATAGTTTCCACTATAAATATTATACCTTAAACTCGGCCTGGCTAGCACGGCACCAGGTTTCTGTACACCCAAAATGTAGTCCTACACCTGAAGACATACTAGTGCTTAGTAGTGAATTGGTTACTGATTCGATTATGGCATTTATTTTGGTTACTGTAATTAGATCAGCTATCAAGTGGCTTTGCAGGCTGCCAGCCTGCCACGTGAATTTCCATTAATGAGGTTGCCAAAACTATAAAAGCATCAAGATCAAGCGCCTACTAGTAGTAGTTGTTTGCACTTTAATTGCTAAGTTGAAATAACAGGTACAGCTACTGGACTACGTTACTGCCAGTGAACTCTTTGAAGGTTATAACCAAGGTGAGAGTGTGCAGCTCCAGATAAAGAAATGTGGGGGAATTATGTAGCATATTATACTGTGGGAACTATAACACTGCATGGATAGACACTTAGTAAACTGTACTCCTAGGTCTAGGGAAAGGTGAAATACTGAGCATGGGGGGGGGGGGGGGGGGGGCAGCGCAAATTCTATTGCTGTTGGGCACTTCTCATATCCCGTCTCAAATATATGTAGTAACAGTTTACTGGTAAATCTTTCTTTGCAGTTAAGCACTGATTAGGTATTAAAATTTAGCATGCATGTGATTTAAATGCTGCGTGTAGGTAACAAACTCTCTTTTTTGTGCAACTAGAGAAATTATTGTACTCAGTTTCAGTTTCAGTAACAAGATACAATCTTGCACACAGCTGATAAAGACAACAGCTCTCTGACTCCTAAGCATGCAACTCTTTTTGTACTGTATAATTTGCCACCTCCACAGGGGCTACTTTAATGGTTAATGTTATCGTGAGCTGCAAAAGTGTCTTCCCATAATATTTTGATACTATAGCATTTACAAGTGTGAATCAGGGCAGTTAGTGTAGCTAAGTAAGATATTCATTGCATAATGCATGCTCAACATCACTTTTAGGAGCTTAATTTCCATCCATTTCATTCTCTAATATTCATATGCGAGTTTTAAAAGAGCTTTTACGGACTGTTACCTCTAAACCACGGCCTAACATTTGCTCCAGCAGAGAATGGAGAGTACCTATATCACAACAGCAAATTATAAATACCCAAAGCAGTTTCACCAGCTTTCAACACCTGCTTCATAACTGCCATATGATAGAGCATGGATTGGGGGGGGGGGAGGGAGGAGTGGAATTAACAGAAAACAGTGAAGCGCACCCCATATGAAGCTTGTAACTTAACTACAATGGCTTGGAATGTACGAAGCTGTTGAAACGTATGGTTTCCATTATATATATTATACTGACCATTTCCTTAAACCTAACATTAAAAATACCACAGGAAATGTGAGAATTGCCCTTTTCTATTAGCTACCTAAAAAGGAAAAAAATCCTGCAGGTAGTGGATTCATTGCAGCATCTATAGTCTCTGCACTATTAAATAACCATATCTAGATTATTAATAGCCTGCCTAACTACTATTACAGAACACTTTAAAAAATACTGTGATGGAATAGATTGCGGAAATTCGCTCATCCTTTCGCAATTATCCAGAAAAATCGTTATTAAAACATCAAATCAATACCAAATCTGGACCTTCCTCAGGCATACTAATTAAACTCAGACACTAAATTCAATAAAGTTAATGTTAATGTAACAAGAGTTCCTAACAGACTGTGTGAGTCACAGAATATGTGGCTTCCAGTTGCCATAGAAAATACAACTCAAGATACCAGCTGTATAGGAATTAAAAATGAAATCTGGGGATTGTTTCTTCACACTATGTTTTACTTATGCCCTAGATATAGATTACTAGGAGTATGTAGAGTAAAAAGTATAGATTACTAGGAGTATGTACAAAAGGTATAGATTACTAGGAGTATGTAGAGTAAAAGGTATAGATTACTGGGAGTATGTAGAGTAAAAGGTACAGATTACTAGGAGTATGTAGAGTAAGTAGCTTGGGAGGGGAGGGTATGGATGATTGGGGGATTGGGATGGTGCATGTACACAGCAAAGCAAAGTAGATGATGGTTAGCTTATACTGATTCGTGAAAAGTAATGCATGGCTTTTTTGAGTCCTACAAACCAAGTGGAATACTGGGGTGAAATAATTTATTTCATCTAGTAAGATAATGTACAAATATTAATCTCTGATACCAGAGCAAACTCTAAATGGTAAATACTGGAGCAATAGAGAGTAAGTCGAGTGTGAGCGATGCGTAAACAACATTTTCACTGACTCATACGCTAAACGAAATCTAGGAACTAAAGGTAGATACATGGCTTCTGTTGTGTGAACAGGAGGTAGCTTCCCTCTCATGCTTGTGTGACATCTGCAAGCTGTACTAGGATGTATTTGCATAGCTTGGCAAAACAGCACAATAAAACTGACTACTATAATGGCCAAAGGTTAGAAGGCATCACCTGTGCCACGTCTTTCGATGATATAATAGACCATTTTCTGCTAATCCCATCAGCACATGCTAATATGTCAATTTTTCTGATTTTGAAAAATTAATGTTAAGATATTTTGAATTTTTGCTCGCAATTATAGACTAAGTTTCATCTGTCTTGGAGGTAATGCCGATTTCCATAGAGAATATACTGCCTCCTAGTATATTTTCTATAGAAAACGGGGAAAATTTCTACATACTTAGAGATTGAATAAGTTGCTGCATTCAAATTTGAGATGTGGTTCATGCTCAGCAGAGATTAGGTTCAGGGGGAAAATCAGGTCAATCCGACCACTTTAGTGAGCAGTGATGTCATTGTAATGATATCACACGGAAAATGGTCTACTACGAAGTTTTCTGGCAGAGAGAACTATATAGCAGATCCGTGAGTGCTGTTGTGTAAGTCTAGCAGTGTTTTTAAAGTAAAATAGAGCTTCAAAAGTAACCTGCAAATTTAATGAAGTTAAAGACTAATATTATTATTCCACCACTTTAACTCTCAGGCAGTTCAGAGGTACTATATATAGTGCTACGAGGAACAAAAGATTTCTCAATCAGACAAGGAACCACAGCAATCAGCAGCAACCACAGCAATGGAGGGCTTTCTTGAAGGTACACTATTATGTCAACCTATACCTAGAATCAATTGCCTATGGTACTTTTTGGGAGATGGGACACGCAGTGGCTAAACGACGTAATGCATAATTGGCAGCATGCGTGTAGAATGAAAAAAATGTGCGTATTCATTCTCCACAGAAAGATTGTGTAATAGTTAATATAGGTGCGCTCCGACCCATAGCCTCATTCTGAATCTCCCCTGATGAAATCTGGGCTGCTTTTACCAAATTATATGCAGAAGAACAAGATACTATTTTATGTTAAAAATATCCACCCAGACATTTTCACATAACTCATTCAAGGCTGTGCTATAGAAACAAGTCAGCCAAAGCTACGTAAATGCAGCTGTAGAATAAATCAGCCTGCTAAGATACATCATTGCATTACTATGCCACTATAGCCTGGACGTTTGCAGGCCCAATAGGCCAAGGTACATCAAATTAGTTTAGTTTGTGTTGTTTAGACAGCAAAGAAGTGGTAGGTAGCAATGACAATCCTGTTTTGGCAAGTTCTGGCAGTTAATAGGAGGATGAGGCAACCTTAGCGTATGTGATAAGTATGAACACACAAATAAAATAAGCAGACAAATACAAAAATTATAAACTAATCTCAGTATTAAGTTAGCATCCAGTATCATTACACGGTACCTTGTCTCACCCAAACTTAGCTCAACTTTATGTGGACAAGAGCTCAAGTTCACTAGTGAAGCTAAAATTGAAGGTTACCAAAAATGGAAAGTACAGAGTGCACATAGAAGGGGGACCTCAGATCACCGTGGAGACGAACGTGGTACTGGCTCAAGGGGAGGAGGGAGTCGAATTGACCAATGGGAGTGCAGCAAACGAAACTCCAGTGGACAATGTCGCAAGTAAGAGCTTCACGGCTCTACCTGATGAAAAGATGATTGTGAGCAAGATTGAAGATGACGGATCAGTGCTCACTCAAAGCTGCGAAGAATCGGGAGAATATACTTTACAGACATCAAAAATGGTCTAATGCATTCCATTTCCCACCACACCGCCATTGTGTTATTCCTGCATGCATTGAATACGCACTTGTGCTGTATAGTGTTGCAATTGTCTAGTACATGCATGTGTGTAATATGTTGTGGAGGTTTGTCTTTCGTATTTTTATGTCACCTTTGAAACAATACAGCAAGTGCTAGTATATCTTAGCAGTGTAAACTTGTGACTTGCTCATTTACAATATGATTATGTGTGTCTGTAATATTAATACAAATTTGTCATCACATTGGCAAACTGCAGTAACTGTAAAAGTATGTCAGTGGAATGCGACATTATTGGAACCCTGGTAACTTCAGGTGCTACACCGCACTAACGAAGCCCAAACTGCGGTTTATATTAGTAGGCTCTCCATTTTCCCCCAAATCTTTTGTTGGGCCAAAATTTCAGCCAATAGGTGTAATATGTTCCAAATGAGGGTTAGATGCCTAGACCAAGAGATCTACACAATTTAGAACCCAAACGTCCGAGGCTGTAGCATCCTGATTGAAGCGAGATACTACATAGGGCCTGAAGACTTCTAAATTTTGTAGATCCCATGGGTTGATGGGCTCCTGGCGTGTGCCATGTGAGTCTCCATAACAGGGGGCGCCAAACCTATAAATCAACATGAGAGGTACTCAAACCCACTGGCATACTACAAACTGAAAATCTTTTGAGAGCTAAAGTTTTGCTGTTTTTAGAGCAAAAGTGTTACTAACACCATCAAGCTGAACAACAGGTGAAGCTACATGTACCAGCACTCAGTCTGGTTAGTAATCGCCAGTAAATTGTTCGCAAGTTATAAAAAAGGTGAGTGTGTGAAGCTCTAGAATGACCAGATAATGTGAGGAATGGCAGTTTATTGCTCAAACGTTAGGGAAGTTACTGAAAATCAGTCACTGCGACATAGATATAAGTACAAAAGTGAAGCTAGTGTAACACCCGCTAGACTAGAGTAGCATGTAACTATGAAAAAAAAATAAGGTGGTATTCGGAGAGCCTTTTCGTGACTTAATTGCTACTCTCCCTGCTGGCTTCTATTTAAAACAGAAGCCAACGAAGAGAGTTATTAAGCAATGGCTCTTTAATGTGGAGATGCCTCCCAGAGAATGCAACTATAGACTAATAATATAGCTTCACAAGGGTGGAAGTCACTCGTAAAGGATTTCTCTGATTACACTGCGTAGAAATTACATAATCTGCTTTGCACTTCATAGACATTACATAATCTGCTTTGCACTTCATAGACATTACATAATCTGCTTTGCACTTCGTAGACATTACATCATCTGTTTTGCACTGCGTAGACATTACATAATCTGCTTTGCACTTCGTAGACATGACATAATCTGTTTTGCACTTCGTAGACATTACATAATCTGCTTTGCACTTCGTAGACATTACATAATCTGCTTTGCACTTCGTAGACATGACATAATCTGTTTTGCATATAATATAAGAGCAGAGAGATGTGCTCTGTGACCATAATTCAGTAGTGGGCTATAAACTGCATAGATCTAAAGATAGCAGAAATGATATAGAACAATACCTCTCAATGTAAGTTTCCTAAACAACAGTACTGCATGGGGTGCAAGCAACTGACCATTGAGTAAAATAATATAAGTCATGTGCTTTGGTTAATTGTAATGTGTTTGAGCTACGTACAACTGCATATAAGCAATGTGTTGAGCTGTTAGCAGCGATAAGCCAACAGGGCTTGAATGCAAAGTACTGATGATGTATGTATATCATGTACAATAGAAGATTCGCATATATTCAACATAAATTATAAAAGTGTGGCTACGATAATGAAGAAGGTATAAAACAAAGACTGCTATTGCTCCACCACTTAGATTCTCAGGAAATTTAGAGGTGCTAGCGCAAGGAGGTATAGAAGAAACTACAACAGCCAACAATGGATGGCTTCCAAGGTACGCATGTGAACCTACAATTGACAGGACATGCACGCAAGGGGTAGAATAGCTGAGCTTTTTAAAATGTATACTAATGTTTTGAGTGAATGTTGCCTCGTTTTTGGCGATTCAGGGATGCATTAACTGTCGCATACAGGAAGATTGTAGCTACTAATACTAATCGCAGAAGACTACAGTAACAGCCAGGCATTTCTCACAAAGACTGTGCTCACCAACAAGTCAAAATACAGACGTGGAATGGATCAGCTTGCTAAGTTATGTCATGACCACTATAGTCACGAGTAAAGTGGAAGCTATTTGTAGTTTGCAGGCTCAATAGGCCAAGGTACGTACATGTACATCAAGCTAGCTTAATTTGTGCTGCCTAGATGGCATAGGTCGTGATGATAATCTTGTTTCAGCAGGTTTTAGCAGTTATATGTACATGGAGTGTAAAATGAGACAACCTTCTAAGTTAGTATCATAGCATCGTTGTACATCCTTCTCTTTGTCCATACTTAGCTCGGCTTTACGTGGACAAGAGCTCAAATTCTCTACTGAAACTAGACATGAAGATTACCAAAAACGGGACGTACAAAGTGTACGTGGAAGGGGGACCTCAGATCACCGTGGAGACGAAAGTGGTGCCAACTCAAGGGGAGGGAGTAGAATTGACCAGTGAGAGTGCAGCAAAGGACAATCCAGTGGACAGCGTCGCAAGTAGGAGCTTCACAGCTCTACCTGATGATAAGATGATTGTGACCAAGATTGAAGATGACGGATCAGTACTCACTCAAAGCCATGAAGAATCGGGAGAATATACCACAGAAACATCAAAAATGGTCTAAAATTGCAACCTGACATCAAATTACACTGTAATATGTACACAGCTATTTGTTCGTCAGTATAATTTCTGCAATTCCCTGCTACACGTACTGTTTTGTTTGTTGAATTCCTGCTAGTGTCTGTAATTCCTGCTAGTGTCTGTAATTCCTGCTACACGTACTGTTTTGTTTGTTGAATTCCTGCTAGTGTTTGTAATTCCTGCTACACGTGCTGTTTTGTTTGTTGAATTCCTGCTAGTGTCTGTAATTCCTGCTACACGTGTGTTTTGTTTGTTGAATTCCTGCTAGTGTTTGTAATTCCTGCTACACGTACTGTTTTGTTTGTTGAATTCCCGCTAGTGTTTGTAATTCCTGCAAATTGTTGAAAGCTGTTTGTGTCTGTGTAATAGCTGCAGCATATCATCTAGCATATGTGGCAGTCCCGAGTAGAAAACGAATGTTATTCCATCGCGTATTTCGATCGCATACGCGTGTTCAAAGCGCCGTATCTCTGAACTTCCGTTAAGGGCGGGGCTCATACGCGCAACGTAGTAGCGTCAATATGTGAGGCTTCTACGCAGCACGTATGAGCCCCGCCCTTAACGGAAGTTCTGAGATATAGCGTAGTGAACGCGGGTGCGATCGAAATACGCGACGGAATAATGTTCGTTTTCTACTCGGGACTGCCACATGTAGTGGCCTTTGAAACATAGCTGGCCTTGCAAGTGCCAGTACGTATTATAACAGACACAATGCATACGTAGCTTAGCAGTGTAAACTTGTGACTAGCATGGCATCTATCAACAAAAGTAGTCTTTAACAAATATGTGTTTAAATTTGACTTAATAATCGATTTCGTCAGCAAATTTCACTAATAGTATTATACCAGCATAATAGATTGCATAGACCAAATATTCTCAGCTCCTGGAAAACCCTGGGGGTAATAAAAGAAACTCTTACACAAAGCAAACCCATTAAATACAGCTGTCTGCACATCCTTTATATGATGACGACACAAAAGAAACCTCTTTAGAGAGACAAAGGGCTACTACACTTGGGTTCATGTAGAATGAGGAGTCTCTTCATAATGCACAATACCTACTGTGCATGCTCCACTTGTACACATTGTGATACACGTGTTGTCAACTTGCTACCTACATATACATACTTTAGTAGGTATGATGTCACCAGTGACTAATTATATTCATAAAAACAATTGGGGTGAGCCTGAGCAAGCCCCAAACTAGCGAACATGACTGGGCCTGCTGTGTCTGTATTATGTATAATAGGTATGTATGTAGTATGTATGTCTTACCGAATCTGGGTACAAAATTCTATTTTGGTATATTATGTATTATGTACGTATGTGAGGCACACATTAAACACGGCTTCTCTACAGAGTATGCCCGGTGCCGTCTTGAAGTTGTGGTGCACGAAGAATCAGATATCAGAACAAATCTATCACATAATTTACCAAGGGAGACTTACTACAGCCCTAAGGTTAGTGGAGTTCTTGTATCTTACGCATAAGTAGAGATATGAGTGCTAGTGCTGGAGACGAATGGCATGATTGAGTGATTCAACAGATCTAGAGCTGGTCTGTCTGATAACTCTCCCACAGCAGCCACAGTCAAACCTTGGATATGTACTATAGACCGAGACCTCACCTTCCTGAAGGCCAGTCGTTTTTTTGTACCTTCTCCAGCAGCACTGATATGCATTATTTTTTATTCTCACGACAGGCCGGTTCGCTAGATATTAAACCAAGTATCTATGGATCCAGGGGCCAGCCCTCACTCGATAGTGTGGCCGCTGATCTAGCTAAGCATGCTACAGGAAAAAAAACAACAGTAACTGTGGCAGTCCCAGGGGAAAAAAAAACATTATTCCATTTCAATTGCATCCACGTATTCAAAGAGCTGTATCTCCGAATTTCCATTAAGGATGGGGCTCACACCTGCTGCGTAGTAGCATCAATATGTTAGGCTTCTACGCAATGCGTATGAGCCCCGTCCTTATATGGAAGTTCAGAGATATAGTGCTCTGAATGAATGATGCAATCAAAATACGCAATGGAATACAGTTCGCTTTCTACCCGGGACTGCCACAGTTACTTCATTTCAACCACCAAATCTCATCTATGATATCTGTATATACACAAAGGTATCCCCATAAGAAGCCAATTCCGGATATCACAGAAATGATTCAACCATTAAGTCATTGTGAGCCAGTGCCATTGGGTTCTCAATTAGATGTGAATAGGAAAGTGCTTGCAGACCAAACATAGTCATGAGCATATGCACAGCAGATAGGAGACAGTCTTAAGCACAGGCATAAAAAAAGCATGTGTATAGAGGAAGAAGACTACTATCATAGATAATAGAGCTACTACTACAGATGACACCAGAAAGAAGCAGAGAGTGTAGATGCCATGCATACTAGCTACTGTTGCCTAGCCAGGCATGAGCTGTTATGGCATGCCGATTATTATAATATTCTGATATAAATAATTTCACACTCTCAATTCACTAACATCTAGTACCCCTGTGTACTTTCAATGCACATGGGTAGACTAGCCAAATCTCATGTGACTGCCACAACTATGATATCTGTATATACTCAAAAGGACCAAGGATCTCCACAGTGTGACCTTTGATCTAGCTAAGCACGCTACAGGAAGAAACAAAAAACCCTTTCAACTACCAAACTGCCACATCTATGGTATCTGTATACACACAAAACACCAAGGAAACCCACACTGCAACAATTAAGCATGCTACAGGAAAAAAAGGAAGACAGGTACTTCCTTTCAAACACCTTATCTCAAAGGATTGCCACAACACACCAAACCACCAACAGTGTGACCTTTGATTAAGCTGTATAACATACTAGTTTAATGTAGGACATTGTGGGGCGAGCCTGAGCCAGTGCACTGTGCATGTAGCATATCATTGATGCTGTGACTGAATCAGGTCTTGCATTTAATATTTTAATACGATAGTGATTGTCTGACTTGATAGGGCTCATAGATACTGCAGTTGGATATGACTATTCTTACGAGACAGCCAGTTGTGAGAAGTAATATGGGTGCTGTCGTACTGTGCATGAACAACTTTGTGCTTGAATATTGTAGTCTTGATTTGTGCTGAGACCTTAGGTCCTATCTCTTACATCGAGGGAGAGAAGCCTTGTATCATGCTGTGATCACTTTTCACGTCAAATTATATTAAATAGGCTGAACTATATTGTACAAGAAATCTGTTGTACTACAAACCACTATGGTAGCAGACAAGACTACATCCAGCAGTGTTAAAGTATAAAGACGAGGTTGAAGATAGTGCTCAGTAACTAATACCTGAAAGCTAAATAACGGTTGGGCTGGTTTCCTCTCGCACAGCTAGCTGTTACCGAAAGTGCCGACTTAGCAATTTCGCAGTGCGGTTGTAGTTAAGCAAAACATTCCAACACTAGATTATTATCACTGTCTAGCCCTTTTTCGCCATGTAAGCAACATAAAAACTAACTTAGATTGACGTACCTTGGCCTATTGGGCCTGCAAACCTCTAGTACTGTAGCTTCCATTCTGCTCGTGCGAAACGCAGTGACGTAATGCGCTTCGCATACGTAATGCATAATACGCAAAATTAGAATTTTGCACTTAGATTCGGTAAGACGTACGTACCATAATAATATATACATACATACATATAGACACGAACGACCAGCTAAGTCGCTAGGATTGGGGCTCGCTCAGGCTCGCCCCAATAAACGGAAAGTTTAAGCAGCTGGTTTCCCTGGTACTTCCTGTCATTATTCTAGTTCTGTCTTACCCAACCCAGTCATTTTCCCTTCCTCCACCATCAATACCGGGTGGTAGAGAGAAAAAATAAATTCTCTTTAAAAACTTTCTGTCTTTGACCCCATCAGTTGGTCACGTATGCCTTGCACCAAACCTGGACACCAGCACAAAGTGTATTTCAAGTGCATATTCAGCTTTAGACACACTACAGTGGTAGCCGTGTTCTAGCAAGTGATTAGAAGGAAAGAGTGTACTAACAATAACCGGTATGACTCCACACGTATTTCCACATGTTTCTGGAAATGGTCCCATACCGTGGCCCTATATAACCTTACTCTAACATTACCCTAACAGACTACAACATGTACTCCATTATATCATATACCACGATACCATAGACTGCAACACGTATTCCATTACATCATATACCATGAATACATCATACCACAATACCATTTGTACTATACTGCGTGGGCGGTTCAAAGGTGCCGGTAGCAGTCTATACCTCAAAGACAGCTGCCTATGCTCTATCTGCCAATTAGGGCAGATAGAACATATGTTCTATCTGCCATTGCACACCACAAACCAAATTAGTGTGCTCATGGAGCGTGAAGTGGGAGGGATGTATAGTACAAGCCACTTAGATGATGGCATTTTCGTGGTTTACAGGAAACACACTCGAGGCTTCATCTGATCAAAGCTTGCATATGACCTGATAGACCACTCGCGCTTCGCTCGTGGTCTATCACCTCTCGTGTATTTCCTGTAAACCACTCAATGCCATCATCTAACTATAACATAAACTGCAATATGTATTCCATTACATCATAGTATCATGATATCATATCATAGACAGATGCATGTTGATGTAATGGTATAATGTCTATACATCAACTAGAATGGAGTGCTATAATGGACAATTCAACAACCATTAGTACAGTAACAAGACTGCAATCCAACGGGTGAGCTTATATTTGGCTTACACTCGATCATGGCTCCCAACTGACCTAGGCTATCGATCTTCATCCCGCCATTTCTTCGCTCATACTTTGCATGGGATACCCACAGAATCATAGCCACAGAGCAAAATTCATACCCTGATGACAACACCCCACACTGGAGACAGCCTCTTGCCCATTTACGCCCCTCAAGCATTCATCACATAATACGAGAATGAAATCACGACATGCCTTGGATTGAAATCATAGCTCTGAGCACATTCCTCCCATAGGGTGAGAGGAGGTAGAGTCAAAGCGTAGTGGAAGTCATGGTTTGTTTTTGTTTATTGCTACATTCATAGCCATGTAGTCATCGTTATGAATGGCTTAGATCTCTCTCCCAACTTGTCAGCTGTTTCTCTCACTGTAACAATGGAAAATTCTAAGCCCGTCATGTGTAGCTAGCTAGCTAAGGTAGTTTCTGTATGCTTATAGGTGTTTGCTAGCCTCATTGCCAAGCCCACGTGCGTGTTTCACTTTAGCTAGCCAGGGTTTCATTTGGGGGAGGGGGAGGGGGAGGGGCACAATCATGTTAAGTTAAATCATGCGAGAAAAGTACCAGGCTCTCCAGTGTGAAACGTGCATGATGAGAGAGCCTGGGGACGAGGCTAAGTGTTTGCTGTATCACAGAACACATAATTTTACAAAACCTTCCATTTTTAATAATAATTCTGTTAGCATAACACATTTAATACTTATGGCAAATGGTTACACATGAGGGATTAACAAAATGGAGCGCCACATATGTCCATGTGCTTCCAGCCATTGGTATTCCTTTCCTGTGTTTCTATGTTTTACAAAAAGGTGAGCATTGACGTAATCTCTAAATTTGGATTGTTGTGACATAATGTGGAATCAAGTTCTAGCTTTGATGTAAGCCAGTATATTGAAGTCAGTGTGATGTAAAGGAAATGCATATGCAATATTTGGGCTCAACTGCAGTGAAAAGCATGTTCTAGAATTCTATAAAAAAAACAAGTACATCACAGGTACACTCAATATAGTGATGCAATGAAAAACTCGGACTCAATATTTAATTTCTCCTCATCACATGATTCAGAATGTGGGATACCTTCTGGGATACCTTTCAATACACCTTATGACTCATAGCCCACAGCATGACCATGCACATTAACAATATGTAGACGGAACTAAAGTGAATAGGCTTAATTAGAAATTAAAGAACTCAAAACGGAAGGTAAGGCAATGAATAATTTTAGACACATGTCGTTATAGACCAGCTGTAGCCTGATGAATTTGATTACTGTGATTAGTATGAATTTTAATAGTTAGGTATTAACAGGAAATTGCATTTGTAAGGGTAATGTGAGGTATGCAGATATGAATATGGTTTCAGTGAGCACACCAGTACATAAGCAGCACACCACAGAGTTCCGTGTTAGTAGTATTACTAAGAGCAACTGAATTGATCTGCAGTTATAGCTACACTAAGTGCAGCCAGTACTTTACAGACCAACTGAACTAGCTTTTGCTACTTTATTTTTTGCATCAAGAGTTCACACAGTGCTAGAAATCTGTGGGTCAGTGGAGTTTGAGCTGAAGCAACATTTGAAGAAAAGGTGAGAATGGCTACTCTATTGATACCTACAACATGTACATTGTGTAAGATGCATTAGTCTGCAGTTGTAAGGTGCAAACACCATAGCCCTATGCCTTAGGCTTACAGTAGAAGTCCATGTCTAGTATTAGTACTGCAATAAATTTGTTTTGTTTAGAGTTAGAGTGAGAGCTAGCTATATTAGCTTTACTGGAAGGGGCAGACATAATTATTATCCACCTTTCAATGTTAGAGTGCATTATACAAGAGCAGCACAATACAGTAACACTCACTCAGCCACAAAGGACACTTGTAGTATTGTGTACATACATATACATACGTGCAAGTACTTAGTACGTACAAGCATACAGTGTAGTATGCAAGTAGTACTTATGTACACAGCTACAGAATGGTGCATAGTGCACGCAGAGTGGAAGGGGAATTCCCTCATGAAACCGATACTATACACTTATTGCATTCCTGCATGCAATTGAGATTTTACGTATTTCCACGTGGTTGGATATTATACCTACGCAGGTATGGAATTAGTACGAGGACTAGGAATGAGATTTGGCATCATGGATTAGCGAAGAGAAGGGAACCTATATTCCAATACACTTAACCACATACACGCATTCCTATAGGTGTTGCCATGACAACAAATCACCCAATCACTGGTCTCATCACGAGGGAAGGCTTCTACAACACAACACCCACTACAAGCCTACTCTTGCAAACGAATACGCATGGTGGTCAAGCAGCTAGCATCGCGTCAAGGGACCATCACTGTTTAGCTACAGTTTCTGATTCTGATTCTTATCACCCCAGATATCAAACACCATGGCTTTTCGGGCAAGAAGAGTTCACCTTGGGCAGAACTGATTATGCAGGAGTAGCGTCACATCACTCACGTGAACCTGCGCAAGGATACTGTGGAAACTGCTCAGAGTCTTACTCAGATCCCAGCAGCCAGTTTGAACAAAGATTGAGCACTGAAGCCACATGTACCTCAGCACACACAAACCTTGATTTCATACAGCAGCAATGCAGAGAACTTTCGAATAATTCACTTTCTAATTATCAGTCAAGCGAATATCGAACCAGACATCAGAACATGGAAAGACAGTTAATTGAAGAGAATCAAGAGCCTACAGATGTTAACTCCTTTGCAGCTCCTTTTAATGCAGTTAACCCTTCTTTGACTCCTGCTGCTGATATTAACCCCCCTACGACCCCACTGGACTTTCTAACTCCTGTAGAAGAAACTCAGCCAGGATTAGAACACTCTGAGCTAGTGTGTGGACAATTTAGTCTAAGATTGCCACATTCTGTAGTCCTGTACAATAATTGAATGCATTATTGTATTTGCTCACAGCTGTGTTTGAATCATTACCACGTTATGCAATAACTTACGATCACAGGGGGTAACAATGATGTCATCAAATGGATTATTTAACGAAACCATGTGATATAATCTCAATAATGACTAGCAAATGTCTTCCAACCTGTTCTACCAGTACACACAAGGCTGCTATCAGCTAAATTGTCAAGAACTAGCTTCGTTCCCAGGCCACTAAAAACATCAACCATTTACATAGCTGAATGCTGAGGCTATCTCTTCTCGGTAACATGGGCCCTAGTGTGTTTGTAGGCTGAATCAGGTCTGAAACCGTGTTTTGGAAGTGGATCAAAGTAGCTTACGTGAATACCATTTTTTAACTATACAAAGTCGAATGCCGTTTGTCCAAATATTAAGTCATTACAAGAGAGCATAAAAGGAGTTTTTTACGCACTCCTGATCTGTAGTTCATCATGTATAGCCATTTAGATACTTGGCTAGCAGCTATTAGCTCAAATATCGAAATTCTACAATAAAGGTTTGTATGACTATGCAAAATTGTCATGAGTGTTTGTAGGCTGAATCAGGTCTGAAACCGTGTTTTGGAAGTGGATCAAAGTAGCTTACATGAATACCATTTTTTAACTATACAAAGTCGAATGCCGTTTGTCCAAATATTAAGTCATTACAAGAGAGCATAAAAGGAGTTTTTTACGCACTCCTGATCTGTAGTTCATCATGTATAGCCATTTAGATACTTGGCTAGCAGCTATTAGCTCAAATATCGAAATTCTACAATAAAGGTTTGTATGACTATGCAAAATTGTCATGAGTGTTGTGGCTGTTGTGTCTATTGTGGAAAGTGCCCTGCAATAGCTGTAATATGGATTCTTAATTTTATTAAGTATTCATGTGATTTTCAAAATGGAAATGATTCATTAAAGTACAAGTAGTAATACTCAGCTTCCCCTCCACATGTGTGGCTTCTTCATCTGCTATATATACATGTACATTAGATTGCAAACTCGCAGTAAATTGCTGTTTTGAGCAAAGTAACTTGAGCCACTGAGTGCAGCAACAACTTTTACAGAGCAAAACTGCAAAGACCAAGCTAAGCCTACTGACGCTACTGAAGCTACTGAAGCGAAGGTGGAGTCTCTGTCTTGCAAAATATCAGTGCCAAAAGTTTGTGGTTCAGTGGAGTTTGAGCTGAAGCAGAAAAGGTGAGAATGCTACTCTTGCTGAAGCATACTTAGATGTACAAGCATAGTGTAGTACATGTACATGTTTGAATACATACAGTCAAAGCAATGCTGTTCAGGCTCGGGTATAGCAGTACTACTACACCATTATGGAGTTACACTATTAAAGTAGGAGTTTGAGAGTGCTATAAATGTCAAAAAATCTGCTAGCCTCATCCCCAGACTCTACTCCACATTTTTTTGTATGTTGTAAAAACGCACTTCTTTTTGCAATGGAGTGGAAGCTTGGAATGAGGCGACAAATTCGTGATATTATGTACATACACACAATGTACAATAATATGTTGTGTATGTATGTATGTATATATGTAAGCATTGTACAGGTGTAGGGGAGATCCCCCCTATAAATACAATTATAATACACTTACAAACCCTGCAGGTGTTACCATGGCAGCAAATAACCCAAACATAGGCTACATTCAGAGGAAAGACTTCGGTAAGACAGCGGCCACCACAAGTCTACTACTAAAAACCGATGGACAGTTCCAAAGAGTAACACCACCCCGCTCACAAGAAACCAAAGAAGATTACCGTGTAAACAGCTCAAAACCCTACAGTCAGCCAATGTTTGTACAAGGGGAAGCTAACTCAATACATGCACAGTCTGATGTAATATGCCCTGTATGTAGGCAACAAATCAGAGACCTTTCAAATATTTCACGTTCTAATTATCAGCCAAGTGGATACCCAATTAGACAACAGAACTTAGCGAGACAGTTGATTGAGGAGAATCAAGAACCTTCAGATGTTAACCCCATTGCAACTCCTTTCTCTACAAATATTAACCCTCCTGCTGCTGACATTAACCCCCCTATGTCACTCATGGAAACCGCAGTAGAAGAAATTCAGCCAGGTTTAGAACACTCTGAGCTAGTGTGTGGACGATTTAGCCTAACATTGCCACATTCTGTAGCCCTAGGCAATAATTAAATGTATTATTGTACTTGCTCACAGCTGTGTAAATCTTTATTAATTTGTGCAGTCTTTCATTGCAATGACTTGCAATCGCATGGGAAAGATGTGATGTCATAAAATGGCCTTAGGCTACATAGAGTAGCAAGACGAGATCATGTGATGATGTAATCTCAATGATGTGGTGACATAACATGCTCTACTGGCAGTGACAAGGCTGTTATCAGCTCTATGCACATAATAAGGTGTTTATAACACATAAAGGTAACATATATAATTTCCTATAATTATAACTGGTCAGTAGGCCTGGGATCACCACGATGATCTTCCACTCTTTACAAAAATGTGATGCACTACTCTTGCAGCTGGCTAGACAGAGGTAACAGGTGGGTTTCTGTACTCCTAGCATGAAGGAGAAGTAATTGGAACCAAGGAACGGGAAATTACTTTTTTACTTTGCTGACTTCGGCTCTCACGGCTCTAACAAACAAAGTTGTTATGAGAAACATGATGGCTTTGCAAGGCCAGAAATTTGAGGAGTTCCAATCTTGTATGGTACGTAATACCAACACATAAGCATAAACAATTACCTCAATCAGAAGCCATACGCTTACTAATTAAAATAGGCGGATGTGCACTGCTGGCTGAAATATGATCACGGCCTAGGTACATGCAGAGGAAAGAGCCTTAACTTCCTAAGGTAGCTTAATAGACCATATTCGTGCCCCCAGACCAAATCCCTCGTATGAGCCTATTAAAATGTGTTACTAGTAGTATAAGTTTGTGAGGTCATATCTACTCCATTTACATAATGTCCAATTTACTTCAAATTTCGAAGATGACCTTTTTGTGTGATAAACAATACATGCAAGGAACTATTGTTGCCATGGCAGCAAAAATTCCCAAAGTCACCTTAACCAAATAAGTTTGAGAATGTAACATTTACGTAGCAACACCCCACAGAGGTAATAGGCAGGTTTCGGCACTTGGCCTAAAATTAGGGCAAGTAGCAGCCAAAAAGCTAGTAGTTTTTCCAATTTGGCTAGTTGTAGGACTCAATTGGGCTAGTAGTCATAACGTTTAAAACAAACTTACAGTAGAAAAACTGACTACATGGCCTAGATTTCCGCATGCACACTGTTGTGCAAAACACCAAACACATAATTATGCTTTCTCAGAAGCATCCAAAATTTTATGTGCTTTTCCGTGAGGGAATGGGAACATGCAAATTGACCCCTGCCCTAGCGGTGGATATGAGTCTGCACACCCATCAAGTGGGGTCTGTTAAATCTTGTGTCACTTTAGGCTAGTAGTAAACCCGAGAAATTTTAGGCCCTGATAGTACACGTAGCCTGAAGGAGAAGTTCGAAGTAAGGCCATACCTAAGCCACCCTTTGCTGGTTTATTTCGGCACCAGACTTTTTACACAACTACGAACCCCGGGAAGCCCGGGTACAAGACTATGTGGCATTCCCTTTGCCTACTAAAACTGTTTACGCTAATGCTTATGGCAAGAATTAATGTCGACTAGACGTGTGTCCATTCACAACCAAAACTGGAGAGTACAAGTGCCCGAGCCTTAGCTTGCATCCTGCCGGTACTGCCCTCAGGCAGGAACAAGAGGCAGGAAATTCCGCACTACAACCTTCAGGAGGTTGCAACATGTACCATACACGTACATGTATACGGCCTTGAGCATAATTAACCTCAGTTTCAAGGTTCTCATGTGCATCTTGCCCTGCTACTGGAGAGCCTATAGTCATGTGATTTATGTGTGGGCAGGAACGATTCTCTACCGTTTATAGCCCCTTATATGGTATGGTATGTGCTATATAGTATGTACATGTAGTTGTACGTGCCTGCAGACTGTTGAGGAAATGCGCCACTTCCTGCTGCTATATGGGTAGCTTAGCTGAAGCCACAATGCATGCAGAGTGGCGTTTCCTACATACTGAGGAAATGAACATTTGGGGATGTTTATTGACGGAAGTTTAGTGTACATGGAAATTAAGCAAGTGCTGATGTGTGAGCATAATTATGTGTACATACGTAGGTCTTAAGCCTCCATCCAGAAACTTCCAGGGGGTGGGCTCTTAATGGAGACTGCATGCCCTTAAGCACCACTAACTGTGTTTACAGGCAATCAATATATCTGTCTATGCAACAGCGTGCCAGTATGTCAGTGGTAAACCAGACGAGCAATTAAGTCTCAAGTTATTGCAGCCACACATTTCGAAATGGGTGATTCGTTATCAATCCTCAAACCATCTTTTCAATAAATAAGTCTCCCTTTCAATATTACGCCAAGAAGGCAGAATGATAGTCACCACACACAATATTTAAAACACAAACGTTACTTAATTTATCATACGTACATGAGGAGATTAGTTAAATCACACGTACTTTATATCACATGATCAGCTAGGAGTGGCTCCATAATAATTACTTGTGGTGAATACCCTTACATATACGTAGAGTGCTCTAGCTACGAAAACTAGAGTTCTTTCGCAAGCAATAATTTTCTGCATGGCCAGGTGGGTAGAGAAATCATTTGTGATTAAAGATTAAGGTGCAAGTCGAGTTTTACTTGTCACTCACACATGTACATGTATGTACGGATTCATCAGGTAGAGTCACGTCCTAGTCACATACCTAGAGTTTCCAGACAGTCACATTTCAGCCAGCAACGGGAAACTATAGCTGCCGCGGAGACAGTACTTTTAATTCAATTTTCCCAAATATGAATTTGATTCGGAACTATAGAGAGTGGAAACCTACTTTGCTCACTATAAGTCATGTTGCAGCCTTAGTAACTGGAACCAAGGAACGGGAAATTGCTTTTATTTTGCTGACTTCAGCTCTTACGACTCTAACAAACAAAGTTGTTATGAGAAATATGATGGCTTTGAAAGCCAGTAATTTGAGGAGTTCCAATCTTGTATGGTAATACCAAACACATAAGCACATTCAAACAATTAGCTCAATCGGAATATATGCTTAGGCGGATGTGTGCTGCTGGCTGAAATATGATCACTGGAAGTTGGAAGGCCTAGGCACATGCTGAGGAAGAGAACCTTAACTTCCTGAGGTAGCTCACTCCATTGATAGTGATGAAGACACGTAAAGGGCGTTGATACAGTGTTTAGCAACATCCCACAAAGTGCTCAGTTGGGCAGTGTGTTTTTGGTTCCTCTCCTCTGGCAGTGTGTTTTTGGTTCCTCTCCTCTGGCAGTGTGGTTTTGCTTCCTCTGGCAGTGTGTTTTTGGTTCCCCCGGCAGTGGGTATTTTTGTTCCTACAGCAGTAGTTATTTTATTCCTACAGCAGTGGGTACTTTTGTTCCACCAGCGGTGGGTATTTCGTTCCACCAGCGGTGGGTATTTCGTTCCTACAGCGGTGGGTATTTCGTTCCACCAGCGGTGGGTATTTCGTTCCACCAGCAGTGGGTATTTTGTTCCACCAGCAGTGGGTATTTCGTTCCACCAGCAGTGGGTATTTCGTTCCACCAGCAGTGGGTATTTCGTTCCACCAGCAGTGGGTATTTCGTTCCACCAGCAGTGGGTATTTCGTTCCACCAGCAGTGGTTCCACCAGCAGTGGGTATTTCGTTCCACCAGCAGTGGGTATTTCGTTCCACCAGCAGTGGGTATTTCGTTCCACCAGCAGTGGGTATTTCGTTCCACCAGCAGTGGGTATTTCGTCGTTCCACCAGCAGTGGGTATTTCGTTCCACCAGCAGTGGGTATTTCGTTCCACCAGCAGTGGGTATTTCGTTCCACCAGCAGCGGGTATTTCGTTCCACCCTGCGGTGGTGTTGTTTTTTTTGTTTAGTCTGGCAGTGTTTTTTTTTCAGTCAGGCAGTGGGTATTTAGTTCCGTCCTACAGTAGGTCCTTCAAAATCAAGTATTCGCTAACTCAATATTGGTGTCTATGACTGAGTCAGGGCATTCATAGAAACCGCAAGTTTAGGATCTTATGCGAACAAGAAGTGATCCATCCTGCAGTGGGTGTTCAAACCAACAGGAACCATTTGGAGCAAAGAGAAAGAAGACAGAAAACTACAGGATACGAGGAAGCACACCTAGCTACTATAAATTGGCAGGTAGTAGGGAACAATGGGCGCAGGATATGAGTTGCCAGAGCTACTTTGGTTGGCAGGCAGTAGGGAACAACAGGTGCAGGATATGAGCTGCCAGAGCTACTTTGGTTGGCAGGCAGTAGGGAACAACAGGTGTAGGATATGAGCTGCCAGAGCTACTTTGGTTGGCAGGCAGTAGGGAACAACAGGTGCAGGATATGAGCTGTGTCAGTGGAAGCAGGCAGGAAGTGGAAACAGGAGGCAGCAGGAAGAACAAACCGTGTCAATTGCATGCATAGTTGGACATACAAAGGAACTGGAAATGTGTATAATTCAAATTTTCAAAGGTTATCACTTGTGGACACATATCCAGGTTCACACGGAAGATGAAACCATACTTGCAGTCACTTCCAGCCTCAGTCTGTGCTGTGGCAGGATGTGGAAGACTTAGCATTCTTTACCATGGATTGATGGTCCATAAGTCTAATTACATCACACGCGTTTCCCCAGCGATCACGTCTTTAAGGGTGGGAAGTGGAATCACTTCCACATACTGCTTTAAGTTCATCACGGGAGATGACAGCTGTATTTGATATGCAGCTTAGACATGGAAGATAAAGCGTATAATTCGCAATGGATTATTAGCTAGAGCAATCTTCTCCCATGTGATGTGAGTGCTTTAGGCTTCGTGTGTGCAGTCGTTAGCTCAGGGAACAATAAACTTCAATTAGTAGTACCGTATCTAAGACTTGCACCCCCCCCCCCTACAATTTCTGTTGAGCTTAAACATTGCCATTAAAGCTGAAGCCACTTCCAGTTGTTTGTGTCTGTCTCTAGGCTGGTCTTGGAGACTAGCATAGTTGTCATGGCATATCTGTTTGTTTGTTACGTCTGCTGCCCTTGTAGTGAAGGCTACGATTCATACGGGTATCGTCCTCATGTGTATACGTACGTGTGTAAGCCCACCTCTGAGTGTGATTGGGAATGCCACGGGTTAGCTTTTACCATAAATTACAGACTCTATGATCTACGCTTTTACTCAGGAATGGGCTTATACTTCAGGAGTGGGGTTATACTTCATGTGTGAGCATTAGCCTCGTTCCCAGGCCTCTGCTTTACCTTCATACGACAGAATAAAGCGAACGAGGCTAGGTGGGCATATAAAAACTAATCTGTGGGTGGAGCTATAATTATTCCCATGCAAACGGTCAGTGCACGATCTGGCATTAGCCAATGGACACATTGCTGCAGCTCACGGACACACCCATGCCCCCAGGGGAGGTTCTCAAGTGCCCCAGGGTGTACGAGTCAGGATTGGAAGACTCGTTCTGCTACATCTATATGTTTATTAGGCTAGATGTATTGGCATTGGCGATATGTGCTCTATAGTAGCCTGCCACCAGGCTCTCCTGAAACGGTTGAGTGCCTGGTATCTCGACAGTTCCTATCGTCCTATAGGATTCTATTTTTAGTCAAAGAGAAAATGAAAAACAGCTGGTAATAATTAATTAAAGTCATGTGGCTGCTTATGGAACTGGTGATTGAACCTTGACCAGGAGGCCTCAGGGGGTGTAGTGAGCTGTCCTCTTCCATCAATAGCTATAGGAACTATGTCTATCATCTTCCCTGTCAGACTCTGTGTAACTGTGTGAATACAGACAACACCAACTGGGCTGATTGCGTGTCTAAAGCAGGTTAACTCTTTCACGGGCAAAATAAGCAAGCAAGATTCTGCTGAAACGTACCTATACAATGTGCAACTGGCATTTTAATTCACCTTGAACAAACAAAAAAGAAAAAGTGGGTATTATTTGGAAGCATATAGCTGATGTGAAAGAAATGATTTTTCCAGGGTTATGTATAATTGAACATTGACCCTCCCCCCCCTCCCCCTTCCAAGGTCCAGGATTTTTTATTCATACATGCTAGGATTACATGTCCAGTGGAATATCAGGAGCTAGCTACAGAGATGCCAGCCTGTAGCTACATACATGGCAGAAGTTAGACTACAGCTCTTTTTGCAGATAAGGATCACGAACCATTCCTCCCACGCAACATCCTGTGATTGCTCAACTTGAAAACCTCGCCAGAGGAAGCAGTGAACAGGAAGCTGAACAGACGTAATACCTCCCTCGCCCCCCACCCTAGTCAAGTGCTGTGACCCTTCTTCCCTCGTTGGCAGAAGTGGTAGAGAGACCTGTGACTGGAGAGGAAGCTATGGGCACTGGTGATGATGTAAGCGACAGAGTTGTTGATGCCGCCCATGGCTACACATTCCAGTTGCTACGTAAGACCATATTTAGGTGTTAATTCATCTGCTTTGTAAGTACATAGTCTACTAGCTACTTATTCCAGTTGCTGTGTAAGACCATATAGTCTATATTTAGCCATTAATTCAGCTGCTAAGACTGTGGCTATAGCGACCTTCAGTTGAGCTGGTAGACTATAGTTGCAGATAACGTAGATTTAAAAAAAAAGATAAGCGCGAACAGGAGCCCATAACCCAAAGGGAAGGAGCGCTAAACTAGTGATCCCACCTGTTGTTGAATGGCACCTACAAGAAAACTCCATATATGGAATGCCTAGCAGTTATGCATGGCTGGTTTACTACACTACTAGTGCTAAGTAAATTATAGCGCTTATGTAGCACTTACCATATAAGGCGTTTTGTGCGAATGCCATTCGACAACAGGTGGAATCAGCATACATACACAGGTTTAACGCTCCTTCTGGCGTGAACGCACAAACAACCAAGGCAAAACAACACGCGGATAAGCCAGGGCGTGTGCTTCCAATACCAACAAGGCAGGTCACTGAGAGCTGCACTAACTTAAAGGCGTCCTTCTCAGAAATAGACTCTAACTGCTGAAACATATCCATACATGGATCGTGTAATAGGTAAGCATTCATGGTAGTGCATGATTTCTAAGAATCGTTAATTGGTGTATTGTTCTTTCTAGATATTTACTCTCACCAGAATGCAACCACCCTCGCCAGAATGCAACCACTAGCTCACAGCAAAATCCCCAGGCAGCCAAAGTACTATGTATTACCTTATACATATTACCCTTCCTAGTAATGCATTACTGGTCATACACATTTCCAAGTAATGCTCAACCAGGATTCGTTTAGAGCCTGATAGCAACTAGGTTGCTAGGGGTAGTTAGGGCAACTACGTAAGCTAGTATGCATAGAGCTTCTATTTACCTTTTTAATACGCACCCTTTCTAGTGCATGTTTCACTTAGCTCCTGGAGAGCCTGGTACATTAGTACTACATCACATGATTTAAAAACTTAATTAGGAGGAATGGATTGATGTACATGAGGGGATTTGAAAAATTGGAGAGCCTGCTAATGCAAACTGCAGACAGCTGTTTCGGCCTATTTGGGCCTCGTCAGTGCAGTTGTAGCACCTGGAGTTTACCAGCAACTCCTAGCTGACCAGCAGCTAACCACCCTCTGCACCCAGAGTTGACCAGCAACTCCTAGCTGACCAGCAGCTACAGCTTTTGTGTGACCTACACCAGACAGGCCTCCGGGCCAGAAAAGTGCAGCCGTCCTAGTAAATATTTTCCTAGTAAATATTGTGCTGTACGTACGTATGGCAGTATACGTACAGTATAGCACATTACAGTTTATATGTATATTACTTTTTAAGTAATTAGTTATGTGTGCTGTACTATTGGGTTGACTAACTTGACCTCAACAATGAAAGATTGAAAGATTATGCGTGGGCAGGGACTGATCGCAAGACGGCTGCACTTTTCTACCTTTAGCTGGTTACCGTAACGTTTTAGCGCTCCTGTGGTGTGTGGTACAAATAGAATTCGAGCTCCGAAGAGTAGCTACAAGAAGTGTAGATTCACTGCCTTCCTTTGTTGTCCATCTGTCCTCGCCCACATAAAACTTCACCCTTCTACCACAATGCACCCACACACAGCTAAAGTGAAATTCCCGCCTACTTGTGGGCACACTGTGATAGAAGGGTTACGTTTTGAGTGGGTAGGGACAGGATAGCATGTATATAGTTTCCTAGTAAATATTGTGCTTTAATACCAAAGCTACAGTGGTATCATTGGCCACAGCGACCTGTTTCTTGGAAAGATAAAGGTAATTTGTAATCACTGGAAATATCAGCCCTGGAGCACCATTTCCAAGTAATGCTGAAGAGGGGGCATTAGTATTGATAATCTACTCAGCCTACAGGAAGGCGTGAGATAGAACTTGGCTGCCTCGTGCTATTTCACCCCTTTCCTGGCAGCATTACTGGTGCTATTGATCCCAAACACCATAGCAACCCATGCTTATACATGCACAGGAAGCATAACCACCACAGGGTGCTCTGTCTCCCCTGGCGACAGTACACACTTTTGAAAAGAGCAATTTAAGGACTTGTTGTTGGCATATATTAGTCATAATTCTGTAACAATGATGAACTTAATGGAATTCTTACATGACCAGTTATGTAACAGTGACCAGTTATGTAACAGTGACCATGCCTTGACAAATGATATTCACGTGTTACCATAGCAATGAATTCCAATGATGTCATTTGATATCCCTTAGGACTGTCCCTAGACTAAGCTGTTACATAAGCAGACTAAGCACTGCATGCACTGTACATAAAAGGCTGAGTACTAGTTTGGCACAGACAGTTGCAAGTGAGAAGCTGGAACTTCAAAGTCCTGGGAGCTAAAGATTACAGGAAAAAGATCGGATTTGTGTAAGGTATGCTAATACACAGCTGTACATGTCTTTTACATATTGCATTGAGTTAGTAAAAAAACAGGAGCTAGTATATTGAAAAGGTTACTATCTATGTAGCACGTACGTATTCAGCTGTTCTGTTTGTTTTTTAATTTTTGCTAAATTACTTTGTCAAAATTCAGCAATATGTTTTTGCATGCAACTGTTTACTGTTGCATTTTTGCTGCAAAAGCAGTTGCTTTTGCTAGTTTGCTGCAGTCCCTGCTGTTCTTTGCCATCTACTACGCTACCTTTTATGACCACATGCATTGCCAAATTAACATACAGCTTACATGTTGTTTTTTTGACATAAACTGTAAAAAGTGCACTTTTTTTGCAGACTTGATGCAAAAAAAATGCGAGCCGTAGTGGCACTCAAAATTACTGCCATCTTTACCTGTGCTACAAATATCTGCAGGTTGCCTTATTACATCAACGTGCAGCTGTAGCAGGGGTGCAACATTTCGCAAAAATGCAATGGCTAGGTGAGCACTTATATGGCTTTGCAAGGTCATATAACTGCTCGTCGATGCAAGGCTGCACAAAAAAGATATTCCAATGGCAGGTCCAATACTCCAGACACATAGCACGAATACTGCTGACTACACTGATGGCATCCCACAATGCTAACCAGGTGGCTGTTATCAGAACCACTTGTAAAACTATGCCAATAAGGAATGTCAGGATTTTATTATCAGATGCACAGCATCTCAGACATACCTGAGAGCGTAATGAGTTTCAAAATTCATACTGGAGTTTCAACTGGCTATGAAAGCCAGTTGGCTGTTATCACAACCACTTGTAAAACTATGCCAATAAGGAATATCAGAATTTTATTATCAGATCATCTCAGACATACCTGAGAGCGTAATGAATTTCTAAATTCACTGGAGTTTCAACTGGCTATGAAAACCAGTTGGCTGTTATCACAACCACTTGTAAAATCATATCACTAAGAATTTTATCATTAGATGCATGGCATAGCAGACATAACTTGAGAACTTAATGAGTTTCCAAATTCATACTGGAGTTTCAACTGGCTATGAAAACAGCATACCAGCAGACAATTAAAGTATAGGTATTCACGCTAAGTGGTATAATGGCTACCAAAACCGTCTCAGTCACTCAAAGTACCTAATTAATGTAAAGAATGTGTTCACTGCACACATGGCACATACTAGGGCAGCTCTGGGGACGAGGAAAACAGATGTTTGCCCTACACCAACTATAGCTAGTAGTCTACACAACATACACTCCTACACACACATACTGGAAGTCTGTGCACAATAAATAAAACATATTGTGACTATCATCCTGGTTTAATGGCAGCTATTCCAATTGTATAGGGATTCTTAAGTTAGTCCAAAGTCACTATGTGTAGCTTAGGCATTTCAGCTCAAATTTCAAAGCAAAAAAAGTCCTATTGATGACTATCATCCTGGTTTAATGGCAGCTATTCCAATTGTATAGGGATTCTTAAGCTAGTCCAAAGTCACTATGTGTAGCTTAGGCATTTCAGCTCAAATTTCAAAGCAAAAAAAGTCCTATTGATGTCCATTACCGTCCTTTTAAGTCCAGTACTTGGATCGTCTCATTCCCAGGCTTCTACATTTGGCAGAGTCTCATTCTCAGGCTTCTACGCCTGGCAGACAACCAAAGTGGAGGTCTTGGATTACGGCATCACTTTCAGATAGTGAAAGCAAACTTGTCCTTATTTAGCAGAGTTGGTACCGTCTAGCGGCAGTCAACATGTATGTATACACGCCATAAATAACAGAGTACTAATTGACATATCTCGGCATAGGTCACATCAAATGCAATATCAGCATACTAATTAGCTGTCTACAGGTATAACCTCATTCCCAGGCCCTTGCGCAAGAGCCTGGGAACAAGGCTAATATAAGTACGTAAGGATTCACAGCTACTGAAACTAGAATAATAATAAGCAACACAAGTTTGCCTTATTTAGAAAGTTGGGAATCTATTTTCGCAGCCGTCAACATGTTGTCATGCCATTGCTTGGTTTGATAACAAGCTACGTACATAGGATGCACAGCTGCAGAAAGGATCATGAGGTACTCCTACACCCAATAACAAAACCAAGCATGTGACCTAGTACATACATGTACAATGAAAGGTATTCCACAAATACTAAATGGAGGCAAATCATACTCAGTGAAAACCTCTATTTAGCAGGATATGAAAAACTATCCTTTATACAGAAATGTCTTTAATACATATTTATATATAATTGAGACTACTACAATGTCCTTTATAAGGGCTGTGTCCTTTAATGGAGGTTCCACTATACAGACTAATTTGGAAAACGGTTACCTTGACAACATTATGATTACTCACATAGCCGAATGCACACATAGGTAGCAATACCAATAAAACGTTCGCTTTTTTAAGGCGAAGCACTAACTCGAAACATTAGGGTAATTCCACTTCAATATCTCCACATACGTAACATTAATCCCATAATACCCACCCAACAATCACATGTATGACTTCAGTGCCCAGTCATCATCAAAATTAACCAACCCAACAGCTGGATACATTCCAGTTGAAGCCACCAGAAAGGGTTCTGAACCACTGGCACCACTGATAACAGCTGAACTGTCTGGTGCCAGCTCTGACCCACAACTGGGTGCATTCCAGATGAACCCCTCTAAAGGCATTCAACACTGGTAATAGCTAATCTTTCCAATACCAGCTTTGATGACACAGCTGATGCATTCCAGATGAACCCCTCTAAAGGCATTCAACACTGGTAATAGCTAATCTTTCCAATACCAGCTTTGATGACACAGCTGATGCATTCCAGATGAACCCCTGTAAAGGCAACCTCCCAGTAACACTGGTAATAGCTAATCTTTCAAGTACCAGCTCTGATGACACAGGTGGGTGCATTCCAGATGAGCCCTCTAAAGGCATTCAAGATATCCTCCCAGTAACACTGGTAATAGTTAATCTTAGCTTTGATGACACAGCTGGGTAGCTACGTACATTCCAGATGAGCCTCTGAAAGGACTTTATACATTCATGATATCCTCCTAGTAACAGAGGCAATAACAGCTAATCTTTGCAGTGCCAACTCTGACCTAGAGCTGGGAACGCACATTCCAGATGAAATTGCATAAAAGATTTTTCCTGCATCGTCGTCAGTTGCCAGGCTGCAGGGTGTCGGATAACTCCATTACATATTGCAAGAATCCAACGCCTAACAGATGTGCAATCCACTCTGAATGCTTTGTAGTAGTGTATACATACAAACAAGGCAAAAAGAACAGTCACTCAGGTGGAGACCCTTACTGTAATCAAGGTAGCATTCATATGGTGTCAGAGAATGCATCTTTGAGTAGGTGGCTTGTAAACGGATACCCATTAAAGCTTACTATATTATGGCTAGGAATGTATTGGTTTGTTTGATGGCTCTAACAGGTGCGCAATCTCGAGATCAACTGTTATGATAGCAATTACTGTAGCGTGTAAACAGTTATGATAAGCATAAACAATACAGCTGGATCATGTACAAGCACAGGAAGTACAAGTAAATGGCTTCAGCTGCGGGATCGTTCTGTAGTAGTCGGATGATCTTCTGCCCCTTCTCTCTCACTATGGTCTTGCTTGTTTGGCAGCCATTCTCTCCGTATCGCTCGGCACAAAACGTCTCGAAAACCTTCCGTTGCTCATCAATACACAACATAACTCACTTTTGCACTTCGCAATATGCCGCCTAGGAAGGCAGACGCCGCTTATCAAGGAGCTGTCCATCTTGGTACATCACTCACTGTCACGTGTACTGGACTAGTTCAAAGTTCGTAGATTGCGCGTGCGAATCACGCGATCTCGAGATTGCGCATATGTGTTGCGTAATCTCGAGATTGTAACGCAATCTCAGGATTCTGAGAATGCGCAACGCAATCTCGAGATTGCGTAAATTCCCAGATTGCGCGGAACATATACATACAAACAAGGCAAAAAGAACAGTCACTCAGGTGGAGACCCTTACTGTAATCAAGGTAGCATTCATATGGTGTCAGAGAATGCATCTTTGAGTAGGTGGCTTGTAAACGGATACCCATTAAAGTTTTCTATGTTATGGCTAGGAATGTGTCTGATGGCTCTAACAGGTGGGCAGTTGTGTCCACAATGTCAGTTAATAAAATTCCTACAGCCATTAGAGGTACATAACGATCCATTGATTCACAGAGGGGGGGGGGTGGGGGAGGGGGGAGGGGGGAGAGGGTTGGTCAGTGTTCATGGGAGGACACTATGTGTTTAAATTAACGTAAACCTGTTAATGTCCCCAAAAGAATCACTAATTACAGTAATGAGAACCAACTTGCATACATATTAAGCTCTGTCGAGGAAGACGTGTCACTCAACTGACAAAACCAACTTAATGTGGCTATTTTGAGTGGGTGGATAGGTGGCAACTCGCCTACTCAAAGTAGCCAAAAATGTAACAGTTCCTTAACAGTGTGTATATACATAAATAAGCACCTATTAAAGAATAGCTCTCATACTTTTGGCACAAACGAGGCAATAAGTGAGTGATTACATGAGTCCAAAATAAGATAATCGCTGACTCAGAGGATGCCAAACACATCATGTGAGTAGGCGGATTGTACACTGCCAGGGAAATACAATGTCCAAATTAAACTAACACCCACAAAGGAAGCAGTCATCCCTGGAATGAGAAGTGCACACTTGTACATACTCAGCTCTGGCAGGAAGTTGCATCATTCTACCGACCAACATCAAACAAAATTTGGCTTTTGAGTAGGCGGTAAATCAGCCTATCGGAACTCGCTCTCGTATAGCCTCGTCCCCAGGCTCTCCCAAAAATAAAAAGAGAATGGTATCCTTTCTCACGTGAGCAATGTTTGGGGTAGAAAAGATTTAACTGTGTGTAGGTGAGCACAGCTGGTAGCTACTCTTCAAGGCCCATAACTGCCATAGACTGAGCGCTAAAGCATGCAGCGTCGCTAGTGAAGGATAGGAACGCAGCTGTCTTTCTTCGGTCCCTGCCTACTCATAATTAAGTAAGATTCCAGGCAAGTTCTTGTCAGGAATTCGAAACCAAGTGGCGCAGGGAGTGGGTGAACACGTGTTTTGTCTTACTCTGGTAAGTAGCTGCTTTGGCTTGGGTTAGTTAATTGGAGCAATTACAGTATTTAGTCTAGAGGGGTACATAACTTCATAACTGCAAGTGGTGCACAGACGTTTCTAGGGCTAACCAAGTGGTTCTCTACGTAGACAAACCATGTGGTGCGCACCACTCGAACAGGTCTATCCAGAACGCTGCTCTTCAAGGTAGAGTCTGGGGACGAGGCTCTCTCTAGTATACAAGTCTAACTACTCCATGGTCTAGGTTGTGATTTGCATGGTAATTAGATATCCTCAGTGAATATCCTAATGACAATTATTTCCTCAAATGTATAAGCACACAGGGCAGCTATTCATGCCGAAAGTTCTTCAATTCCAACCCGAAATACTTGTCAAAAACTTCATCAATGCCGACATTTCAGCTACTATGCTGTAGCCTTCTTCATTGTTGCCCTGAAGAAGACTACAGCATAGTAGCCGAAACGTCGGCATTGATGAAATTTTTGACAAGTATTTCGGGTTGGAATTGAAGAACTTCAGCATGAATTCTACTAGCCAACCAAGAGAATCCTTGAAGGGTAGTTATTCTTTAATAGTTGTGTATTTATCAACAATTCCAGAAATTTAATAAGCTTTGTCAGGAAGCTACATCACTCCACAACTTGATATAGCAATTTCTGGCAACTTTGAGTAGGCGGGAGAGATGGTAAACATACACACCTATTAGAAAACACTATTATAGTATTTTCACACATTTGGCACTAATGGGAGGTTAGCAAGTCAATATTTTAGTTCGGAGTGAACACCTGGCAATATTTTCTGTCCATGTGTGCATGAGTGCGTATGTGTGTGTCATGGACGTGACATGGTCTAATGGACATAAACTGTGATTATGTAAGATGACTGTGGCATTTTCTCACGAACAGATTCTTTCTTGGATTCTGCCCTGATCTCACCTTTGACCTACTGCCTAGGACGTTCAGACGGACGCCTTTGAGGGCTTATAAGTAGCTTTGCTCACTTCAGCTACACGTACTGTGGTTGTGGCTTCACTTACTTCGCTTGTCACAGGAACTAAGTCTTATCTGCAATCATGAACCCAGCTATGCATGTACTTTAGTGTCACTGCTCATTACATCATAATGATGTAATATTTACAATCCCACTGTACGTAAGCCAGGTGTTGCTTACACCCACTTCGAGACCACACTGAGGAAAATTCCAAGTGTAACAAACAAACTAAAAGATGTGGATGACACAAACAAAGGCTGGTTGAGTGGGTGAACATCTACCTAGTTCGTAAACTGAATCCACTAAAGTGTGTTTGGACTCGAACCAGCCGAAGGATTACCAAAGGATATGGACGACACAAACAAAGACCGATTGAGTGGGTGAACAGCTACCCAGGTCATAAACTGAATCCACTAAAGTGTGTTTGGACTCCTGAATGGGTTATCATAAACAGCACCAGTAGAAAAACACACAGTCAAAGCACGCTAATTGTTTACATCCCACTGTATGTAAGCCAGCTGCTGCTTACACCCACTCAAACCTACACTGAGGAAAACCCCAAGAGCAACTAACAAGCTGGATGACGCAAAAAAAAAAGGCCAGTTGAGTGGGTGCACTGATAAACTGAACCCACTAAAGTGTGTCTGGTAAACGTCACCACCAGAACACACACACAACAGTCAAAACAAACAGGGAAATGCTAATTGTAATTACATCATTATTATGTAATGTTCAATAGTGTGATCTCACCAGACCCAGACCCACTAAGGTGTGTCTGGTGGCTTATCATAAACGTCACCTGCAGAACACATAGCTAAAGCAAACAGGTATAAGCTAATTGATAATTACATCATTATTATTTCATGTTCAATAGTGTGATCTTGGATAAGCCACTAAAGTGTGTCTGGTCTGGTGGCTTATCATAAAGTTACCAGCAGCAAAGCAAACAGAGATAAGCTAATTGATAATTACATCATTACTAGGTATACACATTGCGCAGATATATAGCCTCGCACAGAGATATGACGTAATTTAGTTAGCACAAAACCACACCCACTACAACGTTTGGGAGCTGCATCGCCCACGCAATTGCCGGAGAAGCTAGAATGGGCCTTCAGGAGACGAATGTCTCCGTATACAACACAGTTCCAAGGACCAGCTATGGCTGCTATACGAGAGCAGAGTTGCTTGAAACTCACATTCGTATCGCTGGCGATCGATCCGCGTACCGTCTATCTCCAGCGGTCAGATCTCTGCTGAAATAGAGGCTACACAAACTCTAATCGCGTTGGAGCTGTAGTAAGCCTACCTGGGTAAAAAGTAGCCTCGTACCCCGGCCTCCTCTCGCAGCTTTTTTCGCAGCCGTGGAAAAAAACGCGTTTTTTCCACGGCTGCGAAAAAAGCTGCGAGAGGAGGCCTGGGTACGAGGCTAGGTAAAAAGAAGTGATTGATTTGTCCAGATCTCTGATCCTTCGGGCGTCAGAAGTATAAAGGCAGCATCCATGTAACTCGTCAGGACGCCATCTTGAACACGTGCTTGCCCCCGGATATGGACGACACAAACAAAGACCGATTGAGTGGGTGAACAGCTACCCAGGTCATAAACTGAATCCACTAAAGTGTGTTTGGACTCCTGAATGGGTTATCATAAACAGCACCAGTAGAAAAACACACAGTCAAAGCACGCTAATTGTTTACATCCCACTGTATGTAAGCCAGCTGCTGCTTACACCCACTCAAACCTACACTGAGGAAAATCCCAAGAGCAACTAACAAGCTCGGCAATTATGTAATGTTCAATAGTGTGATCTTGGAAAAGCCATTAAAGTGTGCCTGGTGGCTTATCATAAAGTCACCAGCAGCAAAACAAACAGGGATAAGCTAATTGATAATTACATCAGTATTATGTAATGCTTAATACTGTGACACCAGGAGACCACAAAATGAGCCGATGTAGGGCAAAGTACACATACAGCTATGTAGATCACAGTATACATATGGCTATGTAGGCACATTACAGAGAGAAAAGTGACCAACTGATGAGTCCTAATGCTATGGAAACGAGAGATAAAGGGTTCTCTTGGTCGTCATCTGTCAGGTGTTGCTATTGTCGCTTGCAGTACTACAAGAGACAAAAGCTGGGGTACAGGTCTGGGAATGAGGTTAGTGAAAACGGTTAAATTCCAGATCCATGCGTAGCATGTGGGATAATTATTATGTAATGTTCAATAGTGTGATCTTGGATAAGCCACTAAAGTGTGTCTGGTGTGTCTGGTGGCTTATCATAAACGTCACCAGCAGCAAAGCAAACAGGGATAAGCTAATTAATAATTACATCAGTATTATGTAATGTTCAATAGTGTGATCTCACCAGACCCACTAAGGTGTGTCTGGTGGCTTATCATAAACGTCACCTGCAGAACACTTAGCTAAAGCAAACAGGGATATGCTAATTGATAATTACATCATTATTATGTAATGTTCAATAGTGTGATCTTGGATAAGCCACTATACTCAGTTTTGAGGGGAAGATAACGGCAGGAAACACACCTCCATTAAGACATCCTATGATGCCAAATTACACAAAATTTCAGGAATGTACAAGATCGGTGTTGGGACTACATGGAAACAGACACCATAAAAAAAAGTATTTCCGGGGAATCAATATCGTATGCATGGAATGTACACAAAAAACAAGGAAATGATTTCACCTAAAAATAGAATGAAACCATAGATTAGTAATCACATGAATTGGCATGTGATTTGGGAATACTAACATAGTCTTACGTAGGCGAGCCAAGTACTAGTTCATGGGATTCTGTGATACTTACACATCATCGAGGTACGTATCCATGACGAAAGCTGATGTACTCATAGAAAGTAAGACAGATCGTAATGTCTGCAGTTTAATTAGATTTATAGACCACGCCTCACCACTAGACCACTCCCCATGTTTTGACCTTTCAGTTCCTTTGGAAGCTGATTAGTTATGAGTCATACGTAAGAGTGTGTCTTAATATCACCGTGTTTGGGCAAGTGTGAGCAAAATGCTTCTAGTGCAGCTTGCATTAACAGAAAGTAGTTGTATGGCGCGTGAAAGTTTAATTAGATTTATAGACCACACCTCATCACTAAGCCACCCCCCACATTTTGACCCTTCACTTCCAACACAATGGCATAGAAAGCTGACTAGTAATGTAGTTATGACTCATACGAGTGCATTTTCATATCACCGTGTTTGGGCAAAATGTGAGCAAAATGCTTCTAGCGTAGCTTGCATTAATAGAAATGAAAGTTTAATTAGATTTATAGACCACACCCCATCACTAAGCCACCCCCCACAGGGGCGTAGGAAGATGTTTTGTAGCACGGGGGCTGACATTGGGCAATGAATTGGTGAAACACACCTGCCATTAAGACATCCTATGGGTGCCAAAATTTTTCAAAATTTCAGGATGCTCTGAGATCAATTCTGGTGCATTCTGAGCCAACTTTCCCTACATTTTATTGAGGGTAATTTTTCTTTTTATGATTTTTAGCCACTGCATGAAATGCATAGAAGCATAGTGATAATGATTTCACCTAAAAATAGAATGAAACCATAGATTAGTAATCACATGAATTGGCTGTGTAGGAGAAACAATGAACTTAAATTTGCCTAAATAGTCAGTCAGCGTCTGTTTGCAGCCAAGTACTAGTTCATGGGATTCTGTGATACTTACACATCATCGAGGTACGTATCCATGACGAGTCCTCGTCAGTTTTTGTATAATAACAAGCGTGTACAAAGGTAAGAAGTTTATCCGACATAACGCAGCCTGGCCATTGACACGCCCACTTGTCACGCCGCCACGTGACAAGCAGACGTGAAACGCGTAGATATGCTGTATGCTGTAGCTAACGGTGCATAGCATTAGCTTACCTTGAGAAGTTACTATTCGCCGTGGAACCGGGGGCTGGAAGAAAGATTGGATGAGCCTCTGCGTCATCCTACTGCGGGAACAGTCAGAGCTGTGGTTCTTCACACCTCGCATGACGAAGTAGTTAGTATGGCTCAGCCCCCTGGTTGTAAAGTTTGGGGGGGCTGCAGCCCCCCGCGCCCCCCTGCTTCACTAAGCGCCGGTGCCCCACATTTTCACCCTTCACTTCCAATACAATGGCATAGAATGCTGACTAGTTATGACTCATAAGCGTGACTGTCTTCGTATCACCATTTTTGGGTAAAATGTGAGCAAAACGCTCCTAGCTTGCATTACACACTAAATAGAAACTAGTCATATTGTGTGTGGCTTATTTGAAGGTTAATTAGATTTATAGGCCACACCCCACCATTAAGAAAGCCCAGGTTGAACCCATATCCTGCCAATACAATGGCATAGAATGCTGACTAGTTATGACTCATAAGCGTGACTGTCTTCGTATCACCATTTTTGGGTAAAATGTGAGCAAAACGCTCCTAGCTTGCATTACACACTAAATAGAAACTTAAGCTCAATATATGTGCAGTCAAGGCTTATTTCCAAGGTTAATTAGATTTATAGGCCACACCCCACCATTAAGAAAGCCCAGGTTGAACCCATATCCTGCCACCACAAAGGAAAGTGCAATGACCCGCATACTATTAGACCGGGCTTTGTTAATGGTGGGGTGTGGTCTATAATTTCAAGCTCAATTGTATTTATAGACCACACCCCACCATTAAGAATTTGTTCATTGAGGGGAGCTCCTTTAAAGAGATTACTGGCCTTACAATATCGATTGGAATTGGCCACACCCCACCATTAACCCTTTTACCTGAACTGTTACAGTGTCATATGAAATCTTGTACTGCATATTAATATTAATATAAAAATATGTAGGGGCTTATAGATGCCAGAATACACAGGTAAAAAGGATTAAGAAATTCCTATTACGGGGCTACGTCAAAGCCGTTGTTATAGTAACGAAGTACTACACTGTAGATCTCCATGGAGTCACCCCTCCATGGAGTAAATTCCAACCAAATAGGATTTGCAAGGCAGGAAATGATAATGCAGGATGTAGCCCACATAATTATAGCAGCCCTTAAGCTCATTGTAGCCACAGTAACCAGAAAATGACGCCAAAAACATTCAAAAGAGGGGAAAACTCTGACCATATAAGGACATCATAACCATAACAAAAAGAGAACAGGAACTATGAGGTTATTTTTAGTAATCCTTCAATCTCTTGGCTATAAAAACAGCCACCTCAGTTGGGTCAGCAGTGTGTTGCAGACAGACATTGCTGGTGGCTGAAGTAGTTGGATTCCAAAAGTAAGCATTGTGCAATGGTTGTTGTGTGTATGCCCTAACCCACCCCCAAACTAGTCCCTTTTTTTGGGCTTGGTACAATTCTCTCACATAATATCATGTGTTAGAAGAATAACATAATGAGTGGGTAAAGTGGACAGCTGCAGTTTTAAAATCTGTACTTTTCAGAGCCCATTTGTACCGCAGGCTAAGCACTGAAACAATGTTTCTATAAAGAAGTGCAGCTGTTTTTAGGACAGTCCCTGCCCATGTAATAATTAAATCATATGTGACATAATGTACCAGACTTTCCAATGGCAGAGCGTGAGAGCCTGGGAATGAGGTCATAATTATGTAATACTATGTGTGTATGCAAGCAGCCCAATATTGTATGATTGTAGACCGAAAGTTAAATAATAATTTTAGCTAGTGATAATGATTATTGCAAGTACATAATATTTTATTCCGTGGTTGTTCATGTAATTGAATTTTAGTCATAGGCTTGGCACTGTGATGTAGTATGACACAAAGTCATGTGATGGGTTCCAAACTTGAAAATTATGCAACTAAAAATATTCATTGTGATGACATCACAGCTTACACCTGGAACTTAATGTTTAGCTAGCGACATCTAATTATCATTGCCATAGACTGTGGTGTGGTATGACACAAAGTGTGATGGGATCACATTCTGTTGTGAAATATATATTCATTATGATGATATCACAGAGTGTAACTGACTGCATGGAAGGAGTGATGTATTAATATTCAATTAACTGATGACATCATATGGTGTCATAGTCATGGTTGCCTAACATACAGGAACTAAAACCCATTTGAATTAATACCACCCTGGTTTAGTTAATATTCAATTTCTGCCAGTTAACTGACATCACATGATGTCATATCCCATGGTCATACAGCAGAAAACCACTTAGAGTTCTGAATTATTCAATGACCTGACAGGAAGGAGAATACTGCTGAAGGCATCACTGGTGACAGCCATGAACTAAAACCACTTGAGTTAATGATCCTTATCGTATTCAAAGATACACAGGCTCTCAACTAGACAAAGGATTTATTCTCAGGCTGTGCACTCTATTCCAGAATATTGCTTTTACTGTCACTCACTTTATCCTTTTCTACAGCCAAACACTCAAGACTGCAGGCTACCACACACAAAGCTATTATAGCAAGTCTCTGATTTCACTAGGAAGAAGGGGATTGCTGTCTTGTCTGGAATAATTTGAAGGTAAGGACAGGGCTTTTGCTTTGTATGTAAAAATGTAAGTATAGCATAATATTTGGTCGTGTAAATACCTCACTGCACCGAGGGAATAGGGAAGTGGGGTGAAGTACTTTAACGTCTCATGGCTGTCTGAGGTTTAGTTTAAATGAGGCTGATGCAGACCGTGAATACACTCAGCCCTCAAAGGATTCATAGATGATGCTGCATTACATATGTCTTAGGCGTGCACCCATGCACCCGTATGTATGACATCACTGAGCATTGGGCATACATACAAACACATGCAAAATGATGCAGCTGCTGGAATGGGAACTATGGGAACTAAGAGAGTTGTGAATATTGAAAAGCTCACTGAAACACACAAAGCATCTCATAAGTGCTATACAGTATACAGTTATCAATCAAAGAATCTCAAGCAAAGTTTAGAGTATCAGATCTCAGTAAGTGAACGCATAATTATGTGCATAATAGGCTACTGGCATCCAGCACCATTCATATGGAATAGCCAGTTACCAGCAATAAAAGGCTGTGTACTACAAATACCCTTAAACGCTCTGATTTGAAAAATGTGTGTATTGGAAATTTAGTGAAAGATAATCTGTTGCCATTGCAGCCTTTCCATCCCACCAGTGCATTCAGCAAGTAGTTATATTTGCAGAGTAACAGGAGAGCTTATTGAGAAGTATGCTGTTAAAAGCTTAGGGTCGTGCTACCGAAAAACACACAAAATATATACCTCATAAGTGCTAGAGTTATCAACCAAGAAAGTTTCAAGTATCAGATCTCGAAAAAAGTAATTATGTGTATAACAGGCTACTACCATTCATAGTAACTGCTTACATAGTGGTATTGGATTCTGTGCTGAGGCTCACTTATACGTGTAGCTGCTTCCCAAAATCAGTTTCTGAGCATCCAGTGCGTACCATTACTCTAAGTCATGTACAGGTACTTACGTATGCAGTATCCCACTCCAGGAGGATATAGTGTCTAGTGATGCAGTAACTAGGGAATTTACTGCATGGTTCCAATACCAGTGATGTAAGCAGTAACTAGGGAGACATGGTTGACATTCCAACTCAGTAAACAGTAGCCATGGCTACCATAGGTTCCCATGTAATTCATAAATTACAGGAGTGGGAGTAGAGTTATATTATCAGGGGTTCATTCTAAAATATTATCGAGGCCCCCCCACAAAATGCCTCAATTCCCCCCCCCCCCCCCCCCATATGAACCCACTGTGTATAAATGCGGACCATGAATACACTCAGCCCTCAAACTGCTGCAGAGGTCATTATATACACATCTTCGGAATGCACACCTATGTGTAATATCATCAAGGAAAAGTTCACATGGTACACAACGGGGTCACAAACACATGTCCTGTACAGCTAGTGGAATGGGAAGTATAAGAGAGAGTTGTGTGAAAAGCTCAGAGTGACTAAGCAAGTTTCAAGTGCCATTTGATATCCATTACCAAAACTTATACAAATATGTAATCATCAAAGAAAGGTCACACGGTACTACCAAAGTACATCATGTCAGGTACATGACCCTGGAATGGGACAGTTCATATATAGGTACATGACCCTGGAATGGGACAGTGCATACATAGGCACGTGACCTTGGAGTAACAGCATGCGTTTTGGGAAGCAAATATATAAGTGAGCCTCAAACATAATCCTACCACTACGTAAGCAGTTGCTATGTAACAGCATATACGTATACTACTCACCAAGTTCCAGTACCAGCGGATGTAAGCAATATCTAGGGAAAAGTATTAACTATCACGTGGTTTCCATTCCACCTCAGTAAACAGTAGTTATGGTTACCATGGGTTCTGTAACCTATAGTAGCATGTAAACTCCACACTGCCAATGAACAATTTTAACAGCCAAAATACTTGGCCCTTAAATTGATAATTTAGAGCATTTTCCAATCTGACTGAATTATTGTGGCTTTCTATAGTGATCTGTGGTTGGGGTTTAGGATTAGGCATTACGTGAGGTGACTATTATATGTGGGTACGAATTTTTGCAGAGTGGGAAGATTTGGTAGGTATTGATTTTGTAATTTGAATGAGTAACTAAATTAGTTGGGAAGAGTAAATGCGTGAATACAGTGGGTACTAATGTAGCGTACAAGTGCGTGCTTCTGTTTACTGTGTGCATACACATAGTTATTGCGCAGCAATAACACACTTCTGTGTGTTATTAGTGGGTTTGTTAAGGATTTCATAAGCCCTCAAGTGGCTACGCTTTAAAGGGGTAAGCTGACTGCGAGCTGAGAGCCTATAGGCTTGAGGTACCTGTTTTCTTTCTATGCCATTGATGTCGACTGTGGTCCACATACAGAATGGAAATACTGACCCAGCACAGCTGTTGGTTGCACCATGAGATCACTAACCACGAGATCACTAACCGAGGTGTGCATACCTATGATGTATTACGAATATAAACTAGCTAAAATGCAATGCTAGACAAGTTCATAGCACTCTCAGCATCTTCTGGAGTCTTCCATTGAGGAATGGGAACTAGCTATAGGGGATACTATTCTAGGTATATGTGATCGGATCTGAGAAATGATGTAGTGTGGCATTACCAAATATAAGGTATGCATAGAATACGAACTAGCTAAACTGCAATGCTAGACGCACTTCCAGCATCTTCTGGAGCCTTCCATTGAGCAATGGGAACTAGCTATAGGGGACACTAAGTATATATGTGACCGGATCTGGGAAAAGGTGTAGTGTGGCATTACTAAATATAGGGAATAGTACTATAGCATGTACTTGGGAGTCTGCCATTGAGGAATGGGAAATATAGCTACATGAGAGCTAGGCTGCTTATATGAGAATTAGAGGTACATATATGAATATGATAGTTTAACAAAAGTTGTATAAAATCTAGGGAAGCCAAAGTTCCAACCATAATCGGGTATACATATCAAGTAACTAGAGATTCAGAAGTAACTCTATATGCGGAGCATTGAATTCCTAGTGCATATGCGCACATGTGTGAGTCTGTTTATCAATATGTGCATTGCTTTGGGATATAAAAAAAGTAAGAAATTACATTAAATAGACAGCCAATATCACAACTGGTAGTTAACTTTGGGGCAAGTAAACACTTACGTAGCCATTGAAGAGTTTAACACTTTGCACGCCTGTGACGCATTTATGCGTCAGCTATATAACTGCAACTTTGTGAAGTTTGTTAGCCTCAGCATCATGATCCCAAGCTTCAGCGTAGTACGCGAAGTGCGGCGATCATGTATGCGGAGGCCGGGGTTCTAACCCCGATTTTTTCAGATTTATTTTTCTGTTATATAATATTATTGTTACGTTTGCTCCATTGCTTTTATATATATATAGGCGCGCAAAGTGTTAAGCATGCAATCTGCTAAATCTCAGTTTCAAAATAAATCTCTTGTAAGAAGTTAACTTGTAATAGTGGATGTTCACAATGTAAATATTAGTAGTTATTTAAACTGCCAAAGATGACAGTAAAATATGATTTATGCATTGAGGAATCTCTGGCATACAAAAGCGCTAGTCCTATTCATCTGTTTCATACTTCCAATACGTACCTCTACGTAAACAGTAACTACGAAGCAGAGATTATCCGTGACGGCAATCAAAACAAGTGCTAGTTCCCATACCTAAGAAATAAACAATATCCTAGGCTACGCTGTCACCGTGCCTTACGTAAGTACATGACATCCACACATCTCTCCATGTCTCTAATCCAAATTCCATGGTCGCTTCCCTATACTCCAGTTATGAGGTGATGTAGATTACTTAGAACTCAGCAAACATTCACTTAATACATATATGCATGTATCGATGATATCCCACGAACATTCATTGCAGTAAATACGGCAGGTGTTAATTTGCACAGCGTAGTGAAAAAAATCAACAAGGAATGTTGTATTACTGTGTTGCAAATACAGTACTCTCCCCATAAGTACTTCCCCACAAATAAGCTAGCTTTAAAAGTCATGGATTCATAGCTCTAAACCTCTCTGTTCCGTTAGTACACTTCTAGCCCAGTTTCCAAGCCATGTGTCAATTCGGGTGCCTAGGAACAAGGCTTAGCAACTTTGCTCAATTTGCTTAATTCAGCTGATGCCCGAGGCTTGATTTTTTCACTCAATCATGAGTGAAAGTCAGAGGCATCTGTCTGTCAGTAAATGCTCTAGGGGGTATATAAGCCTAGAGGGATCGAGTAAGTTACCTGACCTCAGTATGAGATCTCCTGGTGAATTTCCCCCATGAAGCCCAGTATACATTCCCTAGACACAACATATAGACATGCTTGCATACACAAGTCTGATGATCTCATTCTCCACTCACATGTACAGCTGGGCTAGCATTAAGTCATCCAAAGGCCTCATGAATAACAACCTGTCTGTTTATAGTTCCACTTCCCAGTGTATATATGCACTGAAGCTTTGCAGTACTTTGCATTTCTGCTACATAAGTCACACTGCAAGCTACTGTCTACTAAGTCAACAAATTGTTGTGCTGCAAAGAGAATTAGAACAAGCAAGTGTCTTGAAACTTGAAGAAGACTACATCTCAAAGGTGAGCAAGAGTCTAACTATCTGCTGGCTGTGACTAAAAATTATTGGTACATGCATGCAGAAGCTGTTTTGTCAGCTTAGTGTTTCTGACCATCTGTTAAAATGCTGTTGGTCATCTAGCTATAGACTGCTTTTTGGTTTAACTTGTATGTTGCTGCTTCACTCAGAGTAGGACTGCAATGTTAAGTCTATATTAATTTTGCAAGGTGCTACACCCTTTTCTGTAACTGCAGTTAGCTGCATATACATGCAGCTGCAGACTGAATAACTGCAGTGCAGAGTAGAATGCAACGCTTTGCAGGCAAAATGAACTGATAACTGCATTACTGAATTGGCAAAGTATATTCGCTGGTTCAGAAATAAAATTGAGTCAAAGGACTATATAGACAGCTATATAGCTATATATGTATATACATGCGAAATTATTTGCTGCAAGTGTAAGCAATCCATGTAACAACCCAGAAGTAAAATATGCGGCTAGAAAATTCCATTCGGTAACTATTTAACCCAGCTATAAGTGATCCTTTTGGGAAACACTTCCGAATCTTAGCTGTATGAATAATTACCTCAAATTGTACTATCTATACCAAAATCCATCCCTTGTTATCCAAACCTACTTTGTGTAGTATATAGCATACGTATATGCGTGTGCCCAATACGGGTCAGATAAATTTCTCACAACACTCTTCTGTATTCTGCATGTCTAAATAGACTGCGATGATACAGATATACACTGTTTAATAGTACTTGTATTCATAGAATTGTCTATAATGCTCTGGTATGCTTTGAAAATTTAATTAGTGGTGACCTGTGGCTTCTGCTGTTTTACCACCTTGCAAAGAGTAACTGACCTCTGAAGTGAACCTTCATGACATCATAGAATGCCTACATGAGCTTGACCAATCAGATAGCAGATAGCTTAACCACTACTGATTTATGGTGCCAGAACTACTAGACAACAGAAATGCTAATGAGTGATTTTTTTCAGAGCCACTGTGTGCGGATGTAACCATAGTAACTACAGAGATTCTCTTCTGAATGGGTCATTTAAGGATTCTTTATGATAACTAAATATATAAAGATCTCGATTTATTTCATAGTAGGCTATACCATAATAGGTAACTAGCAATAGCTACCAAACTTGCAAGTAGCACCTGTTTTGATAATGGTAGGGAAAATTCATTATATTCACAGTACCTGACTCATGACATCACAACAATCGCAGTACCTGACTCATGACATCATAGAATGCCTATGCACTTGACCAATCAGATAGCAGATAGCTTAACCACTACTGATTTATGGTGCCAGAACTACTAGACAACAGAAATGCTAATGAGTGATTTTTTTCAGAGCCACTGTGTGGGATGTAACCATAGTAACTACAGAGATTCTCTTCTGAATGGGTCATTTAAGGATTCTTTATGATAACTAAATATATAAAGATCTCGATTTATTTCATAGTAGGCTATACCATAATAGGTAACTAGCAATAGCTACCAAACTTGCAAGTAGCACTTGCCAGTCAATTCCAACTGTCTCTTGACAATTTATTCATGGTTTGATTAAATGTACTACACCCTAGCATAATGGGTCATTTACTATAAGCTTTAGCTATCAACAACTTTCACATTCCAGGCAATAGGCTTCAATTGACTCCAATTTTGGACTCTTGCCAATGAAATGCAACACAGACCATCCCATTACCTTCATATCGTGATGTCATAAATAATGCTATTAAATGACGTAGAAAAACAACCAGCTGTTTATGCTGATTAAACATGCTACGCCCTAGCATAATGGGTCAATTTCCTATGTTTGTGAGCCAATTTGTGGCTGGTAGAAAGAGAACCTGATCGATATGAATACTGAGGACCAACCGAGATCCTCCTTGAAGTTCATATCGTGATGTCATAATTAAGTGACGTAGAAAAACAACCAGCTGTTTATGCATGCAAATAACTATATATGGAGGGAGCTGTCATTTTGCATCACAACATTCCCCTTCCAATGCCAGCAAACTTTGCCACACAGTAGAAGACCCATTAACAATATCGCATTAAGAACCAAAAGAGGGCTACCGAATGTTTACCAACAAACATATCTCAAAGGTCTGGATAGCCACTGTTTACAGAGACATGAATCTCTGTGATAGTTTGTATGGAAGATATTTCACCACTACAGCGCTGCAAGCGTTATAATAATACTTAAGTTATGTGGCATGCAAGTATATCCTCCGTGGTTTTGTACCCAGCGTACAAAGCCAGTATTCTCTAGCCTCCTACCAGGCCCTCGGGGGGGGGGGGCTGGTATTTTATCTCGCGTGAGTGACGCCAAGGATAGAAAGGTGATAGTAAGGACTTAATTGTGTGTAGGTAAGCACAGTTGTAGTTCTCCAGTTGTAGTTTCTGTTCGATAATTATAATTAAATTAAATAATAACGCTGCTCTAAAAAGATATTTTCTTCTGTTATTGTACTCTGCTATTCAGTTGCTGTGCTACATAACTACTTGACACCTCTAGGGTCAAAAGGTCTGGGATTTAATGACATCATCTGATGATTTCATAAAGAATCACCAGATAAAGCCCCAAGGTGCAAAATCATGACTATTATTATAAAAATCCCTTCAAACACAGCCCCCCTGTAGTCCAGTCCCAAACGCTATTCATCCAGCAGCCCCCTCATTGGGGCACATGCTCTACGACTTGCCCTTTGCGTAATGAAATCACCAGTTTTGACGTATATAACAATCCCACATTACAAATTTGGCATCTGTCAGCATTTCCTGCCCCCTCATTCCCAATCGTTGTCAGGGAAAACAAACTGAATAACAATATCCCTGTTCAGTTCCAAATGCTATTCATCCATGTCCTACAGCAGTAGCCCCCTCATTGGGGCACATGCTCTTACGTACAATCAGCAGTTTGACGTATGAAGTCATGAAAACGATACACACAAATATGGCTTGCTTAAACATTCCTGCCCACTCTTTTACAACCTTTGTCCAGAAAAACACATGCTTCGCATTCCACATTACCATAAAAGGGCAATGGGTATTTCCACTGATGTAGTGACTATAAAAAGCGTCTCCAGTCCGTGAATCACCAGTCTAATAATAATAATAATGTTTTAGCCAATCTCTAGGCTCCGTAGGTGCCACAGACCGAGCGCTGAAGTAGTGTCGCCAGCGAAAGGTAGAGAAACGCAGCTGTCTTTCGATAGGGCCATGTGACCAAGCATAATTACGCATAATAGGGACAGAGTTTAGGAATTAGAGAATAGCACAACAGGGGGAGTTTGGTTAGGGCTATTCATTACTCAGAGTCTCTTGATACTACCTATTATAATAACTCAAATTTTGTTCAACATAATTAAATATTAACATCGCTCTAAAAACATAGCGCTAAAAATATAATTTTCTTTTGTTACTGTACTCTGTTATTCAGTTGCTGAGCTACGTACATAACTACTTGACACCTCTAGGGTCAAAAGGTCTGGGATTTAATGACATCATCTGATGATTTCATAAAGAATCACCAGATAAAGCCCCAAGGTGCAAAATCATGAATATTATTATAAAAATCCCTTCAAACACAGCCCCCATGTAGTCCAGTCCCAAACGCTATTCATCCATATATGCTTCAGCAGCAGCCCCCTCATTGGGGCACATGTTCCTGCATGCTCTTTGAGTAATGAAATCACCAGTTTTGACGTATAAAACAATCCCACGGTACAAATTTGGCATCTGTCAGCATTCCCTGCCCCCTCATTCCCAATCGTTGTCAGGGAAAACAAACTGAATAACAACATCCCCGTTCAGTTCCAAATGCTATTCATCCATGTCCTACAGCAGCCCCCTCATTGAGGCACATGCTAATCAGCAGTTTGACGTATGAAGTCATGAAAGCAATACAAATATGGCTTGATTAAAACATTCCTGCCCACTCTTTCACAACCTTTGTCCAGAAAAACAACTGAATAACACATGCTTCGCATTCCACATTACCATAAAAGGGCAATGGGTATTTCCACTGATGTGTGACTATAAAAGCGCCTCCAGTCCGCCAATCGCCAGTCTGAGTGGGCACACGTTGCTAGCAGTGTTATATGAATCTAGCTACGTAGTAGACGGCTAGTAATTGCAATTGTAAGCAGCTGATATATAACTCCAACTGCAAGTGAGAACAGCCTATTCAAACGAGGTAACTCTAATAATTGTATGTGTATAGGTACTTTAGTAGTTGTAATTAAATGGATTGCAAGTACAGTATTAGCAGTGACATTAGCTCATTAGCTCAGGAACTGTTTATGTAGGCAATCTGAGATCAAAGTGGTTCATGCCTGTACGCTTTTGCTTTTCACTCACTGTTGCAAAAACGGCGCCAAAAAAAAAGTATAGCAGAAGTAAATAATGCAAGTACAGTATTAGTAGTGAACAGACTAGTATTAAGCCATTACTGAAGCATGCATTGCTATTGCGGTGCACTCAATCAATGATTTGTGCATGATTGCGTAGTGTTTTCTTTGCAACAAATCTGTCTGTTCTGGATTTGATAGAGACACCAGGTCACTCTCAATTTGCCCTCTATGTAAATAATTGCCGCAAGTGGCATTAATTTTGGCTGGTTGCAGTGTGTACATGGGAGGTCAGATGCTGGTGACATCCTATAATATGCACATTTAATATATCCCAGTGATTACTATATTAGACTATTATCGTCACGTGCATAAGCTCCGACCTAGTTACTTGGTGCTGATTCTAGGATTGCCCTGGGGGATGGCGGCCTAGGGCGACACCATGCCATTGTGCTGGTCAAAGAGAGGTAAGTTCTGGTTGGATTGCGGCAGAGCTGGTCGGGGTCGACCACCGCCGACCATCGTGGGCAGAATCCTGATTTTCGAGACCAGTGTGACTCATACCGAAACAAAGTGTATTTCCTACCATGATCACAAAATTCCCCCTGGTGTACAAACTAGTGTCAAAAAACACACTCCCCTCACAATCTAGACAGACTGTCTGTCCGTCTGTTTTTATTTATAGAATAATTATTTTTGCACAAGCCAAATAAGGCAACAGTTGTGCTATTTTTACAAAGGAAGAGCAACTGCTGCTATATTTAAAATAGAACTTTTACATAGAACTTTACAATCACTGATCAGTAGCAGTGTAGGGAGTGATTTCAGCAAGCTGGAACTTTAGAACCAGTAAGTTTATTAGTAATGGCTGCTAGCATTATGTGTAAAATTCGCGCTATGACTGGTGTATGATGCTATATAAGGTTGTAATTATAATACCGGTTGTGTCTATATCCTGCTATATACCGCGTTTGGCATGCAACCAATGTAATACTATATTTGCAGTTTCTTTCGGTAACTATCTATAATATGCATAGTTGTACTAGGCGACTACATGTAGTATTCATTAAGTGTTGCTCTAAAGATAGTACTTAAAATAGTACTCAGCTGGCATCTGTAGTAGCTTACTTAACTTGTCCATATCAATATGTATCGAGTCAAAAAGTGTCTCTCATGTGTGGTATCACACGCTGTGCTCTCTGTACCCTCGAATTAAGGGAATTTGCAGAATCTTCGCAACACTGGGCCAGGCTTTCCTAAGCAAACACACTAGAGTAGCGGGCGGGAGCATGATTAATCAGCCTTTGAAGTCCATCCTGGATCAAAGCAAATAGTGCCTTCCATATAAGGAATGCTCTGCCCTCTGAGCCTTGCGGTGTCGCAAAGATTCTGCGATCTCAGAATCCCCTTCCAATATTTTAGAGTGCAATGTCTATCAGGGTCCTCCCTCCCAAAGTTTGGTCATGCATTTCTGGTTGCAGTCAACCACTTAGCTGTGTCTATATTGCTAGTGCGTACGTGGTATTCCATGCAGAGGGCCTCACGGAAATCAAAATGCATTACGCTTCTCAGCAGGCACCTCAGTGGAATGCAGCAAACCAAAATATTATGGTCACTAAACCATACGTGGGCATTATGTATATATACACATGTATTTATAGCCAAGAAATGTACTAATAGTATTCAAGAAGCCTTAAAAGTTTGATTATTTAATTGCCCAGCTGGTGCTACACCACACTGACGTGATGTTGTGAAAGTCTTTAAAGTCTTTAAAGTAACATGACCATCACATGACCATCACATGATCATCACATGACCATCACATGATCATCACATGGCTACAGAGCGTGTATAGCGTCTGCAGTTTGCATTAGCAGGCTCTCTAGTCTACTGACTGGGAATGAAAGTTCTCATTCAATACTTCCTCCCTCTTCTCCTTTCCTACAGTTCAGCCTCCCTCCCTAACCGTGCCCTCAACTGTTGAATGTCGAGGACATTGCTACGGAAACCAGTACCCGACGCTTATCCTGACAGGTCCCAAAAGAGACATCAAGATAAAAGAAAACTATGACTCCAGAGAGCAGAACCTCGTATGCTGAAGAAAGCCCACAACCGAGGACTCATACCTCCATTTTCGGGGTAACCACGGTAAAATTTGAACACGGGCCACTGCAATTCACGTTTTCCTCACACGAGCCACCTTTGGTCCAATTCGAGGCCAATCCTCGAGGCGGACGGAGTCTCGAGTTGCAGTACAGAAGAGTGAGACTGAAATTTGAGTTATCTACCCCTCCAGACGGCAGTAGCTATGAGGAACATTATAGACCAGAAGGCTACCCATATCGTGAAGACGGCCACTTTTATCGCGAGGGTGAAGAGGAAGAAGAGACTAAGATAACATGTACAGCTCTGCAGGAGGAGGGCTATGACTTGCCGGCGGAGATCGCGGTGGACTTCAGAATGCCCTTCAACTTCAGTATTTCCAGTGAGTTACATGTAAAAGCTATTTGCACACTTGGGGTTGATGCCAGCCAGTCCCTGTCTACAGCTCTAGGAGACTATATAATTTTAAAGCATACTCTTCATAAAGTACAGACTTGATTATACTCAGGGGTTGGCTTATACTCAGGGGTGGGCCTATACTCAGGGGTTGGCTTATACTCAGGACAGGCTAATACTCAGGGTGAGCTTATACTCAGAGGTGGGCTTATATTCAGGGTGGGCATAAACATAGGGTGGGCTTATACTCAGTATGGGCTAAGTACTTAGGGTTGGCTTATAGTTAGGGACTACTAATGTGACATTTACAACAACTCTTCCAACTTCCAACTCCTTCACCCCTAGACTCGACACATCACCACCCCTCCTACCATCACCATCACCATGATCAGCCCCACCCCCTTCCCAGAGCACCACCAGCACCCCTCAACCCTCCCTACCAGTACTCAGTAGAAGAAGAACAACGCTTCGATGCGACAAAGGCACAGCTAGTCGGCGTTTCTAACTTATTAGTAAAATTACCAGATCATTAACCAACGAGACAAAATAAAACTAAAAACGGAACGGAATGGCACCAGGATGAACACCAAGTTACGGGACTGGACCAACCGACCTCCGACCCTCCAACAACCACACGTATACATGCAACAGAGCAAGCAAGCACTTACATGACAGGCAGCCCACACGATAAGACGAGGCTGGGGTACAGCCGTGAGGTAATTACCTGTGGGCGCTCTGCCATTAAAACGCATGCACAACATGTGCACCAGAACTGTACATTAATCCATGACTCCCTCCTACCCCTCCGTTCAAATCTCTTCACACAGTTGCACAAGTAATATTATTACAGCTGTATTAAACAGTCGTTATTCTATCCATTGCACGTTCACAAATCGTGTAAAGTCTATGTTTTGTCCCTTGTACACAGTTGTATATCACCTCATCATACAATGACTCAACTTGTAGTCACATATTCGATCATACGCTGATGTTTATCATTGATTCAGCAACACGTCATCATCTTGATGATTAAAACTCAGCAATTTCATCTGATAATACTGAAACTTATAAAAAGGCAGGCTTATCTGATACATGGTTTCTGGTGATACTGTTCATTTCACCATGGAAATGAATGGAGGTCAGAGTCCTCTGGGGAGGCCCCTGTAATCAATCAAACAACTCACGATGTTCTTTGTCTCCTCTGTCTGCACTTTCCACCAGCGGGTAAAGAACGCCATCTCCACATAGATGAACGTCCTGGTCATACAGAGAGACAGTGCATTAGTATATCCTTCCGTTGAGTTATTGACCTGGGATATCCCCCCCCCCCCCCCCCAAAAGCTATTTTCTCCCCCAAGAATTTTCACAACCAAATTTCAACATTACTCTAGAATGTTCTGTGCATATACTACTTACTTTAGAATAGCTATAAGTACCTCCAGAATGCCTCAGAATCAATCTCAGAGCTTCTATTTTTTTTGAAATATTTTCTGGGGGGAGCGGGGGGGTGCTAAAGCATACCCTCCACGTCAATGCCCAATTTTGGAGTTTCCCCCCCTCAAACTCAAACTCAAAATCCTGTATGAACCCCTGACTAGTACAACATGATGAGAAAGGGGTTACGGTGAAGCATGTACAGCATGTTCAAAGGGGGTTTACTTCCTAAAAATTGGGGGGGGGGGGGAGAGGGGTCAAAGCATAAGACTGTACCAACTCAACATTTATTATCGTATCCACTGTTGATTGATGTTGCACTGTTGCACTTTAAACTTTGAACTCTGACCTGTTGGGGTTCTTCTGCAGTTCTTGAACGACAGTATCCAAGATGTACTGAACTCCAGCATGTTGGATGGAGTTGTTGGCTGTGTGTGTGTGTGTGTGTGTGTGTGTGTGTGTGTGTGTGCATGTGTGTGTGTGTGTGTGTATGCATGTGTGTGTGTGTGTGTGTGTGGTAGTTGTGTATATGTAAACCTCACATATAACACACAGCAAACACGTGCAATGGTATACACACATACATGAGTAAGTTTTCTTGCATAGGATGGACAGGAAATCTCAGAGCAACCCCGCTCAAGCACAAGTGAGTTATGTCACAGCTTCAACCTCCTGACACTCACCTCCAATGTAGTACTCATCCACCGTCTTCAACCACCCGACGTCATCATGAGTGTGAGGAACGAGGTGAACCCTGAAGGGGAGGAAAGGGGAGGGGGAAGGGAAAGGGGAGGTCAAAACGCGATCAATGAAACAAACAACTGACTATCTTTGTCTCTCAATCCATAGCTACATGTAAGAGAGCAAAAATGCAGCTAAGGCTGCTGTTCGGTGCAGTAATGTTTCTGCTCCCCCACCCGCATCCAAATTCGAAGCCCGCATAGTTTCACCATTATTACGACATAAGGCCATTATGACGGAACAATTTTGTATTCACTGTGCCTCTAAAAAAAAACATCAGTGTCGAGGATGCCAGCTACCCACAGCATGCATGATATAGTATGCACAGTGTGTAGTTTGTTGTTTTCTGAAAGGGAGCCTATCTTGAAAAGAAAGTTGTTTGTTTTTTGGTTGCTTTTTTATGCTTTTTGCCAACAATTTTTTAGCGAAAGGAAGTGACATTATAATGACATAATGACTAATGAATACCGCCCACCCACAGCAGACGCAACAATACCATTAACAGGGGCCTAAAGTGATGTGTGAGGAAATTGATCTGAAAATCACAACGGAAATGCAATTGCTATTATACACTGCACGATGGTCTATCAGCTGCATGTAAGTGAACGTTCTTTCCAGGGCCAGCCCTCTGCTGATCATTTTCTATGTGACATCATAGTAAAACTACTAGTACTTGTACCATATATACATCATAGTAGTACTTGTACCATATAATATATCAGATACGTGTATATGTAGTAATTTACTCTTCGCTAGTCTCGCAAGCCAGCCCTAAATCATAGATAGTAGAGTACTCTACTATCTATGCCCTAATCAACCCATCACCGTGATTTTCCGACGGTACGGAGTGCATGTGGAGGCCGTTATTACATTTACACGGAGTACGTTTCGCGAAAGTGCAAAGCACGTTAGACTAATCTCGATTACACGCTTGCAAAGCTACCTGATGGGTTCATCTTCGCTGTAGTAGGCGAGAACGGCGCTGGATGTCAACAGCACGACTAGCAAAACTGCGGCAAACTCTCGAATAGCCATGGCCATTTGTAACGCGTCACATGACTTAACTTATTAGCCCCACCCATTGTCCGCCCACTTTTAATTGGCAGTCTGTACATACATTGGGATTACGAGAGATTACGATAGGATTATCGAGGGATTATGTGCATAGCGAATGTGATAGTGCAGCGCATAAAATGCAGATAGCATGTCTGATTTGAGAACAGTTTTTGTGGCATATCACACTACCAACATATAATACTGACAACTCTGGATGTAGTGTAAGTCCTGAACACATGCATATTCTCACAAACGTAGATAAATCCTCATAAGCAAATGCTCATGCTCATGCTTAAATGTTCATAAGTGTGGATAAAGCTCACAACTGTACTATGGATAATGCTCACAGCTGTGGATAATGCTCACATCTCTGAAAAATGCTCACAACTGTGGATAATACTCACAGCTGCAGACAATGCTCACAGCTGTGGATAATGCTCACAACTGTGGATAATGCTCACAACTGTAGATAATGCTCACAACTGTGGATAATGCTCACAGGTCTGGAAAATGCTCACAACTGTGGATAAAGCTCACAGGTCTGGAAAATGCTCACATCTCTGAGTCTCACGTCGACGTCTGAGTCTCACGTCGATGTCAGAGTCTCTCACGTCGACGTCTGAGTCTCACGTCGACGTCTGAGTCTCACGTCGACGTCTGAGTCTCTCACGTCGACGTCTGAGTCTCACGTCGACGTCTGAGTCTTACGTCGACGTCAAGTCTCTCACGTCGACGTCTGAGTCTCACGTCGACGTCAAGTCTCTCACGTCGACGTCTGAGTCTCACGTCGACGTCTGAGTCTCTCACGTCGACGTCTGAGTCTCACGTCGACGTCTGAGTCTCACGTCGACGTCTGAGTCTCACGTCGACGTCTGAGTCTCACGTCGACGTCTGAGTCTCACGTCGACGTCTGAGTCTCACGTCGACGTCTGAGTCTCTCACGTCGACTTCTGAGTCTCACGTCGACGTCAAGTCTCTCACGTCGACGTCTGAGTCTCTCACGTCGACGTCTGAGTCTCACGTCGACGTCTGAGTCTCTCACGTCGACGTCTGATCGCGAGTCTCACGTCGACGTCTGAGTCTCACGTCGACGTCAAGTTGTGAGCATTATCCACAGCTGTGAGCATTATCAACAGCTGTGAGATTATCTCGATTTGTGAATAGTATTATCCGGTGTTGTGCATATTAAAGTTTGTATGCAGCATGCATGGCCTAAAAATGCTCACAAAACATACACCCGGTTTTTATTGTTCGCAAATCGACGAGCACTTGAAAATACATGCGGGTGGGTAATGAATCACCTTGGAGTGGTACTAATACAGAGAAAATATCGCGTTCACATCACTAGTGTGGGGCTAGCTCGCATTTTCCCATGGCGTAAAACTGTCGTCGCGGCAAATGACGCTAAAAGTTAACTCCACCACCCGAAGTTTGTCTTGAAACCACACCCCTTAATTTATGGCGGCATTGACTACAAAAACGAGAGGGCGTGTTACGCTAGGCAGATTACTTGGTGGGTCTGGATGCGTTACGCCATCGGTGGGTCTGCAATGCAATGGCTGCACGACTGATTTTGCTCTTGGTGGGGATCCTAATTCCTCAAATTAAAGCACAGGAGTGCCCAGATGGTCAGATATGTCCAATCGCTTACCCTGCTCGGAGTTATTCGGCCAGTGATACCTGCGACACAGCCGAGGCAGATATGATTCGCCAAGAAGTCCGAGAGGACGTGGCCGGAGTAATACGGAGCCAAGTTAGGCGAAGGTTTCTCGGACAAGACTCTCGCTTTGCTGCAGACTCGTGCCTCGAGATTAAAGAGGTCAGGCCGGAAAGCGAGTCTGGGTATTACTGGGTCGCAATGTCTAACGGAACTGGAGTGCTGGTGTACTGCGAAATGAGTGATGATCTTGCTGTACTCTGCGGCAATACTACAGCGGGGTGGATGCGAGTGGCCAACGTGAACATGTCCGATCCAATTACTGATCCAGAATGCCCAGGGAATGAATTTGAACTCGTTGAAGACGTAGTAAGAGTGTGTAGAAGGTCGTCGGTGAATGACCTCGGTGGATGCGACTCTACCAGCTTTCCTCTTTATAGCGTTATTTATGGAAACGTTTGTGGCCGAGTGATCGGGTACCAATACGGGACTGGAGATGCTTTTCAAGACGGAATTACTTACGATTTGAACATTGATCTGCCGTATGTAGACGGTGTCAGCCTAACCTATGGCTCACCTCGCAATCATATTTGGTCCTTTGCGAGCTACACGTCAGAATTCTTTAGCGGATGTCCATGCAGTGTTGGTAGTACAGACACAACACCAGCTTTCGTGGGTGAAAACTACTTCTGCGAATCCGGAGCAAAAATCTCCACTGTGGATCCTCCTGTGTTTACAACTCTGTATTCAGATGATGCAATTTGGGACGGAGAAGACTGTGGCCAAGTGCTTCAGTCTATTGAAGGACCATGCTGTGATGGAGCACCATGGTTTTATAGAAACCTTGACAGCCTCACAAATGATGACATTGAACTGCGCCTCTGCTCAAATGCGCATCGTCTCGATGAGGAGGTTTCTTTCCAAATTGTGGAACTCTATGTGCAGTAGTTATATTTTGTTACGTCATATATTTGTGACTGTGCTGTAGTACAATATTTTATACTTTCTGACCTGCTTGCTGCATGAGTTAGCCGTCTCAATTATACATTGTAATGTACATGCATACATTGTGATTTTAAGCCCACGCCAACTGTGACCTTATTGGATATATGCAGGACATGCATGAGCATGTATCATCTCGACAACCTCAGAGCCTATACCTTATTCTTCATAATTATATTATTATATATCAGTAACCACAATGCACTATAAATTAAATTTAATATGAAAATGGTTACTTCAGTTGCATCTTTAAGAAGAGATTTATGTAGCCAAATGGCTCTTGTAGTCCTACATAGCTAATTCCCGTTGTTTTGAAGTTGCATTGGTCTTGGCTCCAATGACCAAATACCACTGGGACTAAGACCAGTGTATGATTTCAAAACACCAGTAAGGACTACTTGCATGTGCTGTACATGTATTCCCAAATGTACTTGTCAACATGTTATTTTAATTCCTAAAATGCTATAGCCTAAGCATGGCCCAAGCATGCACCATTAACTAGTTAAGTTTATGATTCCCTTTTTACAGTGTCATGGGAGGATAAATTAGCTACTTAGGAACTAAGAGACCAATTGAAGCATGTTTCATGAAACTTAGTCTTTGTAGACTGGCAGGGTTTCATCCTGGATTATAATTTGGGGGGAGGGGGGAGCTCAGTGCTCCGAGTGGCCACGTGAGTGTGCTAAAAGTCATTAATGGCCTTTCAGGCCTAGGGCACTTAAATAATTTTCTGGGGAGCATGAATCATCTGATGACTTCCATGACTTCTAAGATTCTTTAGCTACATGGCAAGTAGCTAGCTAGACTGAGAGGTGTTGGAATACGGTAGGTTATTCACATTTCTGTGTAATGTTTATTAGCAGCTGTTTTGGTCACTTGGTACTAAACCAGTATTGTCACCACATGCATGTTTATTTTAATCACGGCCCACTCATGCATATGAGCGTGTAAACAGAAACGAACCTATTGACCCCTTGATAGGCCTAGGAATGTTGCAAGAATGCTGAGAAACTGCTGCACCATTAACTGTATGCAGGCATGATGTGTGATATGCATGGAACAGCAGTTTCTCAGTATTCTTGCAGCGTTCCTATCAGGGGGGTGTAGCTATAACACACGCATACATGTTAATGGTAGCTACAGCAGTTTCTGCAACATTTCTATATTCAACTTAACTTTAGTATTCAAGCTGTCATTAAAGTCCTTGTATTCTCTATCCCTCAACGCTTCGTCTACCGTATCTAAAAACAAATTAATATTATCTGCAGCTAATACCTCTTGGCTATCTAAATGTAACTGCAGCAGCAATTCATTAATTACTTTCATCCAAGTTTTCCTTTGCCTACCTCTACATGGTTTCACTTCCCACTCAGCATCTAATAGTACTCTAGGATACCGCTCAATATCCAACTAATTGGTTAGGTTTGTTAGTTACATTTCTGCTCTTTATAAAGCTCTACTGTCGCATGTTTATGCTCTTGTGTGGGCTATGATTATGCATGTGGGGGCATTGCTGGCTTATGTATGTTCATTAAATTACTCCATCACCTGAGTAGCTAGCTAACGGTCTGGGCACAGGAATAGCTGCAGGCAGTAAACATTGGTTTTGTTTTAAGGACTATATATAGTATAATTGTAAGAATGAGCGAGAGGTTTGTTGCCTCAGACTAGAAGTATGAGCTAGGGATTTGGAGGAGTTATGACTGTTTAATATATACCTTTTACCGCTCCATTTCCCTAGTTCATTCTCCCAGAACGTAGTTTACCTTGTAGCTGGCTATTACGCCAACCAATTGATCATGCATGACTACTAGTGACTACCAACGTTTCTTGTGCACTTAATTTATTATGTCTTTGCATGCAACTGACGTGTAAAGTATTCAATTAGAATAGGTGCACATAAAGCTGCAACTGAGATAATTATCCCTTAGCTAGCTGTGTTAAAGTAACCCTTCCATTTTTGCAATGATACTGTACCATTGTGATCTAACTAACATAAGAGAAGGTAGATATTTTATTAACAGCTGTTATATGTTACAACCATATCAGCTATGTCAATGATAATTCCTGCACATATGCACATCCCAATAATGTAGGTCTGCACTTCCTCGGTATATCGTATATCGCGTATACCGCCAGGTCGATGCGTCATTGTCGCTGCTATGATCACGTGACTCAAAACTAGCCCCTCCCACTGTTAATTTCTGCTCTCCGAAGGTAGTATACCACGTAAGTTGTGCAATCCAGCTAAAAGTGCTGATATAGCACAGGTGGCCTGCTTCTATAGCGAATTAAGCCCTGTAAATTTAACAGTGAACACCTATTAATATCATGTAGCTAGTAATAGTTGAAAGGTCATATTTTGTTTTCTTGAAGGAGGATCATACACTCTAAGGAGATAACTTCCAGATTATTTCAGCCACCTTCCATCAAGTTAAGGGATTAGACGGTACTCGGATAAAATATTTGGCTGCATCACCTGAGACCATGTCCCAGCGCAAGCCCAAACCTCGTGTTGTCATCATCGGTGCCGGAGTGTCTGGACTGACAGTAGGTGTGGCACTAACTGAAACCTATGGCACCCAACTGGAGCTCACTATCATTGCCGAGAAGTTCTCTCCGGATACGACAAGCGATCGTGCTGGGGGCATTTTCATTCCTGGGGTGAGTAACTACATCCCTACTGAGGATGAGAACGGATTTGAAAGAGACATGCGCAATTGGGCACCGCCCACTTTTCAATACTTCAATTACCTGTACACCTCTCCAGTGGGAAACGAAAGTGGAATTTCTCGTGTACCAATGTACAAGTTCTACAGGAAGTCATATTGGCTACCATCTTGGCTTCGTGCTGAGCTGTATCCCGACTACCGAGAGCTCAGTAAAAGTGAAGCGAAGAAGATGGGGTTACCTTACCAAGGGTTTGAGAGCATTGTGACCTTCACTACAGTTACTGTGAGGGGCACAGTCTATCTGCCGTGGTTGATGAAGTTGTTTCAAGAGAGAGGCGGTTTGATCGTGAAACGGAAAATTGAAAGCTTTGCCGAATTATCCACCTATGATGTCATCATCAATTGTACTGGATTGGGAGCAAGGGAATTGGCTGGTGATCGTTTTGTGCTACCAGCTAGGGGTCAGTTGGTCGTTGTCAAGGCAACAAACCCTCCACAGGTTAATGGCATATACCACAACAAAGAATCGGATCACAGCAGATTTGTCTACGTTATTCCATTCAAGGAGATAATCCTCCTAGGTATGCTATATTAGATGGTTTTGCCATGCAACAATGGGTACCTGGAGAGAGACGCAGCTACATACACATTAATGTGATCTCCAGGCAGTGGCGTAACTAGAGTGTAGTGAATGGTGGGGCACAAGTAAACTACTGGCCTAATGTGGAGCAGATCATTTGCGTGAAGCCACCCCTCCATAAAGTGCGGAATGTTTTTTGTAGTAACTTGACAATTAAGCACTCTCGTAGTTTGGCTATTTCTGCTGTCAAATTAGAGTATTTTGTAAGAGCTACAAGCATATGTTACCGATCTGCAGCCTCTCCCGCCTGTGAGACTTAACCGCTCCATCACTTTTCATTGCGCTAAGTTGGTGGGTGGACGGGTTGGTAGGGCCTGTGCCCTACTTGGCCCTACCTTGGCTACGCCACTGTCTCCAGGCATACACATTTATTTATGTAAATAAATGTACTCTCCAGACATAGATGGACCTTATACAATTATTGTAAGGGTAAGTCTATACCGAGGATATTTTCTGGCTTACATAGTTGGAGAGAGACGTACATACACATTAACGTAATCTCCAGGCATACACATTTATTTATGTAGTGTGCTCTCCAGACATAAATGGACCTTATACAATAATTGTAAGGGTAAGTCTATACCGAGGATATTTTCTGGTTTACGTAGTTGTCTCCTTCCTGGGCTATCTACACATCTACAAAGTCTATTTTTTTATTGCTGCAGTTTGCTTACAACTTGCTTCTGTGTAGCTAGCTATAGCTACTCATAATCTCCACACCACTGTCAGCTTCTTTATGATAATTTTATATGATGTACACATTCAGGTGGTACAGTAGAGCCAGGAGAGTGGTCTACAGTCCCTGATCCTGACGTTGCCAAGGAGATATATGAGAAGTGTGTGGACCTGGTGCCTGCCTTGAAGGGGTCAGAGGTGATTGGAGGCTGGGCCTGCCTCAGACCTGTGAGAGAGCGGGTTCGACTGGAGGTTGAAGACCGGCAGAACACTCCAACTATAATTCACAACTATGGTCAGTAATAGCTAACTCAAGAGAATTGGTATGCAGCTTTTAGTCAGCCTTAAGCAGCTGGGTGCAAAAAATATTTTGCTTCTAATTAGCCAACTCCAGTAGCAAGACATAAATAGGCTGAAATGCTGTCGGTAGCTAGCCCAAGCGGTGAGCCCTGGGAACGACACTAGTCTGCAGCAGTTACAACTAGTTCTACAGGCTCTTCATTTTTTAGATTCGTCTTTGAGGTCCTGCCTATGTAGGTACATGTATATGTTGTAGCCTCCCGCCTCCCCCTTCTAAAGTTATGGTATAATGTTTACTGTTGCCTAGAAGACATATTGGCTAAAATTCTATGGGCGGGAGTCCCATTTTCCACCTTCCCCTCTCCTGTCTGCAAAATTCTGCTTACTGGTCTATGAGCTCCTGTAACTAGCTAGCTATGATTATTACTGTTCTCCTTGTAGGCCACGGAGGCTACGGCTACATTCTAAGTTGGGGCTGTGCCATGGAGACTCTGAAGCTACTACAGCAATGTCTGGACAGAAAGGGCCTTGTCACGAGGCCACAGTCAAAACTGTGATCATAAGATACCCTTTGTAGTGATCATTTTACATTGTCTGCCCGCACGCCAAAGGTTGCGCGTGTATATAGTGCGGAGTGAGGTCAACTCAGCCCACTTTCGCCCACGTGCACCATTACGCTTCCTCAGTGATCATGACATGCAACCATGCCGTTGGCGTTGCCTAGTGCTCGATCTGCGTGGATTGTTACTAAATACGTATGGTAAGTATACTGCACATATGCAGGTATTATTAGCCGCGCTCTTTTGATCAAGTACACTGCAAGAATTGAAGGCTAGGGGTAATTAGCTAGATATATCGATTTTACAGATTTTTTAATACTATAGTTAACTCCAGACGTGGGTAACTTCGGACACTCGCTAGGAAATGATGTACAGTAGCATTGTAGTCTCATCCCCAGACCCTTCGTGTGTGGAGGTTCTGGGGACACGACTAGCATTGTACATCCTTCCCCAGAAGTTATCTCCACGCGTCTCCATTTACCCTTACGCCTCCAGTACTAGTATTTGTCCAAACGACCCACATTGCTTAATTGTGTTCCTTTCTGTCTGAAATTGGAGACCTGTGAAGGCAGCAAGTGATCTGATTGGTGGGAAATTTAAAATTCTTTGGTTCTAGAGCTGTAACTGAGAGAGGGTCAGATAAATTTGACTTGCAGTTTATCATCCCTGCCCAGTGATATTTCGGGGAATTGCAACATCATCAGTACGTGTGCACTGCAAAGATAGCTTAGTGTATACATGCAACGAGTCTTCGTCTATAGTTCTCTGTAGAGCTTAAAGCTTTTCAGGTCTTTTCATGCGGAAAATTCACCGTCATGATTCATGAAGTCATCCAGGAGCTGGAATAACACAAATAATGAAAGTGGAATTCCACCCATGTGCTATATTTGTGGACAATAAAGTACAAATCAAATTTGCCTGACCTAACCACAACTGAATTATAGCACGACAGCACTCCTGTTTTTGCAGTGGAATAGGTCTTATAACAAGCCTAGATAAATCGCGAACTGCTAGAATTTAATCAACTAGCTATACAAGTCAAATTTGTTATTCTTACTATGCTTTTTGTATTGAGTGCGATTGTATATTATTTTCTCATTCTCAGCTTTACGTTCCTGCTTGCGTACTGCCTTAAACAAATTGCCGGCTACATTGGAAAAAATGTCTATCGAATCTGGCTGCAAAACTAAACCTCGTATTGCAATCATCGGTGCCGGAGTGACTGGGCTAACAGTGGGCAAGGCACTAGCTGAAACCTACGGCAACCAGCTGGAGCTCACTCTCATTGCTGAAAAGTTCTCTCCAGACACAACGAGTGATCGAGCAGGTGGCATTTTCAATCCAGAGGTGAGTAATAGTCACTACACTCACACTGAAGATAAGGAAGGATTTGAAAGAGATGTGCACAGTTGGGCCCCTGCCACTTTTCATTACTTCAATCACTTGTGCAACTCTCCATTGAGAAATGAAAGTGGAGTTTTTCGCTCGCCGATGTATAAATTCTACAAGAAGACGTATCAACCACCATCTTGGCTTCGTGATGAACTGTATCCCGACTACCGAATACTCAGTAAAGGTGAAGCAAAGGACATGGGGTTACCTTACCAAGGGTTTGAGAGCATTGTGACCTTCACTACAGTTACTGTGAGGGGCACAGTCTATCTGCCGTGGTTGATGAGAGTCTTTCAAGAGAGAGGCGGTTTGATCGTGAAACAGAAAATCAAAAGCTTTAATGAATTATCTTCCTTTGATGTCATCATCAATTGCACAGGTTTAGGAGCGAGGGAATTAGCTGGTGATCGCTTCATGCGACCAGTCAGGGGTCAACTGGTTGTTGTCAAGGCAATGGACCCGCCAAAGGTGAATGCAATATATTACAACAAGGAATTTGATCACAGCAGTTTCGTACATGTGATTCCATTTAAGGACACCATACTTTTAGGTAAGCGATTCATGTTCTGTGCAATCAGAATTTTGTTGAAGTTCTGCCTAAATTTGGAGGAATTTTTCCTACCTAATATTAAAAATCTAACGGCGTACATTTTTAATTGCAGGTGGTACACAAGAGGTAGACGAGTGGTCTACAGTCCTTGATCCTGACGTTGCCAAGGAGATATACGAGAAGTGTGTGGACCTCGTGCCTGCCTTGAAGGGATCAGAGGTGATTGGAGGCTGGGCCTGCCTCAGACCTGGGAGAGAGCGGGTGCGACTGGAGGTTGAAGACCGGCAGGACCGTCCAACTGTAATTCACAACTACGGTCAGTTTCTGTTCTGCCCAAAATAAATCATCTAGCCTACATGATATGCATGCATGCACTATAAAATCAAACGGTTGCTTTTTTTAAATTTAAGGTCACGAGAGAGGTATGGGTAATTAGAATAATTATATGATATGAATTTTTTTGCAGTCATGGTAGCACATTGACTATGTTTTTCACTAGTCTCACGTGCCAGACCCTGCGAGGGTCTGGCACGTGAGACTAGTTTTTCACATGATATGCAATAAGACTAGAATCTTTGTCTTACAGGCCACGGAGGCTATGGCTACATACTAAGCTGGGGCTGTGCCATGGAGACTCTGAAGCTACTGCAACAGTGTCTGGACGGGAAAGGCTTTGTCATGAGGCCACAAACAAAACTATGAAGTTTGCAAATAATGTATTGTGCATCACTATAGCTAATTTTAAGGATTACCTTACATCTGGTATCAGTTCCTGCAAGTTTTATATCAGTTCCTGCAAGCTTTGCTACAATCATGTATTATCTGTTCCTAACTTCCTACTGCAATAGCCAATGCTGACATTGGTTTAGGAGCATGCAATACACCATTAATATTCCAGTCCCACGTTCTAATTCAACAATCCAGTCCCATATATTATTGCCAGGTTGCATCCTACACAGAGCTAGCTAGCTAGCTGGATATGTAGAGGCTACGGGCGAGTTTCAATACACAATATTATTCCAGTTCCACGTTCTAATTCAACAATCCAGTCCCATTGCTAGGTTGTACCCTACACAGAGCTAGCTATAGCTAGCTGGATAGCCAGAGGCTACAGTTGGGTTTCTGCATACCTGCATGGGTCGTACGTGTGACACATGGCACTGCTTAAGATGTTGTAGCATAAAACTGTGATGTAATGCTTAGTCTTGTTACTCTGTTTCTCATTCCTTTTCTTTGAGGGAGGAAATGTCATCCAAGAGGTAGTCACAAAAAACCTGCTCCATTACAGTGCACTAAGCATTTCTACTACTTTTTTCGCTTTCTTTTACCCTTAATTCTTTGAAAATTAATGCTATGCATGGGCACAATACTACATCAGCTAAAATAGAATATAATGCCTAATAATATAAAAAGCCCATAATTATAAATTCACAAATTAAACTTGGCTGGGAAAAGAGGTAAGCTACCTTTAACCTCTAGACATGAGGGAGGTCTTAGCTTATAATTAGCAGGTGCTTTTGTTGCTGAGGTCTCTTGCTCATATATAATTGTTTACTGGTATACGTTTAGTATGACAATGCTATGACGTTACGTCCTTTACACATTGCATTGAAAGTATACATTCCCGTTTATTACAGAACTGCCTATGTACTAAAGCAGACAATAATATTAAGCTGAACTGTTGCAGTGTATTCTAAAATTATATAGATCGCATAACTACTGAAAATTATCAGAACATGATATTTCAAACATGCACCCATCTGTTGTGATACAGCAACCAAAATAAACATGATGGATTTATGGTTACTGTGCAATGCTATTGAAATCATCCTACACAAGTGACCAGAGTTAACAGATCCTAGTCGACATGGATTTGAATAGCTAGCTACTTTTTATCTTCATCATCATCAGAGTCTGATTCAGCTAGACCCTCATCATCTGAGTCATCTACTTGTAGATCATCGTCGTCATCTGCTTCATAATCATCACCCGTGTGCTTCTCGTTCACTGCTTTGGCCTTCTTCTTCCCCTTCCCAGCACTCTTCACTTTAGCCTTCTTGGCCTTCTTAGCCTTCTTGGCTGGTGCGGGCTTCATAATCCCCGGTAGAGTCATAATCTTCTGCAGCTCGGCCCTTCTGCGCTCGTATTCCGCCATTTGCTCCAGGTACATTGCTTCTGCCTCTTTCTTATATGCCTGCAGAGACCATTGCAAAGATAACCAATAATTATGAAATGATACTACTGTGATACTGCTGTGATACTGCTGTGAGACTGCTGTGATACTGCTGCGATACTACTGTGATACCATTGCAAAGATAACCAATATGAAATGCAAATGTTTACACCGGTCTAGGCACGAGACTAGCACACATACATGCACTACTACTATGATACTACTGTGATACTACTATGAGACTACTGTGATACTACTATGATACTACTGTGATACTACTATGAGATACTGTGATACTACTATGATACTACTGTGATACTACTATGAGACTACAGTGATACTAACACTCAACAGCCTCGTCAAGGGTAAAAATAAAAGATGCAGACATCCAAAACACATAAATAAAATCACATATTATGTTACTTAAACCCTCTAAAATGGCAAAATCACATAAATTACTCACACGCATACGTACATTGGTATCATTACGGTATATAGGGTTTCATACCTCCTTTACAGAATCAGCCATTGACTTCCACTCCTTCGATACATCAGCAAATTTGTCCTGGAATGTCAATTATGGCAGTCAAAAGTGAATTCAGAAACAATAGCACAAACTTATCACTGTTCACATTTTCTAGTTTTCGATAATTAGCTCTGATATCTACCTGTAATGGGAATAGAATAATGCAATCTTTACTGCATTATTTCATCTCATCTCCTTAGTTTTTAAAACCTTGAAGTGACCTGCATCTGGTCCTTAATTAGAATTGGTTCACGGTAAAATATTATTTCCTTACAGGCAAATCTTCCTTTTTGGATCCTTTCAGTAAACGGCTGGTATAGATATTCACAGGGTTAGGTTTTCGGGGCTGTGTGTGTGTGTGTGTATGTGCATGCGCATGTATGTGTGTGTGTGTGTGTGTGTGTGTGTGTGTGTATGTATATGTATGAGTATTTATATGTGCATGTATGTACATGTATGTACATGTATGTGTGTGCATGTATGTACATGTACATGTACATGTACATGTATGTGTGTGTATGTGTGTGTGTATGGGAGTGTGTATGTTGTCTTACTGGAAGCAGAGTGTCTCATTTATAGACAAAGTGAATGTACCAGTCCTCATATCAGATATACCATACACACGAGCATAAAGCACACATACACAAGTACACACACACACACACACACACACACATTTCAAATTTCTGTACATTCTGTTTCCATTGACACTTACATATGCACCCACACACACGCACATGCACACACACACGCACATGCACACGCACACACACACACACACACACACACACACACACACACACCTTCAAAATCCCCAATTTCTGCATCTGCATTTTCTGTCGAAACTCTTTCAACTTCTGCTTGTACTTCTTCACATCCTTCAGGTATCCCTCCTTGCCATCGCCCAGGCTGGCATAAAACCTTTTCAAACTCTTCTCATACGCCTTCTTCCTCTCTTCATACAAGTCATCGTACTCCTACACAATGTTGGAACGTACGACCAAACTGACACACATGCAGGAGCAGCCTCGCTCCCAGGCCCATGTGCTGGGCTTCATTTAGGGGGGGCATTAGGGCAACCCTTCAAAATTGAATACTATTGAATACTGATCACTACACACACACACACACCTCCCCCCCCCCCCCCCCCCCCCCCCAATATCTTCCAACGTGCCTTTGCCCCCCCCCCCCCCCCTCTTGGGGATTTTCCTAAATGAACCCCTGATGTGCGTGTCTGGCTGCGGGCCTGGTACTTTTTCTTATGTGCGTGACACATAGGGTAGAAGGGTTTTTGAAAGGTTGAAAATTAGCAAAAATGCATGATGTGCCGGGTTTTCGATCAGCGGGTCACGTAATATGTAAACCCCGGCGCATACCTTCCTCTTATCATCGTCCAGTTCCTTCCACAAGGTGGCGGTCACAGCAAACTGTCCTTGAGAGTGGTCCTTTACAAACAGGGAATAGGCACTCCTGGGGAATACACAGATGGACCTGACTTGAAGAATTGTAGTTGTCTGCAATAGTATACTAATATAGTATACTAGATGACTGCTATAGTATACTACTGTATGCTGTATTATAAAATGTGGTTGATCATACCAAAATTACATCTGCAAAAAGGCTCTTGACTGGTTGACTGCAATATCAGGTTACAAAAATTATCCTTGATCACTTGACCAATGGCAAAAATACCTCTTGACCTGTTGACCACTTTTTGACCCCAGTCTTAGCTGTGACTACAGTGCCTATGGGAGTGACCACCCCTTGTGCCACGAAAAAACTTCATTCTCCATAGTGCGTAATTGTACTTAAACTTCCCACCATGGAAAATGTAGCGGTAATTATAGTCATGACGTCATTGCATCCACTGGATTGCATGCAAGGCCTTAAAAGGTGTGTCCAATTATGTAATATCACTTCAAGTGAATGCGGCGAGAGCAGCAGCTGAAACAGAGAGAATTACAAGACATGACCTACCGAGATTCACTGACATCTGAGGGTGTCTTTTACGGATGCTACTACGTACTTAGTCTCGCGTGGCCAGACTCTCGACGGAAAAGTGAGAGTCTGGTCCACTGCCCATATAGGACTTGTTCTGACACCCACCCCAGTTGGGGTGGGCGATAAGTATGTGCGAACTGCAGCATTTACAACTCATCGCGCGTTACGTAAACAGTCCCTTATAATAAACGCGACGTACTATAAACGCTGTGGTTCGCATATACTTATCGCCCACCCCAGTTGGGGTGGGTGTCAGAACAAGTCCTATATGGGCAGTGAACCAGACTCTCACTTTTCCGTCGAGAGTCTGGCCACGCGAGACTACTACGTACTCGCGCTCCAAAAAGTGGAATTACGTCATTAGCCACGCCTACTTGCAATCAAACTCTATTAAAGTTGCATGCAACGCTATCGTCACGCTAGAGGATCGGCAGGAAGTACATACAGTCACATATGTAGCCTGGCCCACCACTATTAAACCCTAAACGTCTGCACTTTCTACCGCCAATTCGCAACTTCAACTTAACAATTAATAACCCTTCATTTCCTACCCAGGCTTCTTCGGCGGTAGAGGATGGTTCAGCGTTGGGCGCTTGATTAGTAGACCGGAGCTCGCTGAAATACATCTGGTAAGGAACGGCTGACGGAGAACCGAGAGGCGTACTAACAATGCCGCCATTATTGCAAATGGAGTGGAATCGGATAGAAAATTTAGTCTCGTTCCAGTACGGCCTGCGCAAGCAGATACCTCAAATTATCGCACATGTGGCAAATTGTAGTTACTGTTATAGTAATAATCTATCTGTTACACATCTTACTATCTAGTGCGAGAAATAATGCATTTTTGTTAGCCATTCAGTAACTTTACCATTAATTCTCATATTAAAGACCAAGATGGTTGATAGATATTACAAAGTGGATAGTATCTGTGGTTGATTCATGCATTTTTTTGGCCATCCAATCACAATTGAATGACAGAAAAAGATTACACCATCTGATCACTGATTGAACGGGAGAAATATCCATTAATGCGGTAGAATCTATTTAGAACTGGCAAAGTATATATTTAAACTGACCACTCTTAATAACTGGTTGGAGTTAATCAATTATTAAGAAGGCTGATATAAGATACACCTTGATTTTTCCATGAATATGCTTTGCTGATTGTTTGTGCTCTTGTGTGGGCTATGATTGTATCGGATGGATGACCGTGTGGGGGTATTATGAATGACAACAATGGGACTTCACCCACGACCAATATGGAAAATCATCACCATGATTATAGTTAAAAAGAACATGAATATGCTCCTATATCATGCCTCCTGATAAAATTTAGTTGTCAAACCGATCACTATAGCGATATATCTGCATTGCTATATAGTCCTCAGTGAACTAACCCTAGCCTACTATTCTTGACTTAGCTAATTACAGCTGACACCAATGGAGCCTCCTATATCTACTGAAGAATACCAGAGTAAGTTTTAGTGTGTATTTTAGTGTGGTGGACATGCAGTTTCAGTGTACTTACCTTGTTACTCGCAGCGGAGCGGCCGCTCCGCGAAGAGTATTATGTTGGGTTGTACGACCGTTGTACCACTTTTCAATGAATACAGTTAGCAGGCAATGACGCTGAGAGTGATAGACACATATAAGCCATTGTTTGACGCATCTGTACAGCAGTGGCAGAATGGCTTAGTGGATCTACCGTACCTAGTGTATCTGGTTCGATTCCTAGTAATGATAACCAGTCCGCTCTTCTTTTTAACATCCAATTTTTACTCGCAGCGGAGCGAAGGCCGCTCCGCAAAGAGTACTATGTTGGGTTTGTACGATGGTGTACCACGTTGAATAGCACCGTTACTGTAATGACATTGAGCGTGATAGATAAATATAAGCCATTGTTTGACGCATCTGTACAGCAGTGGCAGAATGGCTCAGCGGATAACGCACGATCTACCATACCTAGTGTACCTGAGCAAACGCGAGGGTGTGAGCACAAGTGCTCAATAATGGGGAGGCATTTATCCGTAGGCCGATCTGGTGTGTGCTCCCGTGTGACCATTATCCTTGTTTGTTACTTTTTAGTAATTTTTTTCTTTGCAGCTTTTTCTCTATATATTTAGTAGTTTCTTCAATATTCCCTTTTATCTATACTATTTAAATAGTTATTAGTATTTTTTCTATTGAGAGACTGGTTATGTCCAGCTATATATGATTGTATGTGTGCTGGTTGGGCTCTATATAGAATAGCTACAAGACGTTGCAGCTTGCACTGAACAGTTCAGGTAAGCCTATTGGTGCTAGGGCATAGATAGTACTAGTACAACAACTACTACTTTACTATTAGCTATCTAAGGGGTTACTGAGGTAGACTAAGGCTAGCTAGAGGCATAATTTAGCTAGGCATGGTTAGCTATAGCCATGCACAGTGTTATAGCTAGGTTTAACTATAGTCTGAAGCAACAGTGTAGCTAGGTAAGAGCAGGGTTAGTTGAATTGTATATCATTAAAGGTAGGGTTAGTGCGGAGTGATGTCTGTTCACATATCTAGCTAGCTAGGTAGACAAACATCTCTCGTCAGACGTCACTAATTTCACAAATAGCTATAGGCATTAGTTACTAGCTAAAGAGTAATGTACATGTGCTTGCATTGCTCGGGTGTGAGCACATGCTGACATGGGAAGGCTGGTCCGTAGGCTGATCTGGTGTGTGCTCCAGTGTGACCCGGCATTGCTTGATTTTTTGGGATGCTGTCCCTATAGCTAGCTAGCTATGAAGTTCAAATTTTTGTGACTTGTATAATATATCTAAGGGGTTAGCTGAGCTAGACTAATGCCAGAGGCATGAAATTCTTGTTACACTGCATAAACATGGCAGACTATTTCACCTCACTTAAAACTACACAACCTATACTCATGACGCATCCTATTTCACACTATTACAGTAGCTAACTCATACACGGACGCTCCGCTGCGAGTTTTTAGATCTCTTAGATCATCTTCAACCTAAGAATCATAGTCATGCAAACTAGTATACACTCACACATACATGTACACCTGTCTATGACACACACGTTACGTAGCCCCAGTCGGTGAAATACTCCAACCAACAACACCCACGTCAAACTAGCATGCTCATAGAACCAGCCAAATAATTAGCCACATGCAGTCTCAAGGTGCACTTATGTTTTCCTATGAACTGCCCCAAGTTGTACAAAAGTGAGCTAAAAAGAGTAGCACGGGGGGGGGGGGGGTTGTGGGGCGCAGCCCCCCCAAAAAATAAGCAGGGGGGTGAGGGGGGGCGCAGCCCCCTCTTTTTAAAAAAATATTATATATATAAAAAATTACTAAAAAGTAACAAACAAGGATAATGGTCACACGGGAGCACACACCAGATCGGCCTACGGACCGGCCTCCCCATGTCAGCACGTACTCATACCTGAGCAACGCGAGGGTGTGAGCACAAGTGCTGACATGGGGAGGCCGGTCCGTAGGCCGATCTGGTGTGTGCTCCCGTGTGACCATTATCCTTGTTTGTTACTTTTTGTAATTTTTTATATATATAATATTTTGCTATAATGCTACTGCATGTAGATGTACCTTTTCAACTGGCCGGGTGCTGTAGTTTTAATGGTTATATTTGTTAGAACATGTGCAGTAGTTTTCTGTTTGGCAAGACAGCAATCACAGTCACTCTAGGATGGACAAGATTGCCACACCACTGCAGTAACTTCATAGCTAGCTACCTGTTTCATGACTGGGTGATGAATCCACTGTTCACCAGCACAGCCTGTACTGCTATTGTCAACAGTACACAGAATGTGATCTACATGCATAGAATATACGTAATAATCATTTGCTCGGCTGTTTTATGTCCGAGCTAGCTTCAGGGAGTGGGGCTAGCTCGCTAGACTAGTTACAACTAGCTGTATCTGTGGCTACCTTGTCTTTATCCCCAGTGCTCCTACTACAGCCCCAGTGCTCATCTACTACAACCACGTGACTGTTGTGTTAGATCATAGTCGCTAACGTTACGTTAGTCCTATTGACTATGGCCATGTACTGCTCATACCAGAGCCAAAGAGATGCTTGCCACAAGTAGGGTACATGTTTCCAGGCTCCACGTGGACTATAGCTAGTTGTTATATCACAATTTAAATATTATTTTAACCCTTAGGGGACGGGCCAGTTAGTCCAACTGGTCAGTTTAAATAAAGTCTTGACAGTTGTATGTTACATAGCTATATCTGTGATAATAGTCCTTCAAGTGTTAAGTTCTAGCTAGCTAGTGCCCTAAAGCCATGGCCGCCCTGGGAATGAGGCTACCCGTAATGAATTAGCATGTATACAGCTTTACTGTATTTGTGATAGCCTCTCTTTATGAATTGAATATCACACAGTTGACCCTATAATATAGCTATTACTATATCATGCAGGTAACATCCCCATATGTGCTGGCTGTAATACTCCCATTGTGGACAGATTTCTTTTAAGAGTGCTGGACAAGCCATGGCACGCAAAGTGCTTACGTTGCTCTGACTGTCAGATTCAGCTTATAGATAAGTGCTACTCTCGAGGGGGACAGGTGTTCTGCAGGGAAGATTTCTCCAGGTTGGTTTTGTGGTAGCCATACAGTAGTGTGCACAGTATACATATATTATACATTAGCTGATTGTAGCTATGTGACAGTGTGCCTCAGTGCATATAGCTAGATTTGTTCAATAAGGTTCTTGTTCACGGGGTTAGGTAATTTCTTGATTATATTTTATGAGTCAATGCGGCTATAGTGGCATGAATGGAATATAAACTACAAGATATGAATAATTAATGATAGCCTAAAACTGTTTTTTTTTTCTAGAGCTGCATGACCTTGGTGGTTTGATAGTCATGAATATAACTAGTGTAATGCAGGGGTGGGCCTGAGCGAGTGACTGTGCATAATTTTACATGGATTAATTAATTTCTGCTGTGCAGAAAAGCCTTGACAAATGCTTCCAAAAGTGGCTATTAAAGATCTGGGAGAGGTGGAATGGACTGATCGATGTATGGCAATACATCTACAGTATAGCACATTACAGTTTATATGTATTATTACTTTTAAGTTGTTAGTTATGTGTGCTGTACTGTTGCGTTAACTCACTTGAGCTCATAAGGAAAGATTGAAAGATAATTTATTAATAAGCGTATCAGTGATTATGAATTTGTTGTTGCAAGTCCGAAATTCATGTGAGAATTACTAATAAATCATGCCAGAACAGCTCATACATAACCCTAATCCCAAAGGTTCTGTCCTCAAAGTGATAACCTCGTACCCAGACCTTCCACGCCCAGATTTTATCTCGCAGCCGTGGAGAAAAATTGGGGAGTTTTCTCCAGGGCTGTGAGATAAAATCTGGGCGTGGAAGGTCTGGGTAAGAGGTTACCAAATGATGTCACAAACAGTGCACATGATAGTTTCCGTTCATTGCGGCAATTAACCTGTGCATCTTTTTACATGGCAACTCTCCTCAATTGTAGGCATTTTGGTACCAAGTGCGCGGGGTGCAACCAGCCGATTCCAGCTACACAAGTGATTAGAAGAGCTCACGACAATATCTACCACTTACAGTGCTTTTATTGTTCTGTATGTTCAAGACAGCTCTCTACTGGGGAGGAATTTTACCTAATGGATGATAAGAAACTTGTCTGCAAAATTGACTATGACGCTGCAAAAACCAGGGGTAAGTAAATTGTGTGAATTGACATTTTTTCAAATATCCCTTCCTCGTATACAGAGTGCTCATATTACATTGGTGATGTCATTAAGTTTACGTAGGTTGTGCATATAGCCTCGTCTCCCGGCTCTCTTGCGCTTTGCTACTTGAAATACTGGAACATTTTCTCATGCGATTTAATACATCTAATTGTGCGTGGGCAGGGACCGCTCAAATTTCCTGATGGTAGCAAAGAAGAATCAGAAGGAATGAAATTTCATTAGTGGAAGTGCACTTCTTCTTGATCGATAAAATAGCTGGAGGAATGTTGTGTAAGGCTAAGATGGGAATTTCATCTGATGGTGCTCTTGATAATTAACCCGCAAAGGATGAAACTTGAAATTATGGACAAAGGAGGTGCATTACTGACTGCAGGGGCTATCTAACCTTCACATCACACACGTGAGAAAAGTACCAGGCCCTGCAGCTAGCTACACTAAAACAAAATGTACAAGTGGGCCTGGGAATGAGGCTATTGTGCATACATATGCATGATATAAAGGTTAACGGTTGTGATCTCCTCTTATTACAGAAGGGAACACTAAGCGGCCAAGGACTAAAATTACCCCACAGCAGTTGGGCGTCCTAAAGGCAGCATACTCCGCAAACCCCAAGCCCTCAAGGCCCGAGCAGGAACAGCTCTCACGGGAGAGCGGACTAGACGTCCAAGTCATCCGAATGTGGTTTCAGAACCGGAGAGCAAAGGACAAGAAAACCCACAGGACACCCATGGACTTGTCTGCCGACTCCGGTAGACCAATTACTTCCACCTATGCATCTGATTAAACGTATGCAAGCATTTATCCAGCTAGCTAATTCTTAACTCCCTGTCGAATACTTGCACTAGCTACACTAGTACTGCATCCACTCCTCCCCTTAGTAGCTATAAATCTTTTCTCTTCTTGCACGCATTATTTTGGTTATGTACTGTATTGTCTCATAGGCCAGTTTTTGGCCTGCTGCCCATGTGGTGGGATATAAAAATATCTATCTATCTAGCTAGCTATAAACTGCATCACATAATTATGAAACTGCAGAAAAATAAGGCAACTGCGTTTGTACCGATCTTACTAGTACACATTCAATTAGTTGAAAATCAAAGTAATTTTGGGTTTGGAGAGCGAGAAAGACCATTGCAAAGGTTATAGCCTCGTTCCCAGGCCTTCACCCCAGCTTTTGTTGTTTGCAGTATACGAAAAGTGGTGTTCCTAGAATTCTTCCGCGCGGGGGGAGCCCGGGAACGAGGCTGTTAACATTAAACCTCATACACTCCGTGGTAAGGGAATCACGCATGCCAGCACATCTTGGGCATAAATAGAGAAGATATATACAGACTATCCCGAATAACCTTGAAATCGGTATCTCGACGTTTAGGGGGAGGGGGGGGGGGGCGTGGACGTCTGGGCACGAGACTACTCGACGTTATGCCTATATATATATATGGTTAGACAGGGCACGTGCACAATACAGCTGCCTCGAATTATCGCACATGGATGACGTTACTATAAATATGTATAACAAGGGGATACCCCGCCGGCCCTAGCTTAAAGCATTATGTAAGGGAGATTCCAATAACTGATACTGGAACAACAAAAAAAACTCATGCAGAAAAAGCGATCGCTTAGTCATCAGTGATCAGTTCACAGCGCAGAGGCTCAGGACTGGAGGACCGAAGACGAAAAGAGTTCTATATCACTTCACCAAGTTTCCCGAAGGTCAGCTATACCTACACCGCGGTTTTTCTGATGGTTGGCTTGGCTCGCCAAATTATGACCACCATAGATGGTTGGTAGCTATGGTCGTATCAAGGGTAAAGCTTAAATACTTGAGGTTCCCCACAGCACAGTCTTAAGATTAGCTAAAAAGAGGTTTGTATGCTATACCAGTGGGCCCTGTTACCGTGTGGAGGTGTGATCTTCAAATATAGGTTTGTATCCAGGGTGTTTTGTCATGGACCAGTTCACCTTACAGCTGAGGTTAATAGGTCGAAATGCTGGGAGGGATAGCAAGTGTATGAAAACAGTCTTATTTATCTTCAGAACCAGCAACCAGACTGTGTCAGAGATGACTACTGGAGATCGAGCCCCCATACTATATCCTAGATCTCAGCAGGTAGGTATGTGTGTGTGTATACGTGTGTGTGCGTTTATGTGTGTGTATGTGTGAGAGTTTGTGTGTGTATCTTGCTAGCAAGTCATTATAAGTACAGTGGCTAAAGCAGACAGCGAATAATGTTGATTTTTCACACACATCGCACGCACACAGACATCCTACGGAAGTGCTCCCGCTAGCACAAAGGCTGTCTTCGAAGACCCGTCTCCATACAACCCCAATTATCTCGGAGGGCTCAACCCCGCTTCAGCCGCTGGTAACCACTTTCCACAGGCAGCAGTAAGTGTAGCCTCCGGCCTAATCTCATTCCCATCCTCCCTAACCTCATTACCATCCTCCCTAGCCTCATTCCCATCATCCCTAACCTCATTCCCATCCTCCCTAACCTCATTCCTGGACTGGGGACGGGATGTGTTTTTCACATGCATTTTTACACTGTTCAAAAGCCTGGACAGTTAGTCTGGGAATGGGAATGTGTCATTTCTCGACTCAAATAGATGGGATTGAATTAGGATATAGCGGCACAGCTGTACAGAGAAGTAATGATCCTAAGTTGTACAATTTTCTGTAATCACACACTATGTATGTCTAACTTAGTAAACAGTACCTGTACCCCTATAAGTAAAGTGTGATCAGATGCACTTTTATAGTCCAACAAAGGTTGTAGCTATAGCAACTGCAATGATGTGATGAACGTGTGTAATTTGAGAATACAGTGGAACCTCTCCAATGCAGACACCATTGGGACCCATTAGATGTGTCCAAAATATCGAGGCGTCCGTATTTCAGAGGCTTCCAGTAATATTTCTGGTAGGCGTTGCAATATGTAATCGGCACGTGATGGCTCATTTTGTGGTTCTACTGATGCTTAAGAGAGTGATGCCATTGCAATGAAGAGATAATACGACAGACTGGCATTTTTTTTGCAGCGAAAGTTAGTCGTGCAGTTAATAATTGTCGCTGTCATATTTAGTGGTTAGTGTTGGCTCAAACACACACACACACACAAAAAGATATATAATTATGTGTTTTGATCATTAACATTTAATGAAAATCCACGACAAGACTGCTGTTATTTTCAGTATACAGTTAACTAGCCTGGTATAGTGAGCCTGTCGCAGTAGCTATGTGGGGGTCATACCTCATTTTCATGAAGTTTCCCTAAGGGCATGTAGTGATTCTCAGCAGAGGTGTCAAGCTCATCTGGCAGCTGTTGTTATATCTGTGAGGTTTTTCCCTAGTTACCCCATTAGAAGGTGCAGAGTCATGCTGCAATGCCATCACCAATATGCATTCCAGAACAGTGAGATAATTGTGTTTTGGATGAGAATCTCGAATCCCCCACCGACCACTTATGGGTTAATTAATTAACCCATTTGTGTGCAAGTTGGGTCCATGCAATTACTTATAGCGTTGCAAATGTGAGACCCTTGCGTCTGTTTTTATTTCAGTTTTCCAGGGTACTTAAATTTAGAAGCAGTTTCTCAAAAGCGCACTCCATTCATTCCCGAGTGTTGGAGTTGATCAGTTTAGACTTAGTACGTTGGACTCCCTAACAACTGTGGTGGCGGTACATGTATATACAAGTACTAAGAATTGTATCTGGTGTGTTGTAGGCATATACACGGTTGTTTATGCTTTCAACTTTAAGTTTAGAAGCAGTTTCTCAAAAGCGCACTCCATTCATTCCCGAGTGTTGGAGTTGATCAGTTTAGACTCAGTACGTTGGACTCCCTAACAACTGTGGTGGTGGTACATGTATATACAAGTACTAAGAATTGTATCTGGTGTGTTGTAGGCATATACACGGTTGTTTATGCTTTCAACTTTAAGTTTAGAAGCAGTTTCTCAAAAGCGCACTCCATTCATTCCCGAGTGTTGGAGTTGATCAGTTTAGACTCAGTACGTTGGACTCCCTAACAACTGTGGTGGTGGTACATGTATATACAAGTACTAAGAATTGTATCTGGTGTGTTGTAGGCATATACACGGTTGTTTATGCTTTCAACTTTAAGTTTAGAAGCAGTTTCTCAAAAGCGCACTCCATTCATTCCCGAGTGTTGGAGTTGATCAGTTTAGACTTAGTACGTTGGACTCCCTAACAACTGTGGTGGCGGTACATGTATATACAAGCACTAAGAATTGTATCTGGTGTGTTGTAGGCATATACACGGTTGTTTATGCTTTCAACTTTAAGTTTAGAAGCAGTTTTGTCACACAAATTCACTTCCAAAAGCGCATTCCTCTGAAATGAGGTCGTCCATTTAGACTGCTCATCTCGAATCCCCCAGAGTGTGCACAATATGCCTGGGGGGTAGTATTTATTTATTTACAAATACTGAAATTTGCAGTCCCTTGTGAGAGAGTTGTTATTGGTTTCGATTTCACTAACATCCTATATAGGGCAAGGGTGTTCCTGCACATTCCAGAGCACTGAGGTTAACCGCCCACCCCCCCCCCCCCCCAAATGAATGAACATTAAGTATGTATGTACTGCTAAAGGCCAAAGCTTGTGAAGAGTCTTGGAGAAGCCTCCTATCTGGCCTCGTTCCCAGGCCTTCACCCCAGCTTTTGTCACTTGCAGCACACGGGGGGGGGGGGGCTGGGAGCGTCTCCATTCCAAAGATTTTCACCAGTTAAGTTTGCCAATTGTCATACAAATGTACAACTTATAGAGACAGCTTGTCCCCTCCAATGCATTCTCTGTGAGAAACATCAGTTTCACTGCGGGAAGCAAACACGTGCATGTACCTTGGCCTCAAGACCTCCCTTGACCTTAAGACCTCCCTTGACCTTAAGACCTCACGTTATCGTATAACTGTTAACACACTTTCCGTTATCTCCCGTTTATTCCTTACTTCCGTGTGGCAAGATAGTGGTAGGTTCTATAGCGAGAACTCAGGAATAAGAGCAACTTGGAACATACACTTTTAGTTTAGCAAACTATCGCTGGGGGCGGGGCTATCGCTGTGGTGCAGCTATCACGCAGGATAAATTTGGCAAATCTGCCAACTACAGTGTGGGTATTGCAACAACTTCCATTCAGCTGCCATTGACCACGAAATTCTTTTTACCACACGGAAGTGCTTAGTCACTGTTTTTGTGATGTAGCTGCAACCGCTCTACTGTTACACGTACCACACCACACCGACATTTACATCCAATAACCTGGCCAAACAGATCCTTTTCATGAAAGATGACACATTGGACTCCAAGAGGGATTTTTGTAGCAATGGCAGTGATACTCCTCACATTTCATGTCCACTAGGCATGGAGGATTCCAAACTTTTAGTATCATTGCCATGGCAACTAAAATTCCAAAGGCATCATTAGTATGACATCACCTCAAAAAGGGGGTACGACAGTGGCTAGTGGGAAGTCACCAGAGAACAATAGTTAGTTATTAGAGTTTCCCATTTCTGTTGCTATGCAAGTCATAGGGATCAGCTGTCATGTCCTAATATGGTCATCGTATCTAGAAGACGCTTTCAGTAGTATGTGCACAGGTAGTCCTGTAGTCCATGCTGACAGAGGTTTGCAAAAACCTTGTAATGGAGACTAGCAAACCACAAACTACCTAACTAGGAAGCTGACAGTACAGATGAAAGGCTCATTATGAAAGCAGGGTAAGTTTTGTGGTTTTCTGTGTAGAGCAAGGATCTTTTTCACAAATCTCAGCAATGCAAAATGAAGGTTACTCACTCCACCATCTGGTTTGATTTTCAAGCCAGATGATGATGATTTTCGAAGGCTTCATTTCATGCAGTTTGGTAAACAGTCTAGCTGGCCGTGAGAAAATCTAGCCTCGTCCCCAGGCCCTCCCTGCAACGGAGGAGAGCCTGGTACCTTTTCTCACGTGAGTGACGTTCAGGGTAGAAAGGGAGTAGAAAGGACTAATTCTACATGGGCGAGCACAGTTGTAGTTCTCAGCCACTGAGGACGGTAGCGAATCAATGCTTCTTGCAGCTAATCTCTAGGCTCCGTAGGTGCCACAGACTGAGCTGCTGAAGTAGTGTCGCCAGCGAAAGGTAGAGAAATGCAGCTGTCTTTCTATCAGTCCCCGCCTACGCATATTTATAAGGAAATTGTATTACCTGTGAAAAGATACCAGGCTCTCTCCTGGTTTTGGATTTTTCAAGGGGATGTGAATGAATTTACATAATGGCATCATAGATAGTAGAGTAGAAGGACAGTCCTTCTACTACTCCTTTACTGTCTATGATGGTATGTATCATTGTTTGATGTCTCTGTTCCATTCCGTTCTTTCAGTCCCGATTCCAAAGTGTGGATCCTCCTCCCCTTCCTCCCAAGCCAGGCCAGCAACAGCCAGTTGATCAGGTTAGGACTAGCGGTCAAACCAGTTATCTGTTTTTTGCATCGTAACTAAATGTTGACTTTAGCTGGAAATGAATAGCTGACGTCCACTTGGGGAGGGGAGGGGGGGGAGGGGGAGAGGGAGGGGAGGGGAGGGGAGGGAAAAGGAAAGCTGTAATATCAGGGTCCTGCGACTTTTGTGTATTTTCTAAGTCTTAGACTATTTATAAAACAATGCTAGCTAAGTGTAGTATGCAATAACAGCTCATGCAGTACGGAGAACTGGCACTGCAATAGCACTCAACAGATATTTTCTCTCTTTGGATATTGTGAATATGCACACACAATACATCCACACACACACACACACACACACACACAGTTACAGCATCAAGTCCAGGGTATGAATCTCCATGGCAACAGAGGCCACGCCTCCCAAGACTACCCTGGCACTGCAGGAGAGGGGATGTTTTCCGACCCTCGATCCTCTTCCCAACTTCCTCACTCTCACCCCTCACACATCCCTTCCACTCTCTCCTCCACCAAGGTACAGACAGGGAAGGATGGGAGGATGGATGGATAGTTGAATGAACTGTAGTTTACATCAGCTAGTGATGTTTGTAGCTAAAAAAAATCAAGCTTAGCCATGTATAGAAAAGCACTTTCGTGTGTCCTGAATTATGAAGGTTGAAAATATCTGGCATCTTCCCTTCGTCCCTCACACATACATACACACACACACATAGTCCTCCATGCTCCAGGACACAGATCGTAAGAAAGATGATGAAATTCACATTTTGAGAATGATTGTCAGCGACAAAGAAGCACAAATCAAAAAGGTAGGTACAATATCTCTCCCTCCCTCCCTCCCTACCTCCCTCCCTCCCGCACGCTCTTCTCCCTCCCTCCCTCCCTCCCATCCTCCCTCCCTCTGTCCCTCCCTCCCTCTCTCACGCTCTTCTCCCTCCTCACTCCTTCTCTTCTCCCTCCCTCTCTCACGCTCTTCTCCCTCCTCACTCCTTCTCTTCTCCCTCCCTACCTCCCTCGCTCCCTCACGCTCTTCTCTCTCTCTCTCTCTCTCTCTCTCTCTCTCTCTCTCTCTCTCTCTCTCCCTCCCTCCCTCCAGATAACCTCTCAACTGGACCTTGCCAACGAGGAGATCAGGAAGCTCAACGTTCAGCTCCAGGGAAAGAAGGAGGCAGTGCTCAAGTACCAGGAAAAGATCTCGGATCTCACATCGGACCACTCTTCCCTTCAACAGCACCACACAACAGGTTAGTCAGGTTTTGACATAGTTGCCCCCCCCCACACCCCCACCCTCCCCTCCCCTCCCCTCCCCCAAAGGCTAGTGCTGAGCATTTACTCATTTGTTTGAGTAAACAAATGAGTAAGCAAGTGAGTAAACAGAATTTGGTCATCTAGAAACTCCTCCACTTAATTGTGTAACATTATAGCACCGTTTTATATTGGATTGTTATTTTATCACTTGTACCATAGCCCCTAGAGACAGTTACCAATTGTGCCATGTGATAGCTCAACATGTTGACAAAAACTGTACCTCTAGGCCTCCTTGTATGTACCCTCACATGCAAACAAAAGGAGATACTGGATTCTTTCTCTTATCTCGGGGCTGGGACATTCACCTGGGATCAAGGCTATAATTTCCAACTATTTATAGTAGCTACCAGTATCCATTTTAAATTTTTAATAGCTACCAGTATCTACTCTCGCATTTTTGACCGTCTCTCCCCCGGTTGTAACCCATTGCCTCTCTCCCCCACTCCAGGCCCCACTCCAACTGAAGTAGCACTTCACAGTACCATCCAACAGCTGAGACAGCAGGTAGGGTGCCATGGCAATGTGGCTTAGCAGGAAGCCTGGGTCTGAGCCCCAGGTCAGTATAGCCTGAGTCTCAGACCAAGGATATAATATGGAATGAGATATATATGGCAGGCTGTAATGTACAATCGGTTATCATGATTAAATCGTGATAATTGCAGTAATATCACCACCTTTCAGCTCACTGACCAGGACAGGCAATTACACCTGGAAAGACAGAGGATCGCTGAGCTGCAGCGGAGGTTGTCAGAGCCCCCTCCACCCCTCCCCAAGGCACACTCTCACCCTCACAATGGCAGCCAAGCTGAGTTGCAGTCGCTACGGCAACAGGTATGTGGTAATTCCAATATGCGTCAGTCCCGGGTAGAAAACGAACGTTACGTATTTTGATTACATCACTGCATTCAAAGCACTGTATCTCTGAACTTCCGTGAAGGGCGGGGCTCATACGTGCTGCGTAGAAGCCTCAATATATAAGGCTTCTACGCAGTGCGACTGAGCCCTAGAGATGCAGCACTTTGAATGCAGTGACACGATCAAAATACACGACAAAATAATGTTCATTTTCTATTAACTTGTAGGCTGATTCCCAGTCCACATCAGACATGGGGCCTGGGAAATGGCCAGGCAGTGTGGCCATGGTACATGTAGTGGGAAAACCAGAGACTAGGCATGTGTCTGCTATTATTCTTCGTAGCAATTCTCACTAACTGCCTCTCGCTCACAACTCTAAGCCCACTGCTTACTGAAATCGGCCATTTTACACTCACTCATGTGCATTATTCCCGTAACAAACATTACCAAACTATTCTCAAATTATGCCTGATTCTTTTATGTACTGATTATATGCTGGAAATTATGACGGCATAATAGACACATATCTACCGGAGAATTACTCACTTGAGTGCACTACTGCATCATAAAATTACTGGTTTGAATATCTTAGAATTCAACAAACGTTTGTCTCTCTGCTCTCAGTTGGACTTCCTGCACAACTCGAGGGACTCACTTCAGAGGGAGAACGAAGGTCTGAGGTCACAGGTCGAGCTACTCAGCCACCAGGTGAGAAGTCCCCCAGTAATTTTTCCATACCAAGTATAACCTGGTCGGCTGACCCCTAAGGGCATACCAAGTGTAACCTGGCCGGCTGACCCCTAAGGGCATACCAAGTGTAGCCTGTCGGGCTGACCCCTAAGGGCAGGCCTACCCCAAGTACATGTGGCAGTCCCATGTAGAAAACCAACATTATCCAGCCGCGTAGCAAAAAACATTACAGTGCCTGCGGCCTGCAGTGCAATATCAAATTTATTTACTAGTATAATACTATTCACATTCCATAGCCCACACATCTCATCCATTGTGAATATAATATTGTAGCGGTGAATGATGTCATGCAGACAGGTGACCAGTACATTGTGATGAGAGAGTTTTCACACAGCTAACCAAAGAAAACACATTTGGCTGCTGCTGATGCATGCAAGTAGTTGAGTATCACCCCCTCATAAACTTTACCTACTATACCCACATTATGTTCAGTGCTTTATGCTAAACTATGCTACCCCCCTCCCAGCCTTCATTTGTACGGGTAACCTTTACTCTAAACTTTAGGTCTGCATTAGCTCACACCATCAGCCCCCCTGTGTTGTATCTCCCTCTCGACAGGTGATGACGTACAACGAGGACTTCCAGTCGGAGAGGTCGGACCGTGAGAGAGCTCAGAGCAAGATCCAGAGCATGAGGGAGGAGACCGAGAGCCTCAGGCAGGCCATCAACCTCCTGGTGAGACTGAGGGAGTGCAGAATTCTTGCATTACTGTTATCATAACCTCCACTCAGACAATAGATACGTACTGGTGTCTAACACTGTTCGAAGTTCACTGTTTGTTCACTAAGGTCAACATTACTGGAGCATTGTTTTGAGGGTGGTTCATATCTCCTGTGAATGTTCATGCCCCCACTCAGTATCTTTCACACCGCACCTGTCAGGTCACCTGGGACATTATGTAGGGGGGGGGGGGGGGGGGGTGGGGGGTCAAAGCTTAACAACACTATGATGCTATTTGGAGTAAAATAGTTTGGCGCCCCCTAACGTGATTTTGAAAGAGCATGCATCATGATTCAGAAGTTATGTATTTAACACACACACACACACACACACACACACGTACACACACACAGGCTACAGAACACGGCATTCGACTGGATGCGTACGGGCTACAGCCTCCTGGAAACAGAAACTGATTTGTACTTTATTTTTTGTTAGAATCATGACATTGTGTTACTATCCAAAAGAGTTGAAGACCGTGCATGTAGCTCCATTATTCAAAGATCATCGGTCAATGCTCTGCATGGAAACCTAGAATAAAGCGTGAATAATACTACATGTAAGATCACGACCTTTTAGTCATGCATCATCATCATGAACACCGGTAACAGTCAGGCTACCGCGCGTAGCAGTACAACTGGCAATGTTTTATTTAAACTGACCAGACTTAATAACCGCCGCGGAAGTGGCGGTTATTGTGCTCTTCCGGAAACTTCCGGCCCACTGCAACACTATATTCATAAGGACACGGTTATTGTGCTCTTCCGGAAACTTCCGGCCCACTGCACACCCTATATTCATAACTGCACACCCTATATTCATAACTGCACACCCTATATTCATAAGGACACGCCTTCTCCTCTAAGTGTTATCGCATCTTTGCTCTTAAGGAGTGTGTAGTTCTGAAAACTCGACAGAAAGATTGAATCACATCGATAATCTGTCTACTACATCGACTGCAATCAATTTGTAAGTGAGCTAGTTGCTAGCGGCAATAACTTAATCAAGAGTGGCAAACATTTTTATTGCGCTCTTGTAAGTGCGTAAAGCATAGCAGACAAATTTCAGGTATATGCGCGAAGTACACCTTGCAAATCAGATATGTCTCTATTTTGCTCTCGGCTAGTCACTATAATGCTCAAATTATGCGGTGATCAAACTCCCACAATAGTGCAGTGTATTAGTACTCTTACTGTTAGTAGCCAAGATCAGCTAAAATTTTGTTGTTAAAGTCTGTAGCTATGGTTCAGAACCATCTTGCCTTGACTTGAACTAATTCATTTTGTTTTGATACATTAATTTCTTTTGGCCTTATCCACTAGTACTTTTGTGCAAGCTTTGTATTGTATTACGTAAAAAAACAAAGAAAAGTAATCTTGCTAGATCTTGGGCAGCTGCCACTGTAGTGTTGTTTTATTATGGCTTCACTTAGTTTACGACAAATAGACATGTGAGTTAGCTTTAATTATTTAAACATTTCTTCAGAAGTTCATTATAAATATTATATACTGTAATGTGGCCGGTGTACTTAGTACTCTAATAATAAAAGCGATTGGCTGAAAGGTATTGGTTTGCACGTCTGAGAAAACAGTACGACTGTATCATCATAGTATCTTTCACGAAGGCCACACTCCAGTTCAAGTGTGCACAGTTGCTAGTCGGTCAATGTGTATAGCTACTGCACCACTCACGAAAATGAAATATAATCATGTATGTTGCTACTAGTACTGTGCATGTTTTGGTATAGTAACCTTTCAGTTAGCCTAATGAGCATGACAGTGTCACATTACTGAACAGTTGAAGTGTATACTACATTAATTATTTTGATGACTTACGCACTATATATATTGTGCCATCAAAGACTAATCACTGTATGTATGCCCTGCAGATATCCAGTTGTGTGATAAGCTATCAGTGTAACATTCTTACTGCAATAATTATGGCAGACATGTTATACATCCACCGCTACGAGACTCGAAGGATGCTCGGTAAGCGTTGCAAGGTGTATTTCATTCTGTTACTCAAGTACATGATAGCAACAGATCATGATAGAGAAACAAATATCACTATCTGTATAACTAATTCGGCATAATAAGGACGTAATATATTTCATCCCTTTCATAGCACCCACTTGGATAGAGTACAGCAGCAAAAAACGAAGAAAAAAAACATGCAGCTAGTGGCTTGCTCATGCGACTTAGCTACGCTAATTTTTACAAAAGCTACTCTGAATGAATACCTAGGTATTATAAGTAACCATGTAGAATAGTATATATATAGCTACTGCATGGAGGTCCAAATGGGGCTCACTGCCAAGCCACTGTCCAAGACTGACACTAAATAACAGGGAAAGGAAAGAGATGTAGAAATAGAGAACTGTCTGTTTTTTATTGTTTTTGTTGGTTGTTTTATAATTATTTTGAGCCTGTGTCCAGTTTACAAATTTTACAGCCTATATCACATGCATGCAGCATGTTGTCAATCTTGACTTAATATACCGTGTTATGCATGAATTTCAATAGGTGAGGAAGATCTTGTTGAGATCAGAGACCCCCTTCTAAGTCTCAACAGAGACCAGATCCATGACCTGGGTCTTGTGCTGGGCCTCAGCCATAGAAAGTTGAATGGCATGGAAGATTCTAGGAGGTTTCTCGATGAGATGATCATTGCCTGGCTACGTAGGGAGGACCAGGTATGCTTTATACTGCCACTCACTTAATTATATGGAGTGTGATAAATATAGTATACCATGCAGGGACTAGGGACTAGCCTCATTCCCAGGTCCATGTGCACGTCCCACTTTAGCTAGCTGTGGTGAACTGCGCCCGAGAGCCTGGGGATGAGGTTACTCGGAGACTGCACAAAATCATAAATTTAATACTGACACATGCTAGCGCACTATGCTCGTTCCCAGGCTCCACTCCCCAGCTTTTTTTGCACAGAGTAAAAAAAAAAGCTGGGGAGTGGAGCCTGGGAACGAGGCTATGTATATCTGCAGTGTATGGAATATATTGCTGAGTTGCATTCTCTTATATCATTGCATGCATGCAGGGCAATTTAATATTGAGCACCAGCATATTATACTGATCATGTCATGTACACCAATTGTAACTAGCCTCGTTCCTAGTTCTTCCCACCCCAGATTTTATCTCCACGGCTGTGAAATAAAAGCTGGGGTGGGAAGGACAGGCTAACTTCTCACAGTATTGTTATAAAACTGGCATGCCATCATTGACACGTGCAGGTTGAGAGATGGGGAATCCCCGGCTAGGCAACCCTCGTCAAGGCTCTGAGACATCTGGGAGTTGGCCAGAATGGCATCGCCAAAGATATTGTAATGAAAAAAATCAAGTGAATGTTGTCATCTAGTGTGAACTTTAATACAAGTCACAGCCCAGCCACTTTGTCCAGTGTACGTATCCCCACCCATCCAAGGCTTTAATTATCCTTTAAGCATCTGATTGTGTATATGCATACCAGCCTTTATGTCATACTGTCATACCATACTACATTATGTCATTCCTGCAATGTCATATTATTACTTCTTGGTGCCGTCATACCTTAGTCTTCATGTCATACCTGCATGTTTAATTGGAGGACTGAGAAGCACACCCAAAGATACTGATTCAACCCCCCCCCCCCCCCCTCCCCCCCAAACAACTTCAGAACACTTTTTTTAAATGTGTTTTAGGAGCTGTTGAAATTATTATAGCTGCTCATAGATTCTGTATATTTTTATATTGCTGTTGCTCTAGCACTTGATTGATGTTTATAGTATCTAATATCATATGGGGTGTCCTGGGGAGGCGTGGGAGGGGCTCGGGGGCTCGCTCTAAGACTTGCTGGATCCTTACGTAATGCATAACTTATAGGAGGATTTCTTGCAGAGGTGTGAAGGAATGTTTATAATAGGACAGATCTCAACTCGACTGTAGTTGAAGGTAACTAACGTAGCTAACTAGATATATCTGTATTTAATACCTATATATAGCAGTATGCGTAGTACAAAGTGCGAGGGTCTGGCTACGCGAGACTATAATAACTGGACTAGCTAAGTAAGGGGCGCTCACTAACATCGCCGGCTAGGACTTAGTCTCGCGCGCCGGACCCTCGCACTACTACGGTAGGACTAGACTGTGTTACATATGTAGAACTAGGCACGTGCCCCCAGGCAACCCAGTGAGTACAAATGTATCTTCATTATAATTACTCAGAACTATGGAGCCTCCAGAGAGGACTGCCAGCTCCCGATCTCCCCTCCCGATTCTTAAATCTCAGCGATGGATGCCTGAAGTGAGGGTGTTAGTGTAGTGTGTGTGCCTGTGTGTGCATGTGTGTATGTGTGTGTGTGTGTGTGTGTGTGTGTGTGTGTGCGTATGTGTCGTGTGTATGTCTGTAAATCAGTATGTCTTGAGTTCGAGTGTGGGTGAATGTGGGATGTGTATCCACATGTTAATCACTTCCTCTATTCACATTTCTGGGTGATGAGGTAAACCCAATAACATCATCCCACTGTGAGGGAGGGCAGTAAGTAAACTATATAACATTAATGATCATTTCTTTGGTTACTGGTAGGCTTGTTTCCAGCCGACCTAGCCTACTCTCCCGGACTCCCCAGCTTTTTTCATATCATGATCATGTAAGAAAATAAAAAGGCGGCTGGGGAGTGGAGCCTGGGAAAGAGGCTAGACCCACTCACTTAAAGTGAAGTGAAATGGTTTATTGAAACAACACGGCTGCATGTGCTAGTTCTGTTACTTGTACAGGAAGTGAATTTTGCTGCCATGAATAAATATTCTGTTGTGATCAAGAACTGCATAACACCACCTTTCTTTTCTCTACATATTATTTTGTTTTCATCCTTCAGTCCCAGTCCCAGTTCCAGGCTGTTCCGGACTCAGCCCCTCCACTCTTCCCTTCTAAATTGGACAAACAAGCTGTTGATCAGGTTAGAACTGACCATGGTGGTCAAATCAGAACACACTGAATACCAGTTGCTACATTGAGTTTATATAGCCTAATTGATAAAGAAATGTTAGGAATGTACTTATCCTACTATACTGAAAGATAATATTATGTCACTATGAATTTTAGACATTGATTAGATCATTCACTGTAGTAAGACATGCTACGCACATAATCATCATATTGCTGTGTAGCAGTCGCAACTCATTATTTCACCATTGCAATTTGTAGACTAGATTCACATGACAGTGATTGCAATTGGTATAGCTGATGAGCTAACCTGTACTTCACACAATTAAAAAAATTGTATAACCATTGCGTTAATTGCCAACTGAGCTTGAAGATTGCTGTAGCATTCTGTGATGTAATATAATCTTTACTTAGCAGTATTTGCCTGCATGAGGCTCGTATCCAGGCCTTTTAGCTATTAATTTGATCCCAGCCCAGTTGTGATTTAAATGGACAGAAGGTTGCGATACTGGAGCTAAAGATATTATATCACTCTGGATATAATATTAATCCCCCATTATAGCCTTGTACCCAGGCCTTCCTACCCCAGTTTTTCTCTACAGTTGCAAGATAAAAGTCTGCATGGGTCAGTATGAGGCTAGCACACATGTCACTGATTTCTCGCTCCCTCTTAAACTACCTGCTAATACATACATAGTAGCCTTAAAAAAGTTTAGTATACTTATACATGCACACACCATTCACACTCACACTTACACACACACACACACACACACACACACACACACACTCATACACCACAGTTACAACAGCAGATTAAAGGCATGCATCTCCATGGTGACACAGGCCACACCTTCCAAAAATATCCCGCTGCTGGCAGTGGAGGCGAGGGACTGTTTGCAGACCCTCGTACTACTCCAGCATCCTCCTACCCTCACCCCGCATACCCTCACTCCTCCAACCCTCACTCCTCACACCCTCCCTCATCCAGCCCTCACCACCCACACTTCACCGTTGTGGAAAGATCTAGAATCGTGTCATTCGGTGGGTCACATAACTGTAAGGGAGTGGGGTGGCCAGGTTAGTGAGTGGGTGGGGCTTTGACTACTACTAGCGAATGCAATTTTGCCTATTGCAAATGCAATTATTTCCAAATGGCATGAGGATCCATGTGATTCCATGTTAATCACATATCATTACAGTTCCTATAGTTACAGCCTTTGTTTAACTAAAAAAAAGTGTGCAATTACAAAAAGTATGCGATTATGGAAATAATCACACTCTTATCTGTAGGGGTAAATGTACTGTTACTAATACAGTATGTGATTAGAAAATGGAACTATTCCATTAGTGTTGACACGTTTTGTGTATGCAACTCACAGGCAAATGAAAGGTGGTCCTTTCTACAGCTTCAGGCCACTTGACAGAGAACTAGAAAGGCAGCCAGTTGAAACAAGTGCTATCACAGTGAACGTTACTGTATCGGCATATTACAATGAGAAGTAGCATGTTGTCAGTGTGGTTACAAAACCACTTGTAGAACACACGATTTTTAAACGGAATTGAAATCAGCTCTAATGAAAGTAATTTAGGACCTCTCTCCTCACACCCCCAGATGCCCACCAGTCCTGCAGTCCTTCCCCTCAAGCAGCACTTCACGCCACTATACAGAACCTGAGTGAGCAGGTACAGGACCACATATGCTTCTCCATGTCGTTATGTACACTCCTGATTACATTAGTGTCACTTACTAGCCCACCTTGTCTGTTGTATGTGCTACCGCCTTTAGTGACCGACTCTCAAGGTCCACTCCCCTGCTTTTTACTAAAAGTAGACACCAGTTAAATAGAAGAGAACATGTACTTTGATATAGTGTTCTTGCTTGTTTACTTGTAATTTCTTGTGCTTCCAGCATTTTACTACCCCCCATTACTATTAAGTTGCAGGTTATAGTACTGATGTGGTACAATGTACCTCCCTATTCCAATCTTACACTCTAATGATCTATTGGATATTAGTATAATATGTTACTATAGTAATATGGTATAGTCATAGAGCATGGTAAGAATCCCATAGAGCATAGGAAGCTCTAGAAATACAGGAAATGTGTACATATACTAAATGGCCTAGCTCTATGCTCTGAGCTATACGTAGAATTTTGGTAGTATAACCCAATCATGCAGTTAGTGGTTTGCGTCATGACCAATAAAGAAGTGAGTTAATAGGTCAGACTATGTGGTACAACACTGGTATACATCACATATAATCACTCCTATATTACAGGAGTGTACTCCTGTTAAAAACACTGCTTGGGGAAGTAGATGATTGCATGAATCAGCAATACCCAAAGTTAATGGCCTCCTTCACTGGCCCTGAAACGGATTTTGTAAACTGAGGGAGTTTCTGTGATTTCATTCCCATGCAGCTGTATTCAGAGAAACAGAGAAATGCAGAACTCCAGTCCAGACTGTCAGAGCCATCTCCGTCCCTCCACCAGACCTATCGTCCCCCTCACTTTAGCACACAGGATCAAGTAGAATTACAGTCACTAAGACAACAAGTATGTCAGGGCATTCTAGTCACATGATTGGATGCACACGCAATTGGGCTTTTAATTAGTTACTCACTAATTCTTCATCTGAAAAAGATGCATGAATTGGCAATGACATTTATATATAGGCAGCTGGAGTGTGTCGTCGCAGTTTTACATGAGTAAATATTCTTCATATATTCTCTCGCTTGTACTTTGCATCTGTGTAGATAACGTCTGTGAATTATAATTTCACCGACTCAAAGTTTAGTAGTGGCCTGTGAGCTGCTTCCAGCTGCTTGAGTCTTGTTAACAGCACTGAGATAATGTACTAGTTATTGCCATCACAAAATTTTGAACTGCCAGTCTGCCGGGTTTCTTGCTGGTAGTTTGGGACAAAGGCCTAGTCTCATTTTCCATTCCCTGAACCAGCCTCGTTCTCGGGATCCATTCCGGATCCCCAGTGTTTTACACACAGTACGAGAAAGTTTTAATATGAATATGCTGGGGATGGAAGCCTGGGAATGAGGCTGGGGAGCAGAGCCTGGGAATGAGACTGCAGATATTGTAAATGAGAGAACTGTGTATTGTATTATCGTGCAGCTGTATTCTGAGAGACAAAGAAATGCAGAGCTTCACCAGAGATTGTCTGAGCCACCTCCACCCCTCCACCAGGCATATCCTCCACCTCAATATGCCAACCAGACAGAGCTGCAGTCATTGAGGCAACAGGTATACACTAGCTAGCTACCATAGTGACAGTAAGTGTATAAATAGCTTCTGAACACTGATCTCTACCTCTTGCTCTCAGGTGGAATCCTTCCGATCTGAAAGAGACAGACTTCGGAAAGACAATGCTGGTCTATTATCACAAATTGAGGTCCTTAGCCACCAGGTGAGAAATCCTCTGCGAATATAATATCATGAGATGAGTGTACATGTATAAAAGTCAATCCAGACTTATCATATTCATTTAGAGTCATTGCATATACATTTTGCACACGTGAAATAAGGCTAAATTGAAAGTCATCATTTGATCATCCATGCATGGATGGTTACGGTGTTGCTAAGGCTAGGCAGCATATATACTAGTAGTCTTCTTTTCTTTTGTCAGGTATACCACCGAAACCCCCTATAAATTCACATTGAGCCTTATGCTTGAATTAAAACTTGGCTGGGAAACAACCTACCAATATATTTCACTATGTTGAGAAGAGTCTGACAACACATACGCTCCTTCATTTCTGGAGTTAGCGGTAGGTAGGTTAATCTTATTATAGGTATATACACATGGCCTGCTAAAAGAAAGAGACTGCTAATACATCTGCTACTCATAGTTGCTAAAAAATCACTATAATTATATCAATCGACTGACATCATGTATGCCCTCTGCTTTTGCAGTTAGCGACTTATAAAGAGGATTTTGAATCCGAGAGGTCAGATCGTGAGAATGCTCAAGGCAAGATTGAGAATTTGAAAGAAGAGATAGAAAGCCTCAGGAAGACCATCAACGAGCTACGGGTGAGTCTAAATAAATACAGTGATAGGCTTTAAGCCATATCCCTCACTCTTAACCTTATATGTTAGCATTCATGACAGCAATACTTGCCCTTAAATAGATACCTATAGCCCTATAGATATACACTACAGCTCTAACACTAGCCGTAATTCAACCTATAGTCCTTGTGTCTATACTATAGACCTAGGTTAATCCTTGGTGATAGTACACAGATTTTCTACATATATACTCAGTACAATACGTAATTACTACTACATTCTTGGTAGAAACATGGAATGTATTATTCATTGCTTGTGTTTGTGATAGTATTCTAAAGCCCTGAATCCGAATCAAAGAGGAACTTACAGTGAAATTCTAGACCTATACATGAGCTTCTGCAAATGTTAAAACTGAAAAGGATTTGCTTAAGAGCTTTATTCCAACGGTATACCATAAAAAGAAGTGCATGATATAATATACTTTGTACGGTGATAGTATTTACAGTCAGTGTCATATTGTCGCACACACACGTACACACACACACACACACACACACACACACAGGCTGCACAACATAAGACAATTCCAGAGGTACCTGAATTGCAGCCTCAAACATGGCAATGAAACTCGACATTGTATAATTGAAGGTGTTGTAGCTAACTATGGATATTCCACATAATATATCATGAATCGGAATGTATAGTATTCATGCAGTCTGCCATAATAATTATGCATTTTCGCTGCTATACTATTTTAATACCTATGTGCTGGTAATCTTAATTGGGTACTAATTATGCAATATAGTATCATGCCCTGACTGATTACTTATTCATGCATCGCTAAATTATGTAGTATACTGTACTGTGCAGGTAGATGACACCGATATAGGGAAGTCGGATCACTTTTTAGTATGGATGGAACTGGGTCGGACTGTAAAAACTGCTAAGCAGCAAAAGCGGGTAATTAAGAAATGGCGCATTGAAAGATTTCAAGAGGAGGAAGTGAGGCAGCAGTATCAAGAAGCTTTGAGCGTAGAAGTAGAAGTATTTCAAGAAAGGATACAGACAAGGAAGCACCAGGGGCTAAGGGGGTCAGAATTAGTGAAGGCAGTGGTTCAGGATTGGGAAGACACAGTGAAGAGGGTAGCATCAAAAGAAATTGGGGAAAAGGTGATAGTGTGTGGCAAAGCAGCGAGATGGTGGGATGAAGAGATTAAAGATAAGATTAGGTTAAGAAGACAGGTTTACAAAGAGATTCAGAGTGGTAGGGAAGATAAATGGGGACAGTATTACAAGTTACGTTCAGAAATCAAGGAATTGGTACGTAAGAAGAAGTTAGATAGTTGGAATGAGGTGATAGAAAAGGCTAATAAAGATTTTGATGTAAACAAGAAGGAATTTTGGGCATTTATTGGCAGGACTTCAAAGGGTAGTCGTAAGAGCATTGCTTCATTAAGGAGTAGTTCAGGTTCATGCGTAACCAGTACAAAGGGGAAGCTTGAAGTTCTACATGAGCATTACGGTAAGCTGGGTACAGCATCAGTAGATGATCAGTTTGATGATAGCTGGAGAGAGCATATAGAGAGTAAGGTGACAGAGTACAGCGAGATGTCTAGTGCACGGAAGGATAAGGTTTTAGACAGGGATATAAGTTATGCCGAAATTAAAAGTGTTTGAAAAGTCTAAAGAATAACAAAACTGGAGGTAATGATGGCTTAGTTGGGGAGCTTTTTAAGTATGGTGGCTCTGGAATGGCGAATCTGTTGAAAGCTTTATATGAAGTAGTCTGGACAGAAGAGGGTATTCCTACACAATGGAGGCAAGGATTAATTGTTAGTTTGTATAAGAAAGGTGATGCTGAGGATCCATGTAATTACAGAGGCATTACTCTATTGAACGTTGTTGGTAAACTGTTTTGTAAGATTTTAAATAATCGCTTGGTAATAAGATTAGAATCGGAAAAGGCTCTTCATGAGGGGCAGGCAGGTTTTAGAGCGAAAAGAAGTTGTGTTGATAATGTCTATACTTTGAACGAGATCATACAAGGCAGAATAAGAGAAGGAAAACACACTTATGCTTTTTTCTTAGACATCCAGAAGGCTTTTGATACGGTTTGGCACGATGGTTTATGGTTTAGGTTGTGGGAATTGGGTGTTAGGGGTAGGATGTGGAGAGTTATTAAGAAGATGTATGACATTACAGAGAGTGCTGTTTTACTGGAGGGGGAAAAATCCAAACCATTTGATATAAGCCAGGGGGTAGCACAGGGTTGTAGTCTATCGCCTATCCTATTTTCCATTTTTATTAATCAGTTACTAGATGAGGTTGAGAAAGCTGGGCTTGGTATAATCATTAAGAATGATGTTAAGGTTGGGGGACTAATGTTTGCAGATGATTTTGTTGGTTTAACTACTAATGCGGAGGATTTACAAAAGTTGATTAATGTAGTACAAGGGTTTTGTAACAAATGGAGGTTGAAATCTAACATCAAAAAGAGTGCTGTTGTGGTATTTTCTAAGGTGGCTATTACAGATATGTGTGCGTGGAAGTGGGGAGATAACGTAATTCCAAGGGTTGTAAGTTACTGTTACTTGGGGATTGAATTTGCTGAGAATGGGTCATGGGATAGTCATGTACAGAAGGTAATTGATAATGGGAAGAAAAAGCTTAATCGTTTGCACCGGTTTGTAAGTAATAGGAATATCAGTACCGTTGCAAGGAGATTATTGTTAGTTTCAGTACTTCGTCCTACTTTAGAATACGGTAGTGAAGTGTGGGCTTGTAATAAACGGCAGGCAGCTTCCTTAGAATCCATTCAGCTAGGAGCAGCTAAGAAGATACTTGGCTGCTCTTCCAAAACGTGTAATGAAGCGGTAAGGGGAGATATGGGGTTAGAGTCCTTGAAAGGGAGGAGGGATAGAAGCAAACTTAAGTGGTGGTATAAAGTCAATAAGTTTGATAATGAGCGGTATCCTAGAGTACTATTAGATGCTGAGTGGGAAGTGAAACCATGTAGAGGTAGGCAGAGGAAAACTTGGATGAAAGTAATTAATGAATTGCTGCTGCAGTTAGATTTAGATAGCCAAGAGGTATTAGCTGCAGATAATATTAATTTGTTTTTAGATACGGTAGACAAAGCGTTGAGGGATAGAGAATACAAGGACTTTAATGACAGCTTGAATACTAAAGTTAAGTTGAATCTGTACAAGTCTTTCTGTAAGGAAATAGAATTCAAGAATTATTTGCAGGGGGTAGGTGATCCGGGTACAAGATTATTGTTTAAGTTTCGGTCAGGTACGAACGGTCTGAATGAAGAGTTAGGAAGACATAGGGGTAAAAATGATGATAGGCAGTGTAAATTATGCAGGGGTGAATGTGAGAGTGTGGTACATGTTCTCTGGGAGTGTCCAGCATATGACAGCATTAGAAATAATTTCATGGTTGAATTAGAAAATCTATTGGGTGGGAGGTTTGGGGAGTTTAGTACACTTGATAATTTTAATAAGGCAAGTTTTATTTTAGGGTTTGAGAATTGGAACAGGGATGATTTTAAAGCATTATTAAAGCTAGTTAAGAGCTTTGTATTACTGATATGGGAGACTAGGAAGAAGGAATTGTATGGTGATCAGGATTGTGTGGTCTCTGGTTGTTCTTGCTCTTGTCCTCTGACTGGAGGTCTTACAAGCTCCGCCTGCGTCTGTGGGTGCGTGGTCAATGGCGTAAGCGCTACGGCAGCAACATGAGTATATTATTATTATTACTTTGGAATGATCCTCTATACACGGCCTGAAACTAGCTAGCTACACAATTGTTGTTTAGAGTACACAATTAAAGAGCTTTTACTATCCTTGGTCTCGATTCCTAACTCCTAAGGAGTCTGACAGAAAGAACGAATCGTAATGATAATATATGTCTACCACATCGACTACAATCAAATTGTAAGCGAGTTGCTAACTAGTCTCGCATAGCCAGCTGCAGACTCTCGACGGAAAAGTGAGTCTGGTCAACTGCCCATAATTATATTAGTCCAACCATAGATAATCTATGGTCCAACTGCAGTCTAACTAAAGTTTGGACAGATATGTAACATACAACTGCCCAAACTTTACAGTTGGACTAACTCGCCTGTCCCCTAAGGCATGTAATGTACACTCTTGTCGTATAAGACTATTCATAGAACTGCCTATTCATAGAACACTGTATGACGTAGTCACTATATATGGAGTGTTTATAACCACACCCCCCCACGGAGTTTTAATCTTGGCCTGGGGACGATAGCTAGCTAGGGATGTGCATACCCGCAGGACGTTGTGGATAAAAAGGTGTGTCTTGATCGCCAAGTCACTTGACATAATTTGTTTGTCTAGCTACTGCATCGATTGGGTGTGTCGACAATCAGTTTGCAAGTGAGTTGCACGACAATGGAGTTCATTCCTATAAAAACAACAACAAACAAATGGTTGAGGAGAGTGGCGGTATTTCCATGATCATTAAGCACGAATATTTCAGCATTGTAATATCCAGAGCTCATACATGTATCTAGAAAATCAATATGATTAGCTGCTTTTTGGGGTATACTGACTATATAATATTATGCATGTGTACCTGCAGCTGAGAGCCACAGCTAACCATGAACTTAGACCACAGATGTGTGGCCTTAACCTCGTACCCAGGCCTTCCGTGCCCAGATTTTATCTCGCAGCTGTGGAGAAAAATCGGGAAGTTTTCTCCAGGGCTGCAAGATAAAATCTGGGCATAAGGTTAGTGTGGACTAATAAGTCATAAACCATGCAATAGCAATACAGTATTTTCGCAGGATTAGGGTAGAGTTAGGGTTAGGATTAGGCCCTCGTTATTAGACCTTCATCATTAATCACAGGACCTAAATTGCAGGTATTTTCATCTAGTATTCCAAGGTCTGTACTACACCTGCATGGCCATGCCCTACCAGGATATCTGAAGGGAGAGCCATTCCACCAGTGGATGACGTCGATGAGTAGGTAGAAGAGAGCCAGCAACAAGAACCCAGTGCCTGCCATTACCAGGATGAAGGACAGAGACCTGCATGGAGGGGGAGAGAGAGAATACTTCAGTATATTCATATCAGATATACATGTATGTATTACACTATGCAATTGGAAGGCAGACGTGCAGATTATGAAACCTTAGATGTTTCATGCACCAGAACACCAGAATTCATTATTGCTACATAAATTGTATGTCCAGAGTAAGGCTATAAAGTTTAGGCATTCTGGATTATACGAGTATACGTACACAAATGTAGTCAAGGACTAAAAGGCCAGCTTGCTGAAGAAAACCACAGGCAATACCAGATATCAATATCTACTGTACATGATGATGTAAGGGCATTTATTGTCCGAAGTAGTTATGCTTACTAGGCAGTAAGTACTGTGATTTATAGGCAAATACAAAGATATTTAGTTATGAATATCTTGTGGTGAGGTATTTAATTATGCATGGTACTAAATATCTCGTGGTGAGATATTTAGTTATGCATGGGCTTAGGATATGACGTCAATGATTAACGACAGAATTAGTTGATATTCAGCTAAAGAATTCCCCGTGGTTCATGCAGGACTCTCCCGCGTTGTAAGAAAGATCCCTTATAGCCTCGTTTTAAATTAAAAGAGCCAGGATGCTTTTGTGGGGCATCAGTCTAGTAGCTGGCTGCTTTACGAAAAGAGCTCTTGCCCACGCAAAGCGAGGCATTTGCAGGTAGGCAACTCAATTGGAACAAAGTCAGTTCAGATGTAGCTAATTAGCAGTTTTATAGCATCTGGATGACGCTGAATTGTTAGTGTGTATTGTGAAACTACCGCCTACTGAAGTTACTTGCATTTGCGGTTGAGTTTCATAACACTTGGGGACTACTTTTTTTTCTCTATTAGAGAGTTTTCATTCATCCGTGGACTGTAACTTAAAAGAGCAAGCAGTGCATTGCTATTCAAGTTCCTCCTTGCGCTGTGAGTCAAAGTCTTGGTAAGTGTTCAACATAATACATATTCAGTAACCTCATTCCCAGTCTCCACTCCCACGTTGTTGTTTTTACTACATGCGAAAAAAGCTGGGAGTGGCATGAGACTGGGAACTAGGCTATTGTAACATTAGTTTATTCCTAACATTAGCATAACTGTATTGTATCATATACACCCTAGTACTAGAGACACTAATGATAATGATGTATTCTACAACTACAGGTGCATGAATGTTCAGATGCTACTTAGGTTTTGCATAGCAACAGCAGCAGGCTTAACTACTGCAGCATTAGCTGTGCTCCTTTGCAGGAGATGGTGGAGACTTGGAGCTCATGATCGACACACAACATTGGGTGAGTGCAGACTGACAATTTCATTCTCTAGCTATACTGTGCAACTTGAATGACAATAATACTGGTACCACAATCTGCAGCATGCACTATCCTAGAAGTTCATCAGACTGCTCTTTCTCGTGTGTAGATGAGAGAAACTTTCTCGAAATCACAACCCTCCTCCAGTCACTGGAGAGGTCCCAAATCTACCACCTGGGGATGGTTCTTGGACTCAGCCGACAGAGAATGAAGGCCGTGGTGGAGTCCAAGATAGACACAGTACTTTTCTTGGATGACGTTATTGACTCTTGGTTAAAACGAGAAAACGAGGTACATCTTTGGTTGTGGCAGGCATCAAAAGAATGTATAACTAAAATTTCAAAAGTGAAGTAAACAGTATCACAAAATTAGTTCTGTTCTCTCAACATGGCATGCACTCTTGATTACAGGTTGAGAGGAGGGGAATCCCCAGCTGGGAGACACTTGTGGCGGCTCTGAGACATCCCAGACTCCGGCAGAATGGTATTGCTAGTGACATTGAAAGGCAACAGTTTTTCAGAAGAGCCCCGTGAAATTACTGTTCTGACCCGTTAGCCAATAAGCAGTGTGAGATGACATTTCTTACACAAAAAGTGTGCGGTTTTTGAGTATCAGAAATTTCATTATTAATGTCCCTCTGTTCCCCCCTTCACCTCTATTATTTTGCTATTCTATTGTGGTTCGTCCAATTCTTTTCTGTCATTATGTATATCATCTTTCGCATTGAAACTGTTTTACAAGAACCTTTACTAATAAATTTAGGTTAAGGGGTGACTAACCATTGTAAACAAATTGTTACTATATTAAAGCAGTATACAGCAAACAGAGCATAAAAAGACTCACACTGACAATAAAGTAAAAACAGAACTCTACAACCATCACAACATCAGATCTTGATAAAGAAGCCAATACAGTACCAGTAGAAGGAGATTACTAACCATATACTGACAGCAACCAGGTTGGCTGCGAGCAGTTTCAAGTGAGAGTCATTCTGTCCCTGCCAGCTGAAGGGGAAGTAACCCTGTAGCAACTCACTACCAACGTACACGACAATGGAGTTCATTCCTATAAAAACAAAAAAAACAACAAATGGTTGAAGAGAGTGGCGGTATTTCCATGATCGAATAGTTCTGCATTGTAACATCAAGAGCTCACATCTTGATAATCAACATAGTTATTGTGCAAGGTTTGCATAATATATATACGCAACAATAAATAAGTGTCCTGTTGCAGGCCTGGGAACAGGGTAGTCAGTGAGAGAGATGATAATATCATGTGGACTTCGCATATAATAGCTACCTGAGAGCCACAGCTCGTAGACCAGGACTATAAATCATGCAATCGAAAGTCAATAGATCAGTTTAAGAACAGAGTATTTAGGGTAGGATTAGGGTAGAGTTAGGGTTAGGATTAGGCCCTCACTATCACACCTTCATCACTAATCACAGAACCTAAATTGCAGGTATTTTCGTCTAGTATTCCAAGGTCTGTACTACACCCGGCCGTGCCCTACCAGGATATCTGAAGGGAGAGCCATTCCACCAGTGGATGACGTCGATGAGTAGGTAGAAGAGAGCCAGCAACAAGAACCCAGTGCCTGCCATTACCAGGATGAAGGACAGAGACCTGCATGGAGGGGGAGAGAGAACACTTCAGTAGATATTCACATACTGCATGCATGTTTATTACACTACACAATTGGAAGGCAGACGTGCATCAGAACACCAGAATTCATTATAATTGTATGTCCACAGTAAGGCTAGAATCAGGCATCTACTTTGTTGCAAATACAATAAATGCCCTTACATGTACAGTAGATGTTAAGGAGAATACCATTGGTATTGTCTGTGGTTTTCTTTGGCAAGATGGCCTTGACTGCATCATCATGGTGTGGCTATACTCGTATAATCCAGAATGCCAGAACTTTATTATATGACCAGCATAATATGACGTGACGACTAGTAAATGTAAGTGCACTACATGTATGTAGGTAAATCATGGTATAGGCATCTGCTATTTGTATCTGGGATTTGTAGCGTGCTGGTAATATGATGCCTATGAATCACAGTACACTTACTGTGCATCTGGTACTTATACATATCTGGGATTTGTAGCATGCTGGTAATAATATTATGATGCCTACGAATCACAGTACACTTACTAGGCAAATATATACAAGATGATATCGATGGGATATTTATAGAGTATTTATGCATGGTAAATATCTCATGTGTGTCTGGCTTTCTCTGTACCTAATTTGGCCAGTTCAAAAAGAAACCATGCATAGGCAGAAATTCATGTCTAATCAATGTTAAATGATGCAGTATTACTTTAGCTGGCAGATCTTTAGGTAGAAATTTTCACAAGAAACTTCAACTCACCACAAGTTTTTGTTGATGGGGATGACCCCCTCGTTCTTCTGACCCTCACAGAGTATCGTCCCCAGCAGCCCCAGGGCCACACCCCACACCACGAACCTCACCAGGACGCTGGTGTGGCCGCGATAGTGGACCAGGATCCTCCCGGCCTGCACCCCCAGGTAGCAGATTATGATGGAGTTGAGAGACCCCAGGAGTCCCTCTGGCTCATAGGCACCAGTCTTGTAGAGGTCCTAGTGGGAGACAGATTTGTAACAGTGAAGCTCACATGCAAATATGTACTACTTTATGCGGACTTGTGGGAACCTCTCGTTTTCAATGTAATCTTTTCACTTCTTCAATGTACATGTACTCCCAGCAGGGGCAGTACATCAGCCCCACCCTCCTCTTTGCAAAGAGCCTGGGGCTAAATACCTCTGGAGTGCTAGTGTATACAATGTAAACAAATACCAACAGCTACAATCACAAAGAATACAAATCAATTACTGCTAATCTAAGGCTGTTATAATTAATTAAATAGCAAGTTAGCTAGAGTTGGCACAAGATTATCTATGCATGGACTGCATGTGCTCTATGTAGCTATCCAGTAGGTATAAGGTTACAGTCAATGTTTTACTAATGTTATAGGTAACATCTCCGGGATTTTCCAGCCAAGTCTACATTTTTTGTACTGAGTCCCCTCCCGGAGAGGATGAAGTAGCTACATGTACGACAATTTACCTTTGCCGTGGGGTGTTGGTAGATGTGGTTCTCGTGAAACAGCCACCTGTCTATCACCAGGGCAGCCCCTCCAGTACAGTTCTCATAGTTTCCCATCTCAGCCAGTCCACCAGGTCCAAGGTAGCCCCTGTGTGTGTGTGTGTGTGTGTGTGTGTGTGTGTGTGTGTGTGTGTGTGTGTGTGTGTGTGTGCATGTAATTGATAAAAAGCACAAAAAAAATCCTCATTGGATTGTACTAATAACCAAACACATACATGTAGCACTCAAGACTACAATTTTAACCCCTCCAATTTTGCTTCTACAAGTCACAATTTTAACCCCTCTGCTCCCACATCACACCTGGGGCACTGATGTGGCAGGGGCAACAGGAATGTCAACATGAGCCAGAGGAACTCCAGGACGAGAACCGCCACCCACTGGACCCAGTTGTTGGTGATGTCACGGAGCGGCTCCCAGACCGTGAACTGGACGAGAGATGGGGATGGAAATGAAGAGTGTGAAGGGTTAAAACATTAATTCTTCAAAATTACCTTTCTCCTGTTGTATAGCTCGGACGTGATTAGTTCTGTGAGGGCAACCACAAAGTACGATATGCCGAATCGTTGCAGTACGCCTGGGATACGCCAGTGGCTTAATTGGTAACCTACATGTAGGAGTTATATAACAATAAAAAGTAATAAAACAATAATTCAATACACAGAAGAGGTAAGGCTTTTCCTCCAGCCATGCCAGGTTTAGCCCTCAGTTCCCCACTACAACACATGACATAATGCGTAGTTTGGTGGCCAAGGCGTTAGTACAAAATCAATACTTCTATACTGCCCCCCAAACAACTAGTACACAGTCTATCAAGAAAGGTCCGTTCTTGCAATATTCTGAGCCCCCCCCCCCCCCAGAATTTTAATTTTCAACATTTTGAGAAGCTACTAAAAGCAATCTCAGAGCATATCCCTGAGGAGGGTGGCCCACATGCATTTACATACAAGATTTCAGTGCTGCTATTTTTAGCCAAAGTTGTTACTTCACTTGCATTGTCTTATGTGGCTGATGTACCTCACATTTCCCCCACATCCACTAAAATCCTGCATGAACCCTGGATGTACCTAGCCTCGCTCCCAGCACACACTCACCGTTATTAAGGAATATCCCTAGGCCAAAGAGAATCAGTGACCTCCGCACCACCTGGTACAGTCGTGCCACGATGGAGTCCTTCCTGCGTCCCTTGAATGAGAACACAATGGACACACCCATGATCCAGACGAACCACGGGAAGACCAAGTCGGCGACCGTGAGTCCGTTCCAGCGGCTGTGGTTGAAGAACCAGTAGCCACCTCCACCGTAGTTGACAAATATCATGATGGTTAGAGAGAGGCTGTGAGGGTGTGTGCGTGGGTGGGTGTGCATGTGTGTGTGAGTGTGGGTGTGCGTGTATGTGCGTGTGTGTTGATGTAAAATTCATTCTCTCTTTGCATATTATTCCTTGCAAGTGCACAGGTACATATACTGCTACATGTACTTGTAAAGTGTATGGTGTGCATCACGCGATGAGTTAAGGTAGCTGGTTCAAGATGTGCTTAACCTTCCAATTTTGGAATAATAGAGGGCAGACCACCCACAACGAGATACACAAGTTTATACATGTAGTATACTGGTAGTAGTATACTATTAACCTGGGAGTATACTGGAAGTATGCTATTAACCTGGCAGTATACTGGAAGTATACTATTAACCTGGTAGTATACTGGAAGTACATGTATACTATTAACCTGGGAGTATAGTGGCAATATAGTATTAACCTGTGCAGTGTGTATGCAAAGGGATAACGACTTCGGAGAGTGAGACATTATGAAGACTAAAATATTGCTATACTGGAAGCAACTTGTAAAAAGAATCTGTGGATTTACATACCCTCTGAAAGCGTCCAGGGACTTCAAGCGTCTTTTCTTTGGTTTTTCTACCACTTCTTCTAGTTCAACATCACCAGTGGTTCCCCTGGCAACCTGTGTGTGTGTGGGGGGGGGGCAGCATTTTTAACTACAAGTGTTGCAGAAATTACTACCCCCTCCATCCACAGAGATCTGTCCTTTTGCAAGAGTATGTCCTAAAAATATCACAAAACTCCGTAGAAAGGTATGCAGAGTGGGATTTGGACACACATGGAATGGGACTCATCTCACCAGCCCAGAGCTGTTGAGGCTGCCGTCCTTCTGTTTGTCGAGTGGCTCTCTCTCCTCCGGTGAGCTGGGGCCATAGCTCTTGGAAACACTCCTGGGGGAACCCAGGTCCTGGAATGGGAAATAGAAGATTGAGAATGGGGAATGGAAAGTAAAATGCAATCTGGAATTAGAATGGCGATGCAGCTACCTGTAGAAGATCTGACTGATTTTTACCTACCGTATAGCGGGTTATTTTCATGGGGTGCCAATTTTTTTTATTTTCATGCTTAACCTACAAGTCACGAAAATTTCCACCCAATAGTATAGGTTAAGCCAGCAGCAACTTCTGTACACTCTGTTAATATACCGTATTTCCTCGTATAAAAGCCTCCCTCAAATAAACGCCGGCCTCGTTTATACGCCGGGTGGAAGTTCGGTATTATCGTTAATAAACGCCGGGCTGCGATTAAACGCCGGGTCGAGCTGAGGGCGTGGCACCTTGCGCACGTGGACCGTTAATATTCGCCATGTTTTACTGACATATCATTGGAAAATCGATGCAGGAAAGTACGGTAAGCAACTACGCTCCCGTTTGTGTCTGGTTTATTGCGTCTGTGTGTGTGCATGTGCCCATACCGCCAGCCAGCTTACTGTTTTAATGTCATAATAGCGCTAGGCTCAGGCCTAGACGGGTAGCTGTAGTAGCTAGTAGCAATTCTTCATGCTTGCTACAGTTGTTGGGAGTGTTTCGTCGCTAGGAAGTCTTAGTTAGCATTAATTTTTATACGCACGAGTTAGCACTCGTTTATAAACGCCGGCCTCGTTTTAACGCCGGGTCAAAAGTGACGGGAAGGAAATAAACGCCCGGGCCTTTATACAAGGAAATACAGTATACATGTACATGTACATAGTAGAGTAGTGGTGTCAGCAGCCTCTCTCAATAACAATGAAAGACAGCTGGAATGGAACTAGACCACAGAGCATGGAATGGGATGACCTACCCTGGCGGCGACCCGGTCCACTCTGTTGATATGCAAGTAGTGCAAGTAGCCTCTCTCATTGATACACCTGGGAGGGAGTGAACCAGCCAGTACTAATACTAAATATCTTGAGCCACAATCATAACAACGCCTTTGCTAATGCAGTCACTAAGTACGAAAACATGCAATCTTTTGCACAACCTGTATGAATTTTTGCACAACCTGTATGAATAAGGCTTTATTCATACAGGTTGTGCAAAAGATTGCATATTTTTGTACCTTAGTGACTGCATTAGCAAAGGCGTTGTTATGATTGTGGCTCAAGATATTTAGTATGCTTAATACCCCCACTAATGTTCTGCTATATATGTGTATACCACCCCCACAAATTTATTATATCCTAGCATATCTGTATCTATGTCCACATTACATCATGTATTATTAATGTACGAAACTGCTGAGTCAGCAGTTTAGCTGAATCTGGTATCAACTGGTAGTGAGGACACAATTAATACTTTGCACTCTGCACCTTTGTCCCGATTACAGGAAGTGAAGTATTGCCTATAGCCTTTGTAGTGAATTTTTGATGGGATTTCATGAGGCACTAAATATAGACTAATATCTGCTTTTGATGCATAGTGTGAGGAGGCTTTGTTTAGTGGCAAACTTGAATAAATTCAGTGCTCATGTGATGGAATGTGCCGTGACCTCTGTCATGTGACATCCTACATGTATATGCTCCTAGGTGGACATGTGGCTAAAAAAAGTAATACACACCGTGTACAGTACATGTAAGTCTACAACAGTACAACGCGCACAAAGACACTGCCAGGGGGGAAAAAGCAACTTTGGTGAAAAATAGCAGTACCTAGCCCAAAGGAATTTCTTTTAGGCACAGCGATGATCACGCAATTAGCATACTAGGTGGGTGTGGTTTAGAGGGTGGGTGTGGTTAGTGCACAAAACAACTGCATTTCTCTACTTTTGCCGAGATATTGTTTCAGCGTTCAGCCTGAGGCACATGTACAAATGAACTCCAAGAGTATGGTTAGGAGAAGTGTAGATTCTGAGAACTGCAGCTGTCCTCACCCAGTCAAAAATTCATCCTACTACCCTACGCATCACGCACGTGAGACAATGTACTGGCCCACGACAAACGCACACGTGGGCCTGCAAGAGATGAGGCTCAGTGCTCACCTGTACCCAAACGCACACGTGGGCCTGCAAGAGATGAGGCTTAGTACTCACCTATACCCAAAGAGTAGCAGAACCCAAATCACTGAGGCACCAATGATGGCCACTGAGGCGTAGAGGAGAGCTGTGAGTGTGTGTGTGTGTGTGTGTGAGTGAGTGTACATGTATGTGCGTGTACAGGTATGCGTGTGTATTTGATATAGGTATCAAGACACAAACTCTACTACATATATACGTACTTTATAATACAAACACTGCATTCATGCCTAAAATAGAATAATCAAAGACCGAACAGCTGCATGTCTGTGGTTACATCAGTAGAGTCTGGTTCTCCGGTTATTTTCACTGCTAACTTACGCAGGTATGCATTATCCCCTGCATTTATATCCAGTATGTCAGCCTGGCATTGGCAGCTGTTGTTGGCATCTGCAGTGGCAAGGTCTGGCTTGAGAGAGATAGAATAGAAGTAGTGTTCTTTGAAGTGTCGGTGGGTACTGGTAGAAAGGGAGGGAGGGAGGGAGATACAGCGCTATAAAGACGTGGATGCAATCGACGGAATAAAGTTTCTTTTTCTACCTACATGTAGGACTGCCACACTTATAAATTAATAGCTACACACAGAATGAGCTACATGTACACCAACCAGCAAATGGTAGTCAGTGAATTGTTTCTCTCGTTGCAGTGGTATAAACTGTTGAAGTTTATGGTTGAGCCGTTTTCTGATTTGTTGAATATCAGGGTCAGTGTGAAGGTCGTATCCACGGTGATGAACTGCTTCTCGTTTGGGTACAGCACACCAAGCGGATAATCACAGCACTAGGTGTGCATGTGTGTGTGTGAGTGTGTGTGGTGTGTGCATGTGTGGATGTGTGTGTGTGGATGTGTGTGTGGATGTGTGCGTGTGGTGTGTGTGTGTGTGTGCATGTGTGTGTGTGTGTGTGTGTGTGTGTGTGAGAAGGGAGAGGGGTGGGAGGGTGTACTCACATGCCACATGTATTTGCATACATGTAAATAAGAACATCAGGGTTTCATACAGAATTTTTTAGTGGGAGTGGAAAAGAAGAGCGGGCATGGGGGTACGCTCCGGTAGAAAATGGTTTCAAATTTACATGCTCTGACAGAGATTGCTTCTGGTGGCTTCTGGGGCCCCAAAAATTAAACTAAACGTGATTGGTGAGATCTGGAATCTGCATCGCAGCCCACACCAGATGGACCAGCCACCCCAAGCCAACAATAGTGTTTCCATCCAGGCATCTCTTGGTGCTGACAATACCTTATAGCAGTTGTCGGACCGCTGGCTGAAGTAGACAGGGAAGCTGTATGGGTTGGTCAGTCTCACAAGAGCCCGGTCTATTCTAAGCTTCGGAAGGACTCTGGGTGGGTGGGGGGTGGCAAGGAGGGAGGGAGAATTAATTATTAGTAGTTACATGGCTATAGCGTGACATTACATCACCACATTGTCACATACATAATGTTATATTACAAGAGCTCGCCTGGCTACGTACATTCAAGCATCACAAAATTATAAGCTCATAGCTACAGTCTATAATCTAGCAAGCCTCATCCAGCTTTTGTCGCTTGCAGTCATGGTACATTTCTCGTGTGTGTGTGAGGCGTGGTGCAGAAGGTGGTACGTGTAGAAGGGTGTGTGGGTGAGGACAGTTGTAGTTCACAGATAAGTGAATGAAGGCGGCAAATTTACCCTTCTTATAGCGCTCGTTTCTACCACAAACTACGTGCTGTAATACCGTCTTGTAGCCTCGTTCCCAGGGACATGCACATGCACATTTCACTTGAGCTACATGTAGCTACATGTATGTTTTCTCATGTGAGTTACATGTATGGCGTAGGCTCACTAATAATTTCAGACTCACTGGTTGCTGCTGGATTTATTAATCCAGCATTGGGGCACTGTCACATTCCCATAAATGGAAACTGTATACTCTGTGTTGTTGGGGGCGAAGCTATTGAGAAATAGCAGCTCTGTAGGAGGGAAGGAGGTAGGGAAGAAGGGAGGGAGGGAGGGAGGAAGGGAGGGTGGAAGGGAGGGAGGAAGGGAGGGTGGGTGGAAGGGAGGGTGGAAGGGAGGGAGGGAGGGAGGGAGGAAGGGAGGGAGGGAGGGATGGAGGGAGGGAGGGCAGAAGGGAGGGTGGAAGGGAGGGAGGGAGGGAGGGAGGGAGGGAAGGAGGAAGGGAGGGAGGGAAGGAGGGAGGGAGAGGGAAATTTACACACCCACACACACACACACACACACAACTGGCCAACCTGACAAATTCTTTGTTCTTCCGAGAATAATCTCAAAGTAGCTTTCTGCAAAACAAGAACACACACATATGATAATTATTATATGTGCATGCCTGCATGGCATGTTCAGCTGAGTCTACCAGTACCCATCCAACATGCTCTGTTTGCAGCTGGTCCTGCTAGCAAATGGAATCAGCATGCCTCATCCACTGAGAGTATACACTTACATGTACATACATGTACATGTAATTCCCAAGGTCAGGCAACCAGCTTTTTAACCGGGCCACCATTCCTGATTCTCAAGGTCAAGCATCCAGCAATAACCACATGTGAGGTTTTATTGTACATTGTTATTGTATAATAGTAAGGGATAGTAGGAGTGGTTGTATTAATGATTTCAAATGTACATGCAGATGCACATCATGAAGTGAAGATGCAGCTAAAAAAAACCTGAAGGGTCAGTATTTTCTTTGTTACAGTAGCTTCCTTAGCCAGTGTAAACTTCACAAACATGTAGCAGGTAGCTGGGACGGGAAGGACATTACGGCACGCAGCTGAGCTCTTGGCTACCTGGGTGGAGAGCAACGTCCTCTCGGCTACCTGGGATTTTGCTTCCCTCCACCCAAATTTGTAGTTTGAGCAGTCGGAGGTTGCTTGTGGTGCCTTATGGGGCTCGAAAGGGCTGCTACATGTAATAAATCATCAAGTACCAAAGAATCAATCAGGGTGGTCTGCATGCTTCTTTTGAAAGGTGCAGATCCCTTCTTGAAAACCTAGGAACCCTTTATCAAGCCTTAAATTATTTCTTGCACCCTTCTTGACCATTATTTGTTGAGTTGAGAATAAGGAATGTATTAGTGACCAATACAGTAACTTATGCTGTTAGGCAACATTGTTCTCTGCTATCAAATACACATTTGTAAACCTCACCACTCGATTAAATGATCTGGTGTGTAGACTCCTTTTTTTCCCCGCGCATTAAAATTTGCGTGGGTGTGCATTTATCTATCCCTTCTTGACTTAAATACTGGCGACCACACTGCCAAAGATAATATTGCTACCAAAATTTTAGTTGGGGAAATTACAATGTAGGTTAGGGGAACTTCGTACGAAACCCTGACAAACCTGGTCCATTCTCATCTGGTAGGGTAACCATCGTAAATGCAGACTCTTCCCCGTGAGGTACTCGGAACGAGAAATGGCTGGAAGTGCTGTTTAGATCGACTGTGATGGTCTGGTCCAACTGGAGGAAGTTGGCAACACACACTTTGGCCATCTTTGAGTCTGCATTGCAGCCTGAGGTAAAAGGACATGCAGTTTATCACGGCATTACTTCAAACTTAAAATGAATCGTCCATGCCTGTTGGGCATGATAGCTACTCAAGGTTTCATACAGTACAGGGGGAGGGGGGAATGGGGGGAATTTCCCCTCACCTAAGTTCCACTTCCCTAAATTTCAGACAAGACTATCATTATAGTTTAGGCTTTAGAATCAATCTTAGATGAATGTAAAAATCAATAATTTTCTGGAGGGTGGGGGGATTCGAAATTCCTAAAGGGATATTTATTGGAAATGGCCTATTCACACTGATCAGTGGTGGAGGCTTGGGTACAAGGGTGAGTAGGGCAAATTTAGCTATAAATGTTATCTGGAGTAAATATGACCTCATATATCCCACCTAGTATACTTTTTCCATGCAACAAATGGGGTTTAACTGTGATATTTTCCCTCCCTCAGGGCTACAAGGAAAATTATGGTTCATAAATTCCTCCTTCAGGCACTTATTACCATACAGTTAGAGAGAGAGTATAATACAGCCTTTGTATGATACATATATGCAACTAATATGTTTGCTGATTACGTATAAAGAGTAAATCGTCCAGATGAGCGTGAAGGGTGGGGCTCGGTTCGCGTTGCGCTGCCATTTGATGGGAGGAGCTGTAGCTCACGTTCGGGGTGTGGTTCTAAATTAACCAGCATTTCCAGGACAGTCAGTCCAAGAACACATGCCAAGACAGTAGGGATCCACGGAACAAGCGAACGTCTCTCTCGTCTCAGTGTCTCTTTCGCAAGCCATCTTTGTTTAGATTTTCAGTTCTGTTGCTATAGTGGCTACGAGCATGCGCATTTGTTTAGGAGCAATGAACCAATCAGGTGGGATATATAATAGTTATAGCACGGGTTGCCAGGGATTTATGGCTTAGTAAACAAACCTCGTCCTCGGGCTGCGCCCTCGGACTCGCTTCGTTTACAGCCATAAATCCCTGGCACCGTGCTATAACTATAACATAAACTTAAACGCATTTTGCATGCACTCATAATAGTATGGAAGATGCAGTCTGGAGGCACCTAAAAAATCTCAAGCTCACATACATGTAGTTACAATAATAAGAATAAGGTTGTGAGGTCATATCCATTTTATTTCATGTCTAATTTGCTTCAAATAAAATCCCTCATTCCTGGTGGACATGCAATACAAGAAGGATCATTGCCATGGCTACAGAACCCCCAATTATGGCATTTTTTTGGAAAGGGTCTATCCACTGCGGCTATTTAGCCACTGGGTTAAGTATAGCCTCGGTTCCAGGCCTCCTACCGCGCAGATTTTATCTCGCAGCCATGGAGAAAATCGAGGTGAGAATTTCTCCATGGCTGTGAGATACATGTAAATACGGGCAGTGTTGCTTCGAAAATTGAATTGATGCATCATACGGAAAATTCTTATTATTGTAACTACACTCCTAGACAAGATCCTCCTAGAGTAAAAATTTACGTAGCATAGGCCACATAAAATAAATTACTAGATTCTCATCCACCCCACTTACCATAGTCAATGCGGCAGGCGGTATTTATATTTTATTTTGGATGTGTTGTCACAGGTAGTTACCTCAGACACATGTTATCTCAATAACAGAGGGACAGTACAAACTGTATATATGTATTACGTAGCTTTTACCGCGCCAAAATAATTTCTCAGACGTCAAAAATTCGGTGCAGGCGGGGACGAGAATCTAGTAATTTATTTTATGTGGCCATACAGTGTGTGCATACTGGCAGTCTCGTGGTTACTAAAAACTTCTTTCACAGTGAAACACACTACATTTCAGCCCGAACTGGACCTTCATCCAAGGATACTTAATACTAACGTTAGTACCCTTGCTTCATCAGATCACACCCGATGAAGACCCAGTCCCAGTTCGGGGTGCGATCACACCTGATCGATGCTGGTTACGCCCCGCGCAGGAATCTTTAAACAGCATAAATAATGGTAGCTGTGAGGTAGAGTGGTTTTACCTGCAACAATGAGCAACAGCAAAGACACGCGGAACAAGATGTAAACACGACAGCTTCCGAAGACAGCCATTTTCTTCTATAGCCCCGCCCACAAATTGTCACGTGTTTATAGTCCCGTGACCTCCCCCCGCGGGGACTCACTTCCGGGGTATTTTTAATATTGGCGCAGAACCCGACAGCTAGCTGTAACGCGCGTTGATATTATTATATAGAAAGTCATAGTCTTATCTGGCTGTGTTAATAATTAACCACTAATTTAATTATAATTGAAAGGTTATAATTATATATAGCATAAGTGGGACAGCATCAATAACCATTCTTTAGCAATAGACCATATTCGGTTAAGATGACTTTTGGCATTTTGCTGCCATGGCAACAATAGTTCCTTGCCTGTAATGTTTATCACACAGAAATGTCATCTTTCAAATTTGAAGTAAATTGGACATTAAATGGAGTAGATATGACCTCACAAACTTATACACATTTTTGCACTGGAGGTGCCTCCAGTGCAAATCCCTCATATGGGCCCTGAGAACCAGGTGTCTATCCTACTTAGACTATATAAACAATCTAGAGGTGCGAAGACATCAAAGTGCTGGATACTGCTTAGCAACTACTGAGGGCATTAACCTACTTAAACACCCTCTACTAACCGGCATACTTCAAAGGATTTACCTCATAAATTATTCATATATGGTCTAATCTTTAATAGTAGTTCACTGGCATTTATTAAACAATTCTGGAGAAACAAACAGCAAAGTCTAGTGTACATGCAAAAACCAGATTGTGCTGTCGGTAAAATTACAAACACAAGGAAATTATCTGAGGTGTCCTATTCAATGGTTCCCAGGACTCTTCGATCAATCACTGATTAATTTGAAGCATTGTCTTCCTTGATCATGTCCGCAGCCTTCTCGGCAACCATAATAGTTGGCCCATAACTATTTCCAGAGGGTGCACTAGGAATCACTGAGGCATCGACCACCCTGAGATTTGCGAATCCCTTTACTTTCAAGCGGGAATCAACCACGGTAGTTGGATCGTCCACTGATCCCATCTTACAGGTACCTACAGGATGACGAAAGGAAATAGTAACTTGTCGAATGTACCAACGCCAAAACTCGTCAGAATCATACGGAAATGGGCTTGTAGTTCGGGAGCAAGTACATTCAGCCCCCTTTGATTTGAATGCATCAAATGCTGAAGTGTTTGCAATTCTCTGAGCAATACGAACCCCCCTTAGTAGAACTTCCACGTCATCAGGATGAACCAGGTAGTTGGGGTTAATCAAAGGAGGATCCAGTGGTGATCCCATAGCATCTAACTTGATTTCACCCACACTCTTTGGATGAAGCAGCGCACTCAGGAATGTATAGCCAGTGATAGGTTTCTCTTCCATTAACTCATCCCCCCAGAGTCTTACAGCGTCATGTGGAGATATCAGCAAGTCCTTTACTGCTTGCAAGTTGAACACACCTGGAACAATCTCTATATCAATATCAGGACCATGGCTTGTCTCGTCCATCCCTGAATGCAGAAATGCATGCGCCTCTACTATACATGCTGAAAGGGGGCCACTGCGAAACAACAGATACTCCAAGGTGGAAGACCAAGACTCCGCCATGGGCTTGGTTATGGTCATCCCACTATCAGGAGGAATCCCTCCAGCTACAAACCCCACGGGAACCATCACATGATCCTGGAGGTTATTGCCAACCGGCAAGTCTTTCTTAAACTGAACAAAGCTCAATTCTCTGAGGTGCTGCTCGGGTCCTATTCCTGACAGCATTAAAATCTTTGGGGATCCCACCACTCCAGCGGAAAGAATCACCTCTTTCCCAGCCCTTATAAACTCCTCCTTGCCAGTCTGAGAGAGATTGGATGCTTTGGTATCTGATACATGAACACCGACAACTCGGTCTCCGTCAAATTTCAAATTTGTCACAGACTTTCCAGTGACAACAAACAGATTCTCTCGATCACGGACTGGATGCAAAAATGCTCTCGCAGTAGACCACCTGCGACCATCTTTCACTGTTTGTTGTGTCAAACTGAACCCAATCTGAGACTGCCCTCCGTTATAATCTACTTCAGCGTAACCCAATTCCTTTCCACCTTCAATAAATGCTCGGGCTGCGGCTGTCACAAACTTTGCCTTGTCCACAGGTAGGGGCCCCCCATAGCCATGGTAATATTCGTCCCCATCAGTCATAAAATTTTCTGACTTCTTGAAGTACTGAAGAACATCCTTGTAACCCCAACCTTCTGCCCCCATCTCTTCCCAACTATCATAATCAGCCTTACTACCTCGCGCATAGATCATGCCATTAATTGAACCTGTTCCCCCAAGCACTTTTCCTGCGGGCCAAGCTGATCTCTTTCCTTGCATCGCATGGCAGGCATTTGTTTGGGGTGTAGTTACATACTGCCAGTCCACTTCTGTTTGAAAAAGGGCAGCTTGGGCCAGAGGAATGTGGATTTCTGTCCTCGTGTCCGCCCCACCAGCCTCGAGGAGAAGAACAGTGACGTTCTGACTCTCGCTGAGCCGACTTGCAAGAACGCATCCCGCGGTGCCTCCTCCCACGATGATGTAGTCGTATTCTGTCCTACTGAGAGTGCTCAACGGGTACTTGCTGGGATCCCAAATACCGATCTTGATTACCAAGTACGCCGCCAGAAGTAACGCAAAAGCTGTGACAAATAGCCACTTCATGTCAGTGCATATGGAAGCTCGTGACCGGGTGAGTACAAGGTTCAACGGTAGGCCCCTAATCACTGAATGTGGGACTGGAACGTGGCGGACAGGATTATCGGGGGACTGGAATAGTATGTTGACCAATATTAGCAGGGGCTGATAATAAGGTCAAGCAGGGTGTTTTACATTATGAACTTAGTGTTGAATTTATCTTGGCTAGATGAGTGACTACACTCTCCAAACTCTAGCATGGACACAAAAGACTATCTGTTTTTGAGTGTGAGGAGAGTTTAGGCGCTGTAAAGAATGGCACTGGGTCACTGGGTACCCGGGTCTAAGTTCCGCTGATCTTGAGGTTTAACGGTACTGGAAATAAGGAAAGGTAAGTGGGGCAAATTTTTTGATGGATTGATTTCATACTTGGTGCTTCAAACTGACGTGTAAACCTTTGGCAATACAATTTTAGTAACCTCGTTATGCAAGCAAAGATCTAGCGATATCACTGCAAGAATGTAGTCACTCATGCCAGAAGTTTGGATTTCAGATGATCTGACCTGGAGAAAGGATATTGAAACTGTTTTCTGTAAGGCTAGGCGCCTTTTTGGCTATACGTATTGGACCGTTTCTCCTTAGCGTAACTCTAATACAACCATCTCCCTTTACAAGGTTTTACCCTGGCAATTACCAGGTAGCTATCACCAATTCCATGTGTAGTATAGACCCTCACCTCAGGCTCCTTGATTCAGTTCAATTGCCAAGCGGATGGCTTCTCACTCCTGGAAGAGCAATTCTCGGACTCTTTCTACTCAATACAAACTGCCTTCTTTGTCTTCTAGGCATTCATATTTTAAGATTTTGTATACCTTTAAATTTTTTAATGGTTACTTTCATTGTCTATCAGGTTATTTTAATTTCCATAGTAGCTAGCTATTGAACCCAAATCTTAGAGCGTTGCATAGGAAACAATTACTTTTTCCACTTACTAGACATTGACCCTTGTATCCACCCCTGCACAGCAGAAGGAGAGCTCCATTATACCCCCTATTGTTAACTCTGACCATAATGGTCTCTCTCTTAGGAGACTTTCACCTAACTGTACTAAGCCAGCTGCACCACCAGTTTGGAGGTATTCTCAAGCCGATTTTGACAAAGCAAACAGACTACTGGCTGATGTCGATTGGGAACACTTGCTGGATGCCCCTCTGCTGACCCTGATGACTTTGCCCTTTGGAATACAGTGTTTCCGCTTTTGCATTGCACATTTTAAGTTCTTTGATAGCCAAGGGAGATTCCTTTGGGATACAGGTTTCCATGATAGTCTTGAAAACATTTTCCCAGCTTTGTAGAGCTTGATTTACATCAGCTCTGGAGAAAATATAAAGGCATGCTTAATAAAGTGACATCAATATTGAGGAACTCAAAACAGTCTTTTTCAAGGAACATTACCACCGGGAACAAAAAACTGGTTTTGGAAAACAATGAAGCTCTTTAGGAAGAATTCAGCCACAATACTATCAATGACCAGGTACATGTGCAGACAATGAGCTGGACAAAGCAAACATGTTAAACAATTACTTCTCTAAACGCTTCACTACCCCCATTGCCTCCCCTATATGGCACCTTTGAGTCTGAACACCTGGAATTGCCATTATAGTGCTATGTTGTGTGTTGCATAATATTTAATTTCAATAGAAAATTTTTCTCCTTTTTAAACTGCTGTAAATTGTATTGTTTTGTGTACTTAAACTTTTCTTTGCTTCTGTTTTTATTTGTTTTGCTCTCAAATTTGTTTTTGTGGTTCCTTAACGAACACTAGCAACCATGCTATTGGGACCCTGCTGTACATGTTTTGCCTGTTTCAGCTTTAACATTGGGCTCATCGAACCCACCACAAGCTAGGGCTTATAGATACTACTAGTATGTTTGTCCTAATGACTTAAGTGTCATTCCAACTATTTTGCTAGTATTCAGTGTGGTTGTAGCTAATGAATAATTCAGTAGCCATCGACCTGTCAGACTTGAATCCCCCCCCCCCGGCTATTTGTGGTATTTCAAAACAACTTAACTTAATTGAAGAGAGAGAGGGGGGGGGGGGGAAAGAAGCCTATAAAGCTCCTGGATGGGCAAACAATTCTTCCCTGGCTTACTACTGATAGATAGATGACTAGCTATTTGTGGTATTTCTATAAAGTGAAACAACTTAAGTTGGGAAGCCTGGCTCCCTCCCTCCTGGACGTTCAAACTTCTAAACAATTTTTCCCAGGCTTAGATAGATTACTATCTGTGGCATTTCAATAAAGAGAAACAACTTAACATGGAGGGGGGGGGGGGGGGGGGAAGAAGCCTGTAGCTAGCTCCTGGATGGTCAAACAATTCTTCTCAGGCTTAGTATACTGATAGAGAGATGACTATTCGTGGTAGCTATTTCTATTTTTTTTTTAAGAACTAGCCTCCCTCCCTCCTGTATGGTCAAACTTATATTCTTCCCAGGCCTAGTTGGAGGGGAAAAAACGCCTAGTGAGCCTCCCATCCCTCCTTAGTATTGATTACTATCTGTGGTATTTCAGAAACACCTTCACTTGGAGGGGGGAAAAGAAGCGCTCCTGGATGGTCAAATAATTCTTCCCAGGCTTAGTACTGATAGAGAGATGACTATTCGTGGTATTTCTATAAAGAGAAACAACTTAAGTTGGAGGGAAACAAACTAGCATCCTTCCCTCCTGGATAGTCAAACTTATAAACAATTCTTCCCAGGCCTAGTTGGAAAAAAAAACTAGCCTCCCTCCCTCCTGGATAGCCAAACCTATAAATAATTCTTCCCAGGCCTAGTTGGAGAAGGAAAAAAAACGCCTAGTGTGAGCTTCCCATCCCTCCTGCAGGGTCAGACATACTTGTAGAGGTATGGCTGCCCCAGAAGCGTTGGATAGGCGAGACTGGGAATTACGGTGGGCACCGCAACGTGCCCAGTCGTCCATTCGGCTTCGGAATCCTTCAGCCCTCGCGGGAGAAGAAAGTTACCGGCGTTCTTGCTACTAGGTCGTAGAAAGTCGAAGATCAATATGTGTACAGGGGGCCCGATCCCCGACTTGATCACCTTGGGGAGATAACGCTCCGAACCCCAGTCTGCAAACGAGCGCACCATTTCGACAATCCGTCAAACGTGTGTCAAATTCAGTATTATAAACCCCAACCGCCTGAGAGCTGAATCTCAATAGGTTACACTTGTAACGCGTTGAACCTTAAGATCTGAACCTCAATAGGTTCACACATCATTATCAGACTTGCTTTCCTTTGTTGAGTCAGGAGTCATAGTAATATACAATATATGCAGGATGTACAGCATGCAAACTACAGTACTGCACCTCACCATTAATAATAAATATAAGCACCAATTATTAATGGGCTATTGCCTTGTTCCCAGGCTACACTCTACAGTTTTGCTACCTGTTTTGGCTCTCCCTCTTGAAGTTCATCCTTTAGTCCTGTATAGCTAGCTATAAATGTACCTGCTACCGCACTACTAATACATGTAAGTTGCGGTGAATATTAATGAGGCTAGTACATTGTACCTCATAATAATGAGCTAAGGGCATGCCACCCTTTATTTTGATTGCCCTGAGAGGCAATATGGTTGCGTCTAAGGCACTTTTGATGTGTGACTCCATGCTTGATCAGCTTTTGTTTGGGGAGGAAGCTCTGAATGGGGGTGGGGATTCCCCTGTCTTTACCCTATACTCCCGGACACTGCTGCAGATGAGACCTTCTGAACTTAGGTGACATGTGGCCGTAAATGGTTAAAGTATTTTACTGCGGATAAAAATAATCGCAGGTTCAGATCCCAAAGCCTGCCAGATCACAGTAAGTTAGTATTAGCTAACTGTAAACAGTAGCCGAGTCACAATATTAATTTATTATTCAAGTAGCTAGGCCCCCGGATATGCAGCCACAGTATAGCTAGTATTCTAGCTTGGTAAACATAAATACCTACAGTCTGTTCTGTCAGTAACATATCTAGCATAATGTCAATGAGGACAAGAATACCCTTGCTTAGAGCTCCCGCACCCCCCCCCCCCCCCAGTCTGCGGGGAGGGGGGGGGGGAGGTCTAAGGGGAAGCTTTTAAGGCTCATGAATACCAGAAGGAAAAGCCATATGAAATGTACAAACATTGGGTAAATACTCTGTAAAGAAATGACCAGCTCCTAAAAAGTATTGGGAGTGAGGCGGGGGGGGGGGGGGGGGTAGGTTGGTTAGGCCACTCTGATCCTGAGCTCTTTGTTATCTGTCGAAATAACGGTGTCGAAAGCGGAATTTTATGAAAGGTGAATGCTCTAATCTTTATAATTATATGTTATGTGTACTGTTGTTTATGTATCTGAACCTCAGTAGGTTACAGCAATGGGGCCCCATCCCCTCAGAGCAGAGGTTCCCATAATTTGTTTGGCTACTGTTTGTCCCTTTGTTTTCCTCTGGAATACGACCGTCTATTAGTCATAATTTGCAACTGTGCATAATATGGAGCGTAGGCATGAGGAAAATATGCTGCTTTCCCTGCCTATGATGCTATTCCCTGATTCCCCAGCTATGCCACTATTATGCTCTCAGCCAGTCCCTATCATGCTCAAATTATGCTCAAATCTGGTGGTCAAACTTCCATTCAGTAATTCGAGCCGCCAGCAGTCATTACTTACTAAAGCCATTTTTATTACAAGATGAGAAATTCTAAATGATGCGCAGTGTACTATTAGAAGTCAAAGTCAATAAAATTTTATTGTTCAAGTCTGTAGCTGTGCAAATTATGCCCAATACTCTGCCTATATTATGCTAGCATAATCCCTTCTGCAATCTTGTATCTATTACGCTGGCACGTATAATTTCCTCGTGCCTAATGGAGTGCACGATACCTTCCACGTAAAAACAGCTAGTGCAGTATACCACAATATAGTCTCGTGCCCTGTCGGGGACACGGACTAACCGCAAGAGGTCTGGGATCAGCATGCATTCAGAGGCCTGTCTGGTGTAGGTCACACAAAAGCTGTAGCTGCTGGTCAACTCTGGGTGCAGAGGGTGGTTAGCTGCTGGTAAACTCCAGGTGCTACAACTGCACTGACGAGGCCCAAATAGGCCGAAACAGCTGTCTGCAGTTTGCATTAGCAGGCTCTCCAATTTTTCAAATCCCCTCATGTGAAGCTTTGGCATTGGGTTTAGGCGTCTTTGGTGGTTTTATTACCCCGGCTTTTTCCCGTCAATGTCAGTTTATTCTGGCTGTTGGGCCTTGTTCTTTGCTTTATTGGGTTGATTAAATTAGGAAGCCATTGCTCTTTTTGGAGACTTAACGAAGCCTATTGTAGGTGGATTATGCCATGATTAGGAGATTAGAACAAAACCCATAAGCATTTTGAACACTAGGTCCGTATATGGCCTGTCTGGTGTAGGTCACACAAAAGCTGTAGCTGCTGGTCAGCTAGGAGTTGCTGGTCAACTCTGGGTGCAGAGGGTGGTTAGCTGCTGGTCAGCTAGGAGTTGCTGGTAAACTCCAGGTGCTACAACTGCACTGACGAGGCCCAAATAGGCCGAAACAGCTGTCTGCAGTTTGCATTAGCAGGCTCTCCAATTTTTCAAATCCCCTCATGCATGTGCACATCTTCATCTCTAACCTGTGCATAGCTAGCCTCTCACTCAACACGTGAGAGATTAGCTATGTGAGGCTATTCACTGTAAACAGATAGCTTAATGACTTGGATATTATACCGATGGAGTTGATTAAAGTCAGCGCTAAACTCTGATAAACATGATCAAAATAATACTAATTATAGACAACAATACACACATGAATGTGTACTAATATAAGATATACGTTGTTGACATGATGTACATACAGAAAGCAAATAATATAGTTGACTAATACTCAGTTACAAACACCTAACTTTGTGATCTTCACAGTCTGTTCTAGCAGTAAAGCGTCTAGCGCAACGTGGACAAGAGTATTTTCCTTTGGTCTGAAGTGGGGGAATCTGAGAGACGTCGGGATTAGCGTACATCTGAGGGGCAGTCCCTGCCAATTTATGAGCTCTAGGAGCTGTTACTTCGGAGTAATTGACGTGATTTCTTGAGAGTTGGGGGAGATGATCGATCCCATTAGCAATGGGTGTGTGGTTGGTGCCATTGGCAACCGGAGAATGACTGATTCCATTAGAGACGGGGGGAGGGGTGATTATGGGAGTGGGGGACAACCGTCCATTGTGGCGGGGTATTTCTGTGGCTGTATCGGAAGTAGAGGTAGCCGAGGTTCGGTGCTGAATGGGAGGTGGCTCGACGGAAACTGTAGACGGAGCGGAACGGGTTTCCCAATCCTCGACACCCCTGGCACGTACGCCTTGGGGCACTCGGGAACTTCCCCTGGGGGCATGGGCACGTCCGTGAGCTGTAGCACTGTGTCCATTGGCTAACGCCAGATCGTGACCGTTTGCATGGGAATAGGTTACAGTCTGTTGTTCACTGGAGTTGTAGAGGTTGGAATCCGAGCGGCTGATGCTCCTGTTCACGGGTTTGATGGTGTGGTGCTGCTGGTCTATCTCCACGTAGGGATCCAGCGGAGGTAAGGTGCCGTTGGGAGAGCGAGACTTGTAGCCCTGAGGAAGGGAGACAGAGGAACGTCCTTATAATTCAGAGAAATCGGAAAGAGGAACAACATAAGGAACACATTAGCCATAAGCATTAGTATGCCTTGCGAATATGGAAGTACACACAGGATCAGTAGTAATGTCATACAGTGAAAACAGCAGTAAATGCTATAATATACTTGTGTTCGCGCCATAGCGCGTACGCCACTGATTAGGCACCCACAGACGCAGGCAGAGTTTGTAAGATCTCCAGTCAGAGGACAAGAACAAGAGCAACCAGAGGGTACACCGTCCTGATCGCCATATTATAATTCCTTCTTCCTAGTATCCCAGAGTAATAATATAAAGCTCTTAACGTTTTAACAAGGCTTTAAAATCATACCTGTCCCAATTCTCACACCCTAAAAATAAAAAGCCTGCCTTATTAAAATTATCGAGTGTACTAAACTCCTCAAAACTCTCCCTAGGATGTACATGTACACAAATTTGGCGAGATAACTTTGGTCCTCCTAACGAGTCTGGTCACGAGCTACCCGCAGTGAAATCTCTCTTTAGTAGTAGAGAACGAGCCAGTACAGCGAGGGGTGCTAAAATAAATTCTAAGCCAATCTGAACTGCGGTGCTAAAATGAATTCTAAGCCAATCTGAACTTCGGTAAATATCCGTTTCAGCATAGCATTGATGCCTGCATCACAGGTGCGTCCATCTTCAAGAAGATACGTGTGGTCTTAAGGTACTGCACCTCATTATTCCTATGACATCATACATCAAACCAGGATAACCTTTCTCCTTCAGTGTTGTTATAAACAGTAGACATGGAGACTAGCATAACTTCCTGGGTCAATTAGAGCTCTATGGGTAGCAAAATGCCAAGATATTGTTTACAAACAAGCTAAGGAAATGTGAACCTTGTTCCCAAGACCTAGTTTCTCCTTAACAGGGGGAGAACCTACCAGTGTCTAACCATGAACCCTGCCTGTGTCCCCTTAGAATAGTTGAACCCTGGGTCTATAGCAAGGGAACTACCCCCTTGCTCTACCAAGAACCCAATGCAAGGCTTATGTAAACATGTTATGTACACAACTAAACTAATCCCACAACAGCCCTGGTAGTCCCGCCCCTCGAGATGAAACCAGCTCTACTAAAAGCCCACTATCCAGTTTCACCGGCTAATATCAAAGCATATAGAAGACAAAGATTTTAGTTCAAACTTTACCTCCGATATAGAGCCTACCATCTGTTACGTTGACACACTTATCAAGTTGCAAGTACAAAGGTCAAAATCCACCCCCATGGGATCGGAAGAGCAACCGTATATACCATTCCCTACAAAGCACAGCTGTTGACTATGGAGTGGATGGTCATATGATACTTTGCAATGTTATACTTTATCATGCTATCCCATACCCCCTCGACAGCGGGCGTTCCCGAGAAAAACATCTCTGACGTTACTACCAGGTTGCCTAGCTATAGATAGGCACGTTTCTACACACTCATAATTATTCGCTTTATCACCAAACAACCACACCTCGGTTAGGTGTTCCATTAGCACAACACATACACGTAATGCTTATGGCAAACATTAAGACTGATTAGATAGACACAGTACTTGTGTTCCCGTTTCTGTGCGTGGTAGACACGGGCTACACTTCAAGAAATGCTCAAAAAATCACTCACTTTGCTCTCGAGATGCTCCTTGAAGCGGTCCTCCTCAAACTGGTTCTTTAGTCTCAGTTGCTGGGCAAGTCGGTTGGCTTCGGCAGAGTAGTGCGCCAGTTCGTTGCGACAGCGGTCCAGCTGCAGCCGCAAGGAGGTGATTTCGGCCTCGTAGCGCAGGGCCGTGCTCTGTTTCTCGTCGTTCAGTCTCTCCCGGTCTCTCCTCTCGGCCTCAAAGTCCTCTTGGTAGGCTCTCAGCTGTGGATAGCAGGCAGAGATCATCGTTAATGACTCAATTATCGCAAGAGCTATGCAGGTAGCTATCTTACAAAATCCTTGCAAGGTTCATGCAGGAATCTTGCATAAATTTTTTCATCCCTATACGTTTTTTTTACCTCCACCCACAGAATTTTCCATTAGTTGCTGTTTCATAAGCCCACCCCTGAGTAAAAGCCCATCCCTGCTCATACTCCGAGGTACATACATGTACACACGAGAACGACACCTGTAAAAAACACCACCTGCAAAAACCGTAGACTTCGCTACACGTGCAGCAGACACAACAAACAAACAGATATGCCATGACAACTATGCTAGTCTCCAAGACAAGCCTAGAGACAAACACAAACAACTGTAAGTGGCTTCAGCTTTAATTGGCAATGTTTACATGAGTGGAATAACCAGCGTTATTGTTTGTGCATGGAGACTAATGGATCGAGTGTCTCTCGGAATGGTAAATTCACAAATTTGTACAACATGCTACATAAAGGATATATATCCTTATAGATTGTGGGAACTGACTCAAATTACTTGTTTACACACACACACACACACACACACACACACACACACACACACACACACACGTAGTAAACATTACAGCGCAGTCTACTTTCCTTCATGTACATGCACATGCACTCTCAGGCCCACACGCACAATTTCACTCCGGGCTAGCTGTTACGCACAAAGAGTATTTTCTCAAGTATGTGATGCGTCGGGTAGAAAAGTGAATTTCTGTGAGGGCTGCAGTTCTCAGACAACAAAGGAAGACAGTGGCTATCTATACTTCTTGTAGCTACTCTGCCATCCCGTGGACTAAGCACTGAGACAGTACCACCAGACAAAACATCAAGCAATCCCTGCCCAAGCACAAGCTAAATCACGTTACAAAAATGCATCCAAGTGTTACAGACTGGCTCATAGCTCTTCTGGAACTGAAAATACATGTACATCTAACACCTGCAATAATTAAGGCAAAAACCGTCCAAATCACTGGATGACTACCCAGCCAAAAAATGGCCTCACGGCTAGCAGGAGCCCATAGCCCAAAGCGGCTATATTTGGCAGAATTCTTGCAAATACTAAGGAAAGGTTCGCTAATGACTAAACAATATTATGGCAGAGGCACGAAAATATCTCCGTTTTCCTGCATGTAAATTGTAAGACTACAAGGCACAAAGACCAGGAAGATAAACACACAAGAGAGGTCAGGGGTACTCCCAAAAATGAAACTTTCCCCAAAGGAGCACAGGTGATGTTTTTTCAAATGGGAGACACCCCTTTCCTGTCTATTAAGCCCAAGTTGCCATAGACTCTGAGGCTGTAGAATCACAGCACTACAGACACAGCAAATAGAAAAACTACTACACATATGCATGTTATGTAACCCTATAGTGAAGGAAATGTCTACCTCCTGACACACACATGAGCAGTGGACCAGTTTCCTAGTATTACAATTATGTAAGGAATTCAGGGCTTCAAGAAAAACAAATTACATAATGCTGGTAATTCAAACTGGCATGAAATACATTATTCATTCCTGGAATATTATCACTGCATGTTTGCTATTCACAGCTATTGCAAGAGATTGAGGATGTGTTTACTGAAGTTATAGGTACTAGGAAAGCTGTGAGTCGCTGCTGATCCTTCCTATGGTCAAAAATCATTTAGGGAGGGACAATTAAAGTATTTGTGGCAGTCCTGCATGGGTAGGAAACGAATATTATTCCACTTTGAATGCAGTGACACCGATCAAAAATACGTGACGGAATAATGTTCGTTTTCTATTGAGAATTGCCATATACATGTATAATATGTAACCCTCACTACATTGGAATACTATACCTACAGTGCACGGCTCATCAGCATATACTATGCTTTCCTACAGCTGTGAGATGTATGTTTGGATGATGGGAGAGTCCAAGGTGATACAATGCCCCATCTAACACCTGCCATCCATCCATGGCTGTTGTCTCAGTAGGAGCCAACTTGGTAATCAGGTGCTAGGATGGGTGAAGACCCTCTTGGGGTCTAAAATGACTAGCCTCTGGGAGTGGCTGCTCTAAGGTACTCACAATCTCACTGACTAAGCAGCTGGTGGGAAGGAAATAGGTAATTACCTGCCTTACAGGAGGAGGGGTAAGTCCAATAATATATCTATTACAGAATGAACACAGCCTACGCATTATAGAAACCACAAGACTCAATGCTTTGTAATGAGGCTAGTGTGCAATATGATCAGCCTCAAAGCTTAGGAGGATATACACCACATCTTGTAGCCTATAACATCAACCCCATGGCAACACCATGGGATACACAGGGGTTGCTCTTTCAAGATGAAAGCCTGTTGTTTCTTTACTCAAAGAAAACAAAAAATATTTTGAGATGGTAAGTCACTTTCCTGAATGTTTTTCTTTTCTATTTCTTACACCTGTGTAAACACATGCACAACGCAAGCCACCACACCATACAGAAAGTCCAACTATACACACAGAAATGATTGAAGCAGTGATGCAGCATCGAGGCCAGCAGAGAGAGGAACCCATTTGCAGAGTGATTTTGTGGGTCGACTGATCGGACAACGATAGTCAGCAGAGCTGGCTTTGCACTAAGACAACGGATTCCTCATACCATACCAACACGGAATGGTGTCCAAGAAGCGTCACAAACTGTACAGGTATCGGACCAACCGCCATCTCCATACATCTGACAAAAAAGCCAGTCGCCATCAGCGGTGCCCTCCACAATCACAAGCATGGCCATGATCGAATAAAGCGTTAGTCCTACCATAGCCTCACTGGAGATCATGTTTGTGTCATATACATTGTATGGTGGTACTGTGTAAACTAGACAGGCAGTATAAAGCCCGACAGATCAAGGCCCCGCCCACCAGTAACTTGAATGTGCACGCAAGTAGTTGAATACGCACATGAGTGCACATGTGTGGGCTGACAACTTACATGTACATGTGAGCAGTACCGTAGTACACATAGCCCTGTGGACCAGTTTAACCAGTTTGGCAAGCCTGCTAGTCTACCTCTGGGGATATTCCAAGGAAGTAGGTACTATCAGATATGGGGTGACGGATTTCCAGGGAAACTTATATGCTTCCTGCGATATATCCTCAGAAATCCGGACTTAAATCAAGTATTCATTATCCTGTAGTTATGGGAGTGTGACTGCATGGAAGTACAGATACAGCTAGATCATGTGATAGTCACAAGACAGACCATGTGACCAACCTGTTGCTTTAATAATTGCGCCTCTTCCTCCAGCGCGACCATTCTGTGGTGGGCCCCGCCCCTTTGGTGACGAGCCCCGCCCTCTCGCTGGCTCAGCATTGAAATCTCATTTCTTAATTTCTCCAGCTCAAACTTGAGAGTCCGAATTTCCTCTGCTTCGTTCTCCTTTTCAGCTTTGAGTTTTGCTATGTAGTCGTGGGCCTCTTCTTGGGCCTTCTGAGCGTCAGTCCGGTATCTTTTGAAGGCCTCCTCCAGTTCTTTGTACTCAAGATCCCATTGGCTGTTGACGTGGATCAGCTACAGGTGGGGATTAATAAGAGATACGTTAATATTGTGTACCACCGTATACTAGTAGTATACTAACTTTTTGGGTGGCGCCGTATGAAGTTAAATGCCTAAAGGCTAATAGTATACTGAAAAGGTTCACTGCGAAGTGGGCAAGTAAGTATAAGGACTGCACAGGGTATAATCCCTGGATAATAAGGACTGAGACAAAGAGCTCTTGCACACATTACCGGTTTCTCTACACAAGGTACTTACATGTATGCTGTAACTCTCTCTATCAAACTTAGTGACCACACTACAATTGGTTCACTTACTAATGCATTTAACCATGGCAAAGAGGCCAGGTGTTCTACATGTACATTAGCCAGCTGGCACATGTTGGCCGCTTACTGGGGAGCTGTTTACTGGACACATACAAGTAAAAACTTAACCAGCTGCAGTCTTATTTGTCACTGGATCATTTCATGGAGGTTGATAGCACCCTTCCTCAGTATAAAACATGACTATGGTATAATGGTCCTAAATCTGACTGAATTGGAGAGCTTTTAATTTGATGCATCTTATTACAGCTGATGAGAACTGTATCAAAACTCTCTGGTGGAGGTGGACTGGGTTCCAAAGGGCTGAGCCTTACTAGACGCCTCCCACTTCTTCCAAACCCAAATACACCCCCTTAGTAACAAACACCTACCCACCAAAAAAACACAGCCACCCACCCTCTTGGAGCAACAAACACACACACAAACACTATCAGTTCATGAAGTCACAGTGTAATAACTATAATCAATGTTTGTCACATCAAAAAGGGGGTTAGAAATGGGCCCACATGTTGACAGCTTGTGGTTGCCAAGGGGACTAGAAAATCAAAAAACAAAACTATTGCCACTCACCAACCGAAAACAGTAAGTATCCCATGTGCATACTCAGTACATAAATATAGTTAGTTTTCATGTAGCGGTTTCTAAAACTCGCAAGCTAAGATAGCACTTGCTAAACCATCTGTAGCAAGGTTCCAATACCAATGCTGGGTATACATCCCATGATTTGATCACCATGCAGTGGTGTAATTTCCCTAAATACTTGCCTAAAATACACACACGTAAAGCTCTCAGTGTTCTTCACACAGGGGAGGGAAGGAGGGAGGGGGGGAGGAAGGGAGGGAGGGAGGGGGGAAGGGGGGTGTTTGTTATCGGTAGAACGTAAAAATGTTCCCTGTTGTTCACATGTGCATGTACATGTGCTCATGTCCCCCATGATTCGCACACTACAAAGTACAAGAGCTAATGAACTGGTGCAGTCTGCTTGGGTCAGCTTGGGTCAATGGGCTGGTTGCTCAGCAACGAGCCTGATCAACTAGTGAAGTCAGAAATGTTTAAGTCAAATCACACCACAATATTAGCATGAAATCAAGTGCCAGGTGACAGTCACACTGTTGAGATCACACATACATGTACCTAGCACCTGCTTAGAGGCAATGACATCATCAATAATGATGTAATGGTTACATCATCCTCAAGATCAGCAGAAAACTTTGGGAGGAGGGGTTAATTAGTCAAACAAGGTGACCCACACATATCCAAGTTGAAAGGTAATGCAGTCACAAATTTACTCCTCTTCACCAAATCACCCCATTTTATCTAGGTGGTCACATCTGAGATTCTCTCTCTCGCCACATGGCGTCAATTAAAGTTTGCAAGACCTTATAAGTTCTTTTTTTTTAGCCGCATGACAGGGGTCACACGGCACATCCCATCACATGAGCACTGAATGTAATTTAACACTGAAGCCTCTTTGTACTGTGTTCCAAAAGCAGATATTAGTCTATATTTAGTGCCTTATGAAATCCCATCAAAAATTCACTACAAAGGCCATCTAGATGCAATACCAGTACAAATAAAGCCTTGTACAAACAGAGGCCATACATGCCTGCCTAAATACAGTTCCCATTTCTTAGTTATTCATAGTCAGAGAATTAGCCTCCTACTATATACATGTATATACTCTGACTAGATGTCACGTTACTGTCACACATTGCCCACCCCTCCCACAGACCTTCATACTATTGTGCTGTACATAGCAGTATATAGGCTATTGGAACTATAGTTACTGTCCATTGGTCATTGTGCAATGAGGCACAGCTGTAAATAATCAAAACAAAGGGGCTAAAAATAAGTAGCTATAATTGAATCAGCACTAATTAATTATACTCCCAAAAGAAAGAATTGACTTTTGATTTACAATTTGAACTAATGCTCGCACCAGGTGGTGGTAACTAATGCCAGTCGTCAGCAATGATGGTGCAACCTGGGAAACTCTGAAGCCAAACAAAAAGCTGCTGCTATAAATAGCTACAGAAACTATCCAAATAAAGGGAAGGGCATTCATTTTCTTGCTGCGATGTGATCATACAGTGATACAGCTATTGTCTCATCTGAAACGCCTGAAGTGACAGTGCAGTGAGTCGAAAACAGTACATCAGCCACAAAGACAGTGCCGGGGAAATAACAACTTTGGCTAAAAATAGCAGCACCGAAATCTCGTCTCGTTCCCAAAATGAAGAGTGATGTAACTATCGTCATCTGTGAAGATTACGTAACAGCCGTTGTTACTAATTATACACTCAACGAACATCCTTGAAAATCTGATTGGTCGAAGTCACTGCGGACGGCAACAACTTGCCGACATGTGCACAATACATATCCTCTCGAGACGTGACGATGCATGTTCATTACGAATACTAATCACGATTCACCTGCAAACGCACATTCCATCAAACACTGTACATGTACACATACACACAGCAGTCCCGCAGTGCTGCTACATATGGCTACACAACGACACAAGTACAACAAAATACAGGTATGTGTGTATGTCCACATATCACCAACTACAAGCCATGCCCAGTGATGGCTAACGAGAGCAAACGACTACAGGCCTCCAACAACCCATGAGTACAAGTAACACATTGTACATACCACAATCTACATTTATATAGCGAGAAAATCCCCTGATCTGAGCTACGTGACTGTACGACCATCGTGCGTGGAGTCAGTGCACATTACAAGCGATCGTATTTTACTGTTGGCAACTTTAATGACAATATTAAGGTAGCTCCAAATGATGGCATTGGTCATTCTGTCAAGTGACTTGTTGAATTGTTATGTTATGAAAAATGGCAACGTACAGCCAATGTAAAACACTTTTTATGGGCAGCTAGAAGCATAGCATCATTACACAACAGTCGCTCACATGGACAGTAACTTAAAATGGTCATGTAACTCTCACATCCTCACATGACTGTACCCTGTAACACCGGAAGAGAAAGCCACGAATCCATGATTCCTACCATAAAAACTCGCTGACAAAATACCACGACTTCCTCGCTTGGTCTACAGATCGTCCTACACCAGACAATACAGGGACACACACACATACACACACAAAGAATAGGCATAGCCAGACACCAACTACACAGCATGCATATCTAGTGACATGTTAATAAAATCAACTGATTGATGGAGTGTATATCCCATCTGCAAGCATTGAAGTTACATACACATATCAGAGTTGATAGCCAAAAAAAGCTGGCAAACAAGAAACGTGTTTTTTTTTTCCAGCACTTGATGTCCAAAAACAACTGCTATGAAAACAAGACAAGTACAGCTGGACATCAAGGGCTAGCATACACTAGATAAGACCCACATGCTACAAACATCAGCATTGGAGAGCACCGAATGTCTATATTAGCTTATCCACACGCTGGGAGCACAAGCAAACTGGCACGTTCTCATGTTTTCATACAAGACAAAGCTATATCAAACACTTTGCATTTTCTCGGATTAGTGCCCACATACAGTTAGCCTACTTTCATGTAGCACTCTCCTGTCTTTATTTGCACAACAAAATGAAGCCCAGCACCCCCGGCCACAGCAACCCTGACCTTGTTTGGTAGAGCAGGCAGCACTGGGAGCAAAGGAACCCAGCACTAGGACCATTATATCACCAACCACAACAGGAAGTTCAGTAGTGCGCTTTTCAATTCTAGCAGAATTACATTCTGAGGTAAGACCTCTAATGTGAGTATGTTATAAATACTCAGTCAGACCTTTACACAAGATTGGGCCGACTTACACGGACTCTTACATGCAGACTCCTTATCTGAGGTGGCCGGGCTCTTACCTGATAAGACAGGGCTCTTATGTAAGACAGGCTCTTACCTGATAAGACAGGGCTCTTACGTAAGACGGGCTCTTACCTGATGAGACCAGGCTCTGATGTAATACGGGCTCTTACCTGATGAGACCGGGCTCTTACTTGAGGTGGGCTCTTACCTGGTGCTGGCCCGAGGAAATCCATGTATGACTACTGGTGCTTAAAGGGACAACAAACACCCCAAACTTGAGGAACTAGAATAATAGTAGAGTCTACCAACAGAGGACGTAGGTTGGAGATAATTAAGCATTACATAGCCAAGTCCCATAGACTCATGTACTTATGAATGAGCAATTACGTAATGCGATATCTAATCGAAACATCCTCAATTGTAGGAGTGTACAGGAAGACGTCACACAATATACAACTCCCCAGAAGTCATCATTCTCAATAGCCTAGTAAACTGCTGGTCCAGGAAAGCTTGCAAACATGCATATGTACACACACGTCACGTGCGACCAGGGAGAGCTATACTTCTCTGCCTTTCTATGGAAAGATATTCACTAATTTTGTTTTTTTTGCTACAAATCACCTTAGCCACGAGAGGTCAACCTCAAAGTGTCAGTTCCCATACTGACCAATGGCTACCTACATTGCATTACAGCAGGGGGTGGAAACTAGCTCGTAAGAAGCCACAGGTACTGTAAAAAATGTTTTCAATTGCTTAATAGAGACAGTGACAAAGCAAACTCCGCCCTCACGCATGCGGTGATCTCAGACCGTAGAACTGAAGGTACAATATTATCAGATTCCGCTAGTCATGGCTTCTATCAGACCCGATAGCCCCACATGGCACCAAGGTACCCGGCACTCCACTGAACAAAGTTTAAGGAAGTAGAGCATATGGAAAGCAGCAGTAGAAGACATTTTCAATTTGTTCCATCATCCTCCCTAATGCGTAGCAACGAAGCACCTCGTCTCCACTGCTAAAACCCACAGGCTCCCGAGACTGAATTTAGAGAACTGGTAGCATGTTCTCATACGTGCACACTATTCCACTCTCGTCCATGCGCCGTCGAGATTTGCACGGACAGTGCATAGCGTATAGTACCACTGGAGATGGGCCAATGCAGTAGTTATGCAGTGAGAATGCAGCCACAGACAATTAAGGTAGTGTGGCCACAGACAATAGCTGTAGGCATGCACAGATAGAACTTCTTTCGAAGTAAAGTCTGTAGGTTTCTTCAGTCCCCCCGGCTACACCATGATGGTCTATAGTCAAGCTCTGAGATACATGTACAATGTATGTCTTTGGGAAGGACTCGAGCAATAAGGGAAATAGCATTCCCTACCAATAGCTATGCTTCTAGACTAGACGGCTAAGACTAAGAATTCTCTCCCAAATCTTTCTCAATAGCTAGGTGTCCATACTATAGACAGCCAAAGAATTGCTCCCAATCTTACTCAATAGCCAGGTGTCTAGACTAGCCAGGTAATCTTACACAAAGAACTCTCCCCCCTTCACCCAACTGTCTACCTATGACCTACATGTACTCTAGACAATTGGCTACCCATCCACCCCTACAGGTGGGAGTTGGTTACACAATGGCGGTACTAAATCAGCAGCAAACACCATTAACTGTCGGCCGGGACTGTTTCGTTGTCGAGAGGCCCGACGACGGCGTTGCACCGCGCGACAGGCCGTCTCCATCACGGTGGCGAAACTGCGGCACAATATCAGGATCTGAAAGTGTTAAGTGAGGCGTGTAAACACACATACATAATGTAGATACCATTTCGTGGTCTGTTCACACAAGTTGCTTTCCATTACTGCCTACATGATGTCCTACAGTTCGTACACAAACTCTTAAGCATAGATGCATACCACGCAGTGTTTGCACACCACACTCAGTTTCAATGCAACAGGAACACAATTGCGCAATTCCCCGTGTGCCTACGTGTACGTATGGGGGACGCAAAACTGCCGTCCGTACGTCTAGAATACCCATAGCCATTGTGCAAAACCCGTGGGTGAACCTCTTCAGCAAGAGAGGGAAACAACAGCAAAATAACATATACCATAATGCAAATAGGACTATAAAGCCCCCAGTAGAACGTTAAGGCATGCATCCTACGGGCTAATGTAATTTCTGTAAAACTATACACAGCTCAATGGAGATTCCATGGAGTCTTTCAATTCCCAACTCAGTATTCAAACCCTACTCTGCCGTTTTCAGTTCACCATACATGTGTGATTTGCACCCTCTGAAAAGCTGCATTATCCGCATTCTAAGCTCCTTTAGCAATATACAGTGCCATCCGATTTCCATTTTAGCCGCTATTTCAGAATGTGGAAATTACAAACAACGGTTGACTCATATCAAAACAATTTAGTAAACCATCACATGCAACGGATGAACCAATCACATGTTCCCCACTCACCCCAGCATGCAATGATAGTAGTACAGTAACTAGCAGAGGCTATGGTTTGGCTCGTGGGTAAGTAGTGAGCCTGTGTGTGATGAGCACATGCGCTGTAATTGTAACTTGTGTGATAGCTATGATTACAGCATGTGGTGGGTACATGTGTGTGTGTGTGTGTGTGGAGGGGAGAGTGATGCCAGCTAGGGGTTTTGTGCCATGAGGATTTGGAGCACATGTGTTAAGCAAGGGTGGCCACTAGCCAGGAGAAGCTCCCCTGCAAGACATTCAGGTGGGAGAAACTGACCAAAGACACCCACCCAACACACTCCCTCCCTTCTTCCCTCCTCCATCAATCAAACAACCACAATCACACTCCCTTCATTTTCCCCTGCCAAGATAACGTCATGCCAAATTGTAAGTCCCCCATTAACCACTATACAATACCACTGTCACTATAACATAAGGATGCTAAATACTACTTTTAAAAAATCTCCAGCTACTTAAATCGCACAATTCCGGAACAAATATTTATTCTTGGATGAGTACCTATTTTACGTATTCTGTACATGATTTATTGTTACAGCTGTGAAAAAATTAGGGCAAACTCGGTCTACTCACACATGGATGGGCAGGTACGTTTCATAAATATAGCTATAGGTCGGCAAATTTCCTGGGTCACCTCATAGGCCAGCCTATCCCAGTCATCATCCGTGAGTCTGGAAAAAGATTTGCTGAATCTTTCCAGGTTCAACTCAACAACCTGGATACAGTCCCCATTTTGGGCATGGAACTATAATTAAAATATAAAACCTGTGGATTGCCACTCACATATTATACTTTTAGTGAAACCATACAGGAAACGAAACCGGAGTTCCCAAAGGATGAAAAAAGGACAATGGTGATGCTCTTCCTCAATTAGTACCCTTAATTCCTTCCATGAGCTAGTACTTCCAAGGGAAAGAGAGAATTCAAAGTCAGCAGTCACAGGTAGTTAACACCTTGGCAGATAAAGGCAGTTTGCTGAGACCTGCCTTCACACTTTCTCTTACTGTCAACATGATGTAACCCCCTCACATAAAGCCTCTATGTGCTGCTATAAACATTACCTCATATGTGCCAAGAAACGCTTTCACACTATAAGCTTGTCTCTAGCAACACCATGGTGCAGCAAAAATGTAAAGACTAGCACGCCATATATTATGGACACTGGAAAGGCTAACATAAGTAGATCGAGAAGAAGTGTTGACTGAAGCTGAAAATTCTAATTTTATAAAAATACCCAGCTTTTGCCAACTTTGCCTGTGTTGGCGAACAGAAGCTATGCAAGTCAAACCACCATAAAAAAAACTGCCAACTGATTACAAAAGAGGCATTATCGGCTGGAAAATTACCAGTCTAGCGCCCACAGAGCCAATACAAATTACATAGAGATTAACAATAGCCCTTGTGTCTTTATCAATGCTACCACTACAAAAGCTTGGCTACAAAAGCTTGCACATCACAGATATTATATTATATGTAATTTTCAAAGCCCACAGTATCCCAAAACTCCCCCTAAGCAAACCATGTCAACGTTACATCTACATGCAGGGTAGGCATAGCAAGTCAGTTCTTGGTGACAGGCATCCCAATCACACAAGAGACACAATTGGAGAATCAGATGAGGATGGAACTCAGGACCTTCTGTTTAGTAGTCAGATATACTACACCACTGAGCTACTGGAGCTCCTGGATAGAGGAGCATGGTAACTCACTTCTTTATTAGTTTCTTCCAGTTTAGAGATCCGTTTCTGCAGCACCTTCACTTTATCACCTAAGCTGCTTATCTTAGCTCTGAGACCACTGTTCTGGTGTTCAGATTTCTCCAATGATTCCAGAGCTCTAGCCAGCTCCACATCACTTGAACTTGATGTAGCCATAGTTGTGTTTCAAAGTTTACAAATTAATATAGACTCCTTGAGATGGGTTGTTTCAGTAAGTTGAAGACTTGACTTCTATCACTGATGCAATAAATTTCTTCTGGATGTACTATCACTGGCAGCCCTATATATAGCCAACACTTCACTTCCTGTAATCAGGACAAAGGTGCAGAGGGCAAAGTGTTAATTGTGTCATCACTTCCAGTTGATACCAGATTCATCTAAACTGCTGACTCAGTAACGCCAGCAGTTTCGTACATGATGTAATGTGGACATAGATACAGCTATGCTACGATATAATTATATAATAAATTTGTGGGGGTGGTATACGCATATATAGCAGAACATTAGTGGGGGTATTAAGCATACTAAATATTACACCAAACAATCTGGGAAAGATGCCATATAATAGGCTGGTTCCCACACAGCAGGGTTTCATTTAGGGGGGGTATTCGCCCCCCTTTGTGGGAATTTTTAACCCTTCAAAATTGAATACTGTTCCCTAAATGCCCCCCCCCCCCCTTAGAGATTTTCTGAAATGAGCCCCTGCACAGCCTAGAAACACAGGCATCCCATATTGGTATGAAATTGTGCAGGGAATTCAATGTAGAAGTGAGCAGATAAGCATTGATTAGCACATTTAAAAACTGTCGAGTATTTCCAATACTGCATAGTTGAGGCTCTGTAATATTAATCTGGAGCACTAGAAGACAAAATTCTATAGTGATCAGGATGGTATAATCTTCTTGTCCTCTGACTGGAGGTCTTACAAGCTCTGCCCGCGTCTGTGGTTGCGTGGTCCATGGCGTAAGGGCTACGGCAACAAACATGAGGATATTACTAGTGGGTGAAAAGCTCATATACCTCCCGTTCTTTTTTTTTTTTTGACGTCCACTATGGCTGACTGCAATTAATCGACCATTGGCTACATTGAGACGCTGCTACACATCAGAGATTGTGAAGTTTATCATCCAGTTGCCATGTGGACAGGTATAGTTTACGAAACACTCCCACCACAGAAAGCTTCACGAAATATTTTGAGCCACAATCATAACAACGCCTTCGCTAATGCAGTCACTAAGTACGAAAAATATGCAATCTTTTGCACACCCTAATACCAGCACATGTGCTTTCACCAAATATGGAACTTATAACAAATTAACACCTAATGAATCCATACAAGGACATGAGTGATATCTCATAGCACCAACAGATTAGATGCATGTCCTCTTTCTTGTAGTACAGATCCAATTTTGTAGCTGCTGAAAAAAACCTTTCTTTAACAGTTGTAAAATGGGGGACGATGAACTAGAGTAGCCCAAAATGACCCCACCCATTCTCTGTTAACACAGACAAACTCCTTGGTGGGTTCTTTTGAATAGAATAAGTAACATTCCAACTACCCAAAAATATTACACTTTCTTTTCATCAAAAACCACTTTTAGACATACCAAGCCAAGATTTCGGGTGGTCCAGCCACAAGTTAGTTACTCCTTTGACCTCACTCAAAGCCAGGGCGTTGAACCACGAGCTACTAACCAAAAACTTGTGCCATCCATTGAGGCCTCCATAGCAACGTGTTCTATGAGATTAAAATTTGCGCCCAGATACCTTAAAAAATTAGCCAATCAAGATTGACCAGATTTTCCTGACATTCTTTAATACCGCTCCATAGCTGCAGCTGCAGCCTAGCCACCGTCTCTCTGCTTTGCCCCTCTTCTGCATACTAACATGCCGGTAGCTAAGCACGCACGCTAGCATGCATGCACTGTCGAGTCCGTGAACGCTCGTATCTCTATAAATTATATTTTGCGCGCGCGTAGCCCGAGATTACTTTTGTACCTGCCACACTTGCAGGGTCTGCAAGTTGCAGGGTCTGCAAGTTGTAGTGCGCGCATGCAACTGAACGTACCCTCCCATGCTTTTAATACATGTACACGATCATTAAGGTAATGCAGCTGGCGACTCACTTGAAAACTGATTGTGACACACCCAATCGATGCAGTAGCTAGACAAACAATCGATACGATTCGATCTTTCTGTCAAGTCTCCAGAAACGGAGCAAATTAGCAAATTACACACTCCTTAGGAGTTGGCGCTTAATTGACTTTCTCTTGGCGATCAAGACAAGCCTTTTATCATATCCACAACGTCCTGCGGGTATGCACATCCCATGCATGCGGGTTTCAAGTCATGTGAATTTTTTACGCGACTGGATCGCGAGCAAATTCTCGATTTTTCCCTTACGTAAGGGGCCGGGGGTGTGGCTCAAAACCTCGGTACGGTACTCATGATGGGAGCCCTAACCCTAGCAGCGCTAGGGCTACTACTGGTGACGCTGCTGCCTTCCGCCACTCACAGTACCCATCTCCTCGATGCAGTGAAGGAAGACTTTCTGGAAATCTACGAGGGAATAGCCCGCGGAAACTCATGCGCCCCCGAACTGCTCCGAGATCGGTGCCAAGAAGAAGACTTCCTGTTAGTGTTTGTCGGAAATGCCCAGCTGGCCTCTGTTCCGGTTAGTGTACGTCCCTTTCTAAATTTCATTAGCTATTGTAAGTCTACATATTACATTACGCGTAGCCTAAACATCTTGACAGGGTCACTTGCCTACACGCCAGCTTTTGTCGCTTGCAGTAACTGCATCATTGTGTGGATCAACTGAAGGACACGATCACTTACGATCCAAACCTTACTCTTAATCCTATAAAGCCTGATTGTGTTCTTTGGTTGACCGTTTTTTTTTTTCATGGTGTGCAGAAAAAAGTTGTGGAGTGGAGCCTGGGAACGAGACTAGTCGCTTCATTGATTCCGAAACCGCAAGTTCCGTGGGGGTGTTCACTTCCATAGTGAAATACATCTGTGCCACTCCCTGTCAGTGTAGTCTCGTTCCCAGACGACCTTTCGCCCTCCGTAGGGAAAAGTGCATCTGGGAACCCGCCCATCCCATTTTGGTACACAGTGTTTCCAATCATTGCTTGCTTCTATCCTCGTTCCCAGACCCATGTGCGCGTTTCACTTTAGCGCAGCTGTGGGCCTGGTATATTTTCTCACGTGCGTGATGCGTAGGGTAGAAGGGAGGTAGAAGGGTGAATATTTGCGTGGGTGATGACAGCTGCAGTTCTCAGACAACAAAGGAAGGCAGCGAATCTACAGCTACTCTTCGGAGCCCATTTGTGCCACAGACCAAGCGCTGTAACAATGATACGAGCAGAAGGTAGAGAAGTGCAACCGTCTTTCGAGCGGTCCCTGCCCACGCGCAATTAAGTAAGTCAGATCACGTGAGAAAATATACCAGGCTCTCCAGTAACGCACATTTTGGTACACTGTAACAGTGTTTGCTTGCATCACATGGCACACTACAACTACGCCTAACTGCACGTTGACAGGAATGCAATCTTATTTGATGTCACATGTTAATTTTGAAAAAAAATCCAATGTGCCAATATTCCGGCGGACTTGCACCAAATCAGAATGGGCGGGTTACCAGACGTACTTTTTTTTTTACGGAGGGCGAAATGTTGTCTGAGAAGGAGACTACTGCCTGCGGCACGAGGAACTCCTGGAAGCTTGTATCTCCTCTAACTATAGTCATAATACCTGCTGATGTCATCAATGTGTGCTAATTAGTCAAGCTATTTTTTTTGCTTTTTTTTTTACAAAAAAAATAATTAACTGCAATAGCTTGTTTCATTCAGGGGATACAGCTCACAGCGAAATTTGAATTACATGTGCTTTATACACCCGATGCTAGGGGGGTGTGGGGGCATGCTCCCCCGGGGAAATTTTAATTCTAATCTTGTTACTCGCAAGGTATCGGAGGGCCCTGATTAGATAGGTTCCACTATAGTACGAAACGAAACATTTGATCATAGATACACCACGCAGTGTATGTAGTATAAGTTCTGATAATGCTTGCATTTTAAATTAGGGGTGTATAGTAATACATATATGGTAGAGACATTCTGTGTGTGACTATCATGACCATCTCACATCAGATAATAGACCATATTCGGTTAAGATGGCTTCATGCATTTTTGCTGCCATGGCAACAATAGTTCCTTGCATGTAATGTTTATCACACAGAAACGTCACCTTTCAAAATTTGAAGTAAATTGGACATTAAATGGTGTAGATATGACCTCGCAAACTTATACACATTTTATATGGGCCCATATGAGGGATGTGGTCTGGAGGTGCCTCCAGCAGCAAGTGATGTGCAGCGAGCAATTGATGTGATAATGAAACTATTGATTTCTGGCTTCCTGTGCTAAAGGACGAACACTTCCAGTATTCCAGTAATTAAGGCATTGTTAATTGCCATTAATCACTTCCACCTGCTGGGAACTGGAACACCCAAAAAAAACACCTGTCATGTTAAACCTCACAAGTCGTAGAAGCACTTGAGCTCAAAGAACTCGAAAAAGGGGAAGAGTTTGATGTTAACCCCTCGTAAATTGTATACTGCTTGATAGCTGCCGCTCACCGCTCTCACTCGATAAATAGAGATCTGTTGTTCGGAATGGTGGTATAGCTAGCTAGCATGAATGTAAGTAGCCTAGGTAAACTCAGTATCTCTAATCTAAGTCTTAACTGGTTTAGTGCATTCAGTTGCTAAATCAGTTAACTTGTGTCCCTCCCCTCTTCCACCCCATCCGATCATCAAAGTTCGCCTCTACCCAGGGATTCCAGTAGCTCAGTGGGTGGAGCATCCATCCAACTACTAGTCTAATCAGAAAATCAATCTGCGTTTTTTTTCTGCCAGCTGAGTTTGATAGTTTTCTGTCTTTATAACTTAGCCAAGCAAAAGCAGCTGTTTTCTCATGACATCAGGCATACAGTATATAATTATCATGTGCCGATTTCACCAATGAATTAGTTAATCCTCAATACTTCAGTTTCACCTAAGGATGCACAGTTACATACTCATTATATACACGTAGAATCTACGTTCTAGCAAGTGATTAGGAGAAATATGTGTACCTAGGCCCGTTACGCCTCCGCAGCGTTTCAGAAACGTTTCCGAAAACAATCCCTTGCCTATGCCCTAACCATACCCTTAACCTATCCCATCTATTCAGTGCCGTGAAATTGTACGTTCATAGGAACATCTGGGCACAAGACTAGGCCTCCATTACTTAGTAAAACTTGCAACACCAAAAAGTGAATAGCGTCATGTGTGCAGGCATAGAAACTCTATGATGCCAGAATCAGTAGACCCCACTAGGACCACCTAGACATTATTCCATTAGCTCAGGACACTTACCGCTAAGCTATTGCAAGGGTTACGTATAGCTTAGAGCATAGAGCTGCCCGTGCTCTAGGCCATTTAGTATATGTACACATTTCCTGTGTGTTTCTAGAGCTTCCTACGCTCTATGGGATTCTTACCCTGCTCTATGACTATACCATGTTACTATAGTAAAAGGGCAGTACCTTGAAATTGACATAGAATTCTGGGGGAATGTAGCCCAACACCTAGCAACACACACACACACACACACACACACACACAGTTACAGACCCCATGAAGTAAGCCCAGTGGAAGCTGGCATAATGGAGTTTTGAGAGAAATGTAGCGACCACCTAGCAACACACACATTGTAGTTACAGGCATGAATGGTACCATATGAAATCATTGGTGGCCTCTAGTGGGAGTCCCATCCCTTTCCGGTTCTAATAGGTGTTCTAATAGACCTTCTAGAAAGAATTCTAAGCCCTGGTGAGCCCTGGAAGGCAGTGAATTGTATCACACTTTTATGAAGTCACTGATAGGAAATATACCCTTTCAGTTATGAAGTGTGCATTCTGGAATTCAGTTATGAAGTGTACATTCTGGAATTTTAATACATAATATTATTGAGTCTATGAGGTCTACATAGCTAGCTACTGCAGATACATGTACATAATGCCACTGCTGGACTGTCTGGGCATGGGCTGATGGAAGTTAGCCCTACCCATGCAAGATAAGGTAGCTCACTCAAAGGGAATGTAGTGAATCTCCTAGCTGTAGAGTAATTAGGAGCTACCCTCCAGTGTGCCCCATCCTGGAAGTTGGAGCATCTCCCAATTTAAGCACACTTAAGAGCTTCCTGCTAATGTTACTGTGTGTGCTTTTGACGCGGGCTGATGAAAGTTAGACCTGCCAATGCAGCCCACATAATATCCCCCCCCCCACGGAATTTGGGGCATCTGGGGTTGTAGGCCTGGGCCAAAGGGTAGCTACATTGGTGTTGGCAAATCCGCGTGCGTACATACGTACATGCATTCCCTCAGTTACGAAAATTAAATGTGTAGAGTTAACTTATCCCGTATTGTATAAATCATTGCTGTAGACATACTATATGCGTGTATTATCATGTCATTTCCTGTTTATAAAAGAAGCAAAAAATGACAACAAAATTGGGATCTGCCCTGGGGCCTTTTGTAGGTTGTAGGTGGCACTGGGGAGTGTGGAGAGGAAGGATGAAGGAGGGCTAGCAGCTGTCTATATTTCTCCCCACACCCATTCTATTGTTTTGTGGTAGTATACAGATGTTTTTCATTTGTCGTGTTTGGTTTCTGTTTTCGAACTGAAAAATCCCAACTGTGTACATGTGCGTGTAGTAGAAACTGAGTGAAAGCTTACGAGAGGACAGCTGGTGTATACTGAGCCTATACTCAGGGGTAGGCTTATAGTCAGGGTGGGCTTATACACACTTAGGGGTGGGCTTATACTCAGGGGTAGGCTTATAGTCAGGGTGGGCTTATATTCAGGAGTGGGCTTATATTCAGGAGTGGGCTTATATTCAGAAGTGTGCTTATACTCAGGGGTAGGCTTATAGTCAGGGTGGGCTTATATTTAGGAGTGGGCTTATATTCAGAAGTGTGCTTATACTCAGGGGTGGGCTTATACTCAGGGGTGGGCTCATACTCAGGGGTGGGTTTATACTCAGGGTTTATACTTAGGGATGAGATTGTACTGATGGACTTATACTTAGGAGTGGACCTATATTCAGGAGTGGACTTGCATGTATGTATGTATGTATACTTGGAGTGTTAGTCAATGTAGCGTTGTTCCCAGGTCCCCACTTCAATCGGTTGCACGAAGGTAAAGCCTTCAAACCAGGGGCCTGGGAATGTCAATGTACATATAGATAGCCATGATGTGACCTCTAAGGTCAAGACAGTGAGGGCAATTTGTAATCAATTAACTACATCCCTTGTATCACCATGAGGTGCATTACCTACCCAGAAGGTCGATGAATAGAGGTGACCTTACAAAATTTTCCCAAATTGTTTTCTTGTAGCAAACTACATGTCCCTGTTATTTCTGACACATTATATCTCTGCAATGTCACCCTTAGTAATAAGGTCACCATTAGATGCATAATCATACCCAATAGGTCAATGAATAGAGGTGACCTTACAAACGTTTTCCCAATTGTTTTCTGGTAGCAAACTACATGTCCCTGTTATTTTCTGACACATTACCAATCTCACCCTTAGTAATAAGATCACCATTAGATGCACCCAGAAGGTCGATGAATAGAGGTGACCTTACAAGCGTTTTCCCAATTGCTTTCTGGTAGCAAACTACATGTCCCTGTTATTTTCTGACACATTACCAATCTCACCCTTAGTAATAAGGTCACCATTAGGTGCATTACCATACCCAGAAGGTCGATGAATAGAGGTGACCTTACAAATGTTTTCCCAATTGTTTTCTGGTAGCAAACTACATGTCCCTGTTATTTTCTGACACATTATAACTCTGCAATCTCACCCTCCAAAGTTCCAAAATTCAATAGGGTCACCATTACCAAATCCATCCCAGGTAATTTCCTCAAAATTGCTGTGCTTCTGGTATAAGACTGATTTCAAGTCATGTGTTGTGTGTACTGCAACTGAAAATACTTTTTTTTTTGCAATGTATGAATACATTGTGGGCCAATGTCATACACATAAAGAGGTACTTGACCGTTTAATATAAAAATTCTGGGGGGACCGGACAAACCACTGGCAAAGCCTGATTCTCCCGTCTTTACATCCCACCTCTCAAAATGAAGAGTGAAACGACTTATTCAAACTTTTCAAGCGTCTAGGTCAGATTGTTTTCCATGCCCCGCCTACTTATAGACCACACCCATAAAATGTGTCGCTATGGAGATGACATCTATTTATGGCAATGCCGATATGTAGCCCAAATAATGTGAATTTTACAAACATCTTGGAACGCTGTCTAAAAATGAAGCTCTTTGGTGGAGGGCAAACAGTTGCCAATCGTTTTGGATCGTGATTAGTGATCCAGTCGAGTGCACAAATGAGCTGTCTCCAGGAAGGATACGCAGTAAAAAGATTGTATTTCCCGGTTTTGAAAGGTACTTGTGTTTGCGATAGGACGGTGATGCACACACATAATAGTCTATTCACTGTGCTTTTAAACTTTGCGACCTGGCTATGAATTTGCAATTCACAATTACTGAAACCTTGCAAATAAAAACTTGTCCTATGGGGATATGGTCAGTCACTGAGGGAGCTCTTACCCTGGGATAGCAGGCACGGATGCTAAGAGAGTTTTGTGTGGCTATGTGGCTAGGGTCAGAGCCGTGAAACCATGTGTACGTACGAGCTTAAAGTGTCCCCCTCCTCAGTGGTTTGTCTGGTCGTTCCCCCCCCTTCTATATTTGGCTCAGGCCAGAAAGTATCTCCTCAATATAATTTTAGAAAGGAAATGATGTCATCAGCCATGAATACACAAGAATATGTCTGTAGCGGTTCAAAAGGTACCCTACCCATTCAGTGCTTGGCCCTGTGGTGAGTTCCATAGCCAAGGAGGACACCCCCTGCAAATTGCTGTAAGGCCCTGGGGATCTTAAGAATGGCATACTTTACATCGTCCATTTAGCCCCTTGTATTCTTCGTAAACCATTGAAGGAAATTTATATCAGCGACTGTAAGTTTGATGAATGTGTCGTGACTACCAGAACACTGGAAGAGATGCGCTTGCAATCGTATTTGAGATGACAATATTTGAATGTGTGATGACTGGCCGACAATGGCCCATTTTGGACACTGTCACATGCGCTGTTCGTGACGTCATTTGGAGGTCAGAAAACAGTAATTTTCTACAAATATGAAGGCTTTTCATTAACACTGAAGGCGCAACAGAGGGCCTTGTCGAGGCAGCAGCTTGCAATACGCCTCTAAAAGTAAGAAAAATCCTTAATCGAGAATATAAAATTCAGGCATACACATTTCACTGAGAGCGAATTTTTGCATTTCCAGCTAGCTTGGCATTCTACTAGGCATTTGTATACCTTCTTTGCCATTCAGTTGTCCATTCAGTTGTGCATACACGTGATTGTTTCCAAAATGGGCCAATAAATAAACAGTAGGAAAAATCCCTAAATCACTGTCCCCCCCCCCCCCAGAATAATGGAGAAAATGCTTTTACTATATTCATGGTTAGATCCCTGACTGCAAATTTAACATTCGTGAATTTTTGTCTCGCCCAGAAATAGGATGATTGTCTCACAGAATTGCAAATTTCTTCAATTACCGTGAATTATTTGGCAGATAATACTTCAGCAAAGGTTTACATTTACATCGTGAAAAAATACGTACATGGCGGGTAGTATGGGTCCTGGAAAGTATTGCACAGTTACTATAAGTGACAAATGCTGGGGCAGAGGCCTGTTACCTTATGTTATGGTTACTGTAGCAGTAGCTATTAGTCATCGTAGTGATTCCCATAATTAAATTCATTAGTGGTGGCTGGTGACGTAAATCATGTGACATACCATGACTCACTGCATGAGGTCACTGATACTTTACATGTATGTACATGTAAAACAATCACTGACATGATCTACATGGTACTTAGACATAACAGAAATCCCTGTGGGCCAACCTCACACTTGATCTACACCATAGATTAAGTGTAAGGTCCGATATACGTTTGGCTTCTTGTGTCTGTATTTGGGCAAATGAGCGAATATTATCTCAGCTAGGTTGATAACCAGAAACTGAGTTGAAGGTCTCACTCACACACCTTAAGTATATCTCTGTATTCAGAGTGTGTTTTTTCCCCTTATATGGCATCAGATAAGGACCCACTTTCCTATGTAGCAATCTGCACCTTTCTTAATTCTAGTCTGACACCCGCAAATTAACTTTGAAGAGAGCGCAGCTTCTATCAGATTCTATTGCATCCATTCACATGATATCACATTCTGTTATCATGTAATTTCGTCACAAATGCCAGCCTCTCCCGTTCCATTCTGCATCACTGAGCTCAGGAATGAGGCTAGGGCATAAAAATTCTTAATAGATAGTCATGCATTTTATGTAGTACAGATTTTTCTTAGTTGTGTACTAGTTTCCGGGGTCGTAAAGATAGCCGTAGGATTTCGTTTGCGTAGGCTTGGTGCATGAGATTACTTCCAGGTTCCGTGGGTGTTGCGGTAACCTTCGACGTGAAATACATGGAACCAACACATACATGTACATGTACATGACATTGTGCATGTGGTATATGACATCAAAGCCCTTGCTCGATGATATACATGTATGTACACTTTCCAGTAATTAATATTGCAATCATATGCTCTAAGTTGTCCAGTAGCTGGAATTTAGGAACTGTTATACACCCGTTTCCTGGGTCGTCGTTTGGGTGGGCTTGGTGTGTGAGATTACTTCCAGGTTCTGTGGGTGTTGGGGTAACTTTCGACATGAAACACATGGAACTGGCAATGTACATGTACATGTACGTGTGACATATGGCATCAAAGCCCCTGCTCAATGACGTAGTCAATCATGCACTCTAAGTCTTCCAGAAAAAATATGTATGATCGTGTAGTCATACATACTTTTTACGTAGCTAGAAGAATTTTTTTGGTTTGGAGACTGTTTGAGTTGTGTACTCATTTCCTAGGTCATAAAGATGACCGTAGGATTTTGTTTGCGTAAAGACACAGACACTCTACAGACAGAGCTGAGTCGGATATCACAGACAACGGAATTCTTGAGAATAATAAGTACTCAAATTATGGGAATTCCAGAAGCAGTAGACCTAGTCATGTATTATAAGTGTGTGAATATGACCTTCAGAAGTTGTAACGAGAGAGAGGTATCCTATATACTGCTTCCCCTAAATTCCACGGTGCTTTTCTGTGGGGCAATATCGTCCACCAGACCACTCACTTCAAAGACTTTGCGATAGGGTCGAAATCCGTTTGGCCGCCCACAACAAAGGGACTCCTGGAAAACATTAGAGCTCATAACACCAATTTGGGAGGAGGGTGGGGGGATTCTTATGTTTAATCCAGGATTTCACTAAAGCAATTAAAGGCCTACACTTATTAGATGCATACACTCTTGCCAATTTAAGTCTCTTATCGTGAAAGATTGGCCAATAGTCCGTGCCAGATAGCGTGATTCAACCCACATCATTAATTATTCTTTATTGGATATGTCATTACGATTAGACAATAGCAGTTGGATGCGGACACGCCAACCAGTTGGACGCAGAGACCCCAACCGTATTTGGGTGCAAATCTAGCTCGAGCGCAGGTATACCATATGCCTTCTACTGGATTTCACAAGGTTTTTATGGATATTTGGCCATGAGAAACATTACTGGCATGCTCTGTTATTCCAAAAAATTAGCAAATCTATACATATTTGGCTAAATGGTTAGCTCATCAGCAGTTAACATGTGCTTTCCAATGAGTTTTGATGGAGGCTTGATCATGAGCAACACTGACTGGTATGCTCTATGTAAACTGGTCAAACCTCACCTTACCATGTTTGTAGGGTGTGAGCAGACATGTACATGTAAGTCATTTGTGGGTAAAAGCTTTTACTAGTCGGCAATCACACAAGGCGCAGCAATCATAACTGGATCCAAATTCAACTTGTGTGTATACCCAGTCTATTAGATGTAAATGGCCATGTTATGTGGGGTCAGCTCAAAGGATTGTAAACTAGCCGGCTGGATGCGTATTTAGAGACTTTAGCATGAACTAAATAGGAATTTTTATCGAGTCTGGTGTGCACACGCACACACACACACACACACACATGCATGCATACACACACACACACCATACAATGCGTACATGCACAGATGCATGATATATACCAACCTACAGTACGTCCTTGTTTGCACGCACTCACATACACTGGCTCACATGCACTCATACAAACACCATACACACAGTGAGCTTCTAGGAAATAGCTTGCACTAAAATGTACTTTCAATTATTATAATAATAGTCCAAAAGTTAATGACTGATGCCATTCAAGATAGTACAATTGTTGTGTACGCATGAACCAGAGGTCACTAATTAGCTACATACATAATTACATGCAGGGACTTTTTATGCTATTGTACCTTATAGTAGCTATAGTAGCATTTGTGTCATGTACACAGCGCAATATCTGACAGTTCGTTTTGCAAAAAAATATCCGAACACCAAATGCGTATAGCGATGACAAATACAATTATTAAGAATTATTAAACTACATACATACGTATTAATTCCTTGCATGTAATCTTTATCTTGCAGAAATGTCATCTTTCAAATTTGAAGTAAATAGGACACTAAATGGAGTAGATATGACCTCACAAACCACATAAAATGTGTGTACGTTTGTGCGTTTGTGCGGTCATATCTACTCCATTTAGTGTCTAATTTACTTCAAATTGAAAGTTGACATTTCTGTGTGATAAACATTCCATGCAAGGAACCAATGTTGCCATGGCAGCAAAAATGCCCAAAGTCATCTTAACCAAATATGATCTATTTTCCTAGCGGGCGGGCGGGTGTAACCATTATGTCATTACTATAGTGGCATGAGTCTGTCACAAAAGAATCCAATGTGTATAATGTCTGGAATGTTGAAAGTTCTTATCCGTGATGGTACGAGACGACGACAATTCTTTTCAGTAGCAGACAGATGACGCCAACATTGATATCAACATAGTACCGGGTGCAGGCACTGTACTGTACTATCCATGCTGGCAAAGATCGCATGGCTCATCCGCGATAAATTTTACGTTGCATGACCTCATTAGAATGTAGTTATTACTTTAATAGTGATAAATTTCTCCAGAGATATTTTACGCAACCCTGTAACCATATGCGTGATGGTTCACATTCATTAAAATGTGTATAAGGATGGCTGTTTCTGCCCTCACTACAGAGCCTACTGGCCACAGCGTGTACCTCGACACAGCTGCGATCCATTTGGGACAATCTTGCACCAAATTTCACGCAGGAGATCGGCTCCTTATATTTCGTCGAAGCCGGGGGTAACGTTTTCGCCGGGATCCAACAACAGGGGGGAATCAGTGAGGGATTTCGTCGGCAGCTGAGTCAGCAACAGCTCGATCCTAGAGCTCTGTCTGTAAGTCTTATGCAATGGACCCTTTTGTCATTATGATGTAATGGGAGATAAAAGTGAGCACTAAATGGAGAAAATACAAGGACAACATGTGTAAGCAAGCATGTTCTCAGTTAGGCAGATATCTGGTATGTCTTTAGCCATGGTACAAAACAGTACCTTTGCTAAAATTTATTCACGTGAGAGCGTAGCATTGTTAATCATTGCTGGGGCGAGAAATCACATGACTTCAAGGCCACGCCTACTCGACATATTTGCCAAACTGTTATGTTTTCGTGCAAAATAACTCGTGTATTTTCTCCATTTAGTGCTCACTCTTACCCCCATTACATCATACTGGTAAAAGGTCTATTATAATAAGGGACTACCTGTACTGTGGTGCAAAGTTTGCATATTGTATACACAACAATAAACAAGTGTCCTGTTGCAGGCCTGGGAATATGATAATATCGTGTGGACTTTGCAGATATTAGTGTCACTCTAATCGAATTGCCCCCACTTGAACCCAGATTTTATCTCACAGCTATGCACAAGCTGGAGATGCTAAAAAAAATCTGCTGTTTATGCTATTTTGTAATGCTTCAGACTACACCCAGTTACGTTATATAGGCTCGTTCCCAGTCCACGAAAAAGTGGGGGTGTGGCCTGGGTACGAGGCTACCAATTATGGGCCTTGGCGAATTATGTCAGCACAATTTTAGGCATAATACAAAATATGTAGCATAAGAGCATATTCCAGCTTAGACCATACTTCACTGATTTATGCAAATCTCATTGGTCAACTGGAGGGCACTAAATCACTTAGTGCCCGGCTTGTCAACTTAGTGCCCTTATCCTCTGGGCATAATCTGTTTATAGTCCATGTCGGCTATCGACTACTCAGGTAAGTGAACTAACTTGTGTTGCCTGTTGCTATGGTCTAAATCAGTTAGACGCCTCGACCAATGGGATCTGATCCCTTGGTCTCGGTATCTAACTATTATATAATACAGTGCCTTCAGTAAGCATAATGATATAGCTTGCTGAGAATGCTGACTCCTTTTCTGCCTCTGGAACAGAGTCAGGTACTTCAGGTTCACTACTAAGCTGACCACCTGCAATATCGCATTTACTAGAACTGCAGCTATCAACCACAACAAATCTTACAGTCAAGCACCTGTTTTGGGTCAAATGTTAACTTCCACTATGCATGCAAGCGAGCATAATGTGGACACTGACAATACAGTACACACAGGAACCAAATCATCGCATTTCCAGGAATAATTGCTGGCATAGCATAATATAGGAAGCTTTGAGCATAATTCGCCAAGGCCTACCAGGTTATGCCCTTGCCGAACCCTATTATTCTCAATAACAGAACTCCCAGCAGAGCACTCTCTACATTTTTTACTCGCTAACGAGAGGTGAGATCATCTTCTTTCGGTAGCTATCCGCAGTGGTTGGCTATCTAGTAATGACCCTACAGCGCTAGAAGAATACCCTATTCCGAGAATTTCACTGTCAGATGCACACACACCACTGGTTGCATATGGGAGCTCTCTGTATGTGTGACTATGTGGGTGGGGGGGGGGGGGGGGGAGCCCCTGTCATGTTGACTAATCTGTTGGACATGTATGGACTAATGCTGGTTTGGAGAGCAGCTAATGAAGCGCTGTGCGTAGTGTAGAATACTAGTGTGGGTTGGTGATTAGCTAAAATCACAACCATATGTTCGCAGCACATACAAGTACACCTGTACACCTGTACATGTTATTCATTTGATTGACAGAAATTTGAGAACGTGAAATGAATTCTTTTAAGACCATAATTGCAATTGTCAAAATTGCAAAATCAATTCGCTATTTGTTGCAATTATGGATGCAGTACCACATCAAAGGCCTATTTTAACAAAATATTTGTGTGTGTGTGTGTGTGTGTGATGGACAAATAAGACTGGAAGACCATCTGGGAAGCAGTGATGTAACATGCTGGGGGTATGATATTGAAACGGACAGACTGGAAGACCGAAGCAATGATGTAATGTGCCGGGGGGTACGATATAGAGACGGACGGACGGACTGGAAGACCATCTGGGAATTACGGATACCATAGAGACAGACTAGATGACCCGAGGCAGACGAGGAAATAACAACACACACGGAGTAACGGAGCAAAGCAGTTTCACCCCGATGTCTTGAGCACCCAATGCTTGGCAACAAGAATGTGAGGTCATGTTTCCTTCATAACCTTTTTTCCCCCTCGACGTCAGGACAGTTTGATGAAACCGAACATGGACTCGGTTCTTCTTTCCTCGTACTTCCTCTGTCGTGATGAACCTTCGTTGTGTGACCGTACTTGATGTTTGTTGTCCTGTCTCTCGATAATTGACTTTCAGTAAATACAATTTCATTACACCTTTTTCCTAGAATTGTTGAATCTAAAGTGACCTATCACATGCAAATTGAATACGATGCATTATCCCCTGGAAGTGTTGATATCGATGATGTCATAATTAGGTAACCGAAAGGATGTACGTGTATGTATTGCAGTTCTTTTGACAGTGTTATATGGGTGCAATCATGTATTGTCTGTTGTGGCTGATGTTAACATCCAGCGCTTGTATTCACGCCCTCTGGGGGCATGCCCACCTTAAAATTTAGGTGCTCTGAGGCTGCTTCTGTCAATTTCTGGGGCCCCAAAAGGCTGGAAATTAGCTTCTTAGAGCCCCGGTTTACATTGAACAGTACTCACATGCCTAAGGGGAAGCCCGCGTAAATCATGCAGATGCTTACACTTTCCAGATATTTTTGTACAGTATTCACTAGTGCGTTTAATTAGCTCCACAATTAAGTTTTATTGTTGAGCTTTCGACTTTATATAAGTCAGTGATATTTCCAAAACAGCTTGTGAGTTGCATTGGTGTAGTGCTCATGTGACCCAAAGAGATATATTACAGGGATGGTTTCCGTATGTGTACATACGTATGTATATGCACCAGTAATGGAGAAGAAATAGGAAATGGGAAATTTTACAGGCAGGCAGGCAATCCTGACTAACAGCCCCTGTTCCACTGCATGATGTCATCAGCACGTGCAATTCACGCCAACATTCATAACAAAGGTATTGCAGAAATGATATTTCGAATTTGATTGCAATAGCTTGAGCTACATACCTTAGTGGTACTGTATGGTTCAAGCTCAGCAGAGATTAGATTTAGGGGAAAGATCAGGTCAATCCAGCATATTTCAGAGCAATGAAATCATTATATGTGATGACATCACAAGGAAAATGGCCTATTAGTACAAAATGTTTCACTTGGCACTACTGGAGAGCCTGGTATGTTTTCGTATATGATTTAACTAAAGAGAACTGCCATTCCCTTGCCAAACAAACAATTGCCTAGTGTCATTATTGTAACACACATAGGTCTAGACAAAGTCCCAAGTGTCAGGCTATACCTGTTACTCCAAAAAGGGACATCGGTCAGACATGGTGGAACTGGTTAATTACATGCAGGGCTTCTGGTGGGGTAGGAAAAGAGAATGCCTGACAGCTGTTGCTTTCTTAGTGGGTAAAGGTATTATATCACCACTGGGATGAAACACTGGTGGTACCACTGTAGCAGGTATATTCCAATGGGGAAGCCATTTAAGAGCTTTTAACTACTTAATGGTGTGCGTAATGACATCATGGCTACATAGCACATGTAGTAACAGGATGGGCTTATACTCAGGCGTGGGCTTACACTCAGGGGTGGGCTTATACTCTTATACTCAGGAGTGGGCTTATTCTCAGGGTGGGCTTATTCTCAGGCATGGGCTTATACTCAGGGGTGGGCTTATACTCAAGAGGCTTATACTCAGGGTGGGCTTATACTTGCAGTATAATTATTTATGCATGCCTAATCCATAAAAAATGCCTCAGATTCTGTACATTTTGTACATGTGTATATAGTAATGTTTTCAACTGCTGCATAATTTCACAAATAACTCTTAAAAAGTTAGGTATTGCATCAGCGGTGTTTATTTTTTCCAAGTGTTCATAGAACTTTCTATAATATGATATTCACTAGCTTAAAGTGGGTCATAGATTTTTCTTGAATAGTTTAGAGCTTTAAATATTGTTAAACTCTGACCCAAAAATCCTTTTTTGTCTTAATGAACCATGCTGCTAAAAATACAATACAATACTAGTGTTTACATGCTCCATCTGTAGAGCGTTGAATAAGGAATACATTTTGGGGGATTCTGTGAGTATCGAATTTCATACATTTACGTAAAACAGATGGACATCAATACACATCAATAAGTATTGATGGTGGTCTGAAATAGTGCGTGCATGAGTTTGAGTTATGTAACGTAGCATAACTGCATGAGATGGGGAGAAATAGTGTACCTTTGTAGTTTATCAGCTTACGTATGTAGTTCAAAATTCGCCGTAGTTGTATTCCACAGCATATCAGACGTAACAAATGATGGGGTATTAGGGGATTTCTTCAAATTATTTTTGTGCAAATAGCGTCACAATGACGTTACGTTTTAATCCCCCTACCCCCTTCATGACGTCACGCCCAAGGATACGTTGCTGCAATGAAGTACTCATACCTACTGCAACGATTATTGCACAGAAAGCTTTCCTTGCCGCCTACAGGGATGCCAAGTAGGGTAATTTGTACGTTTCTAGCCATGTTACCATGGTACTATAATGATAACATTACGGTCCTAACCCTTCCCTCCTTAACGTCACAATGATGCTATCTTCGACAAATAGTTTGGAGATGCCCCCTTACATTGTATGTGCTTTACAGTGTATGGAAGTTTCAAATAGAGACTCAGATTAATACAAGTAGCCTATAGGCACTGTACTGGTATGGGTCATGGAATTTGTACTGGTATGGGTCATAGGAATTGTACTGGTATGGGTCATGGGAATTGTACTGGTATGGGTCATGGGAATTGTACTGGTATGGGTCATGGGACTTCCCATTCATTTGAATGGACTGCAAATTCTTTGATATGTATACACAAAGCCTTTCAGTAGAAGGCTCAGTGGTATTATGTTGGATATAAACACTGGAAACTTTGCACAATACTGAACCATGATATTATGTCCGCCAAAAGCAAAGCTCAAGGAAAGAATCACTTCTGAATGGCAGAGAAAGGCACTATCAGAAGTAAGCAAGTTGCAAATAGAGGGTTGGACGTCACTGTTTCGCAACGTGGAACTTAGTAAATTTGCTCAGTTTCCTCCAGTCGCTGATGCAGTTTGAGAATCCCACGTACATGTATGCTTCAGTTCACCCCTCGGACATCCATCAAAATTTGCCAATGACCCCCAGACACAGTCCAGAATTTGTACCCACTACTATTCCTTCTAGAGGATATAAAATAACACTAAAGCTGAAGGTGTTTTGCGTACAAATACAGCTTTTGTTTATGAAATCCCATATTAAAACACTGATAGCTATTTTCACTGTATTGTTTTGGTTTTGTTTATGAATCTGCTACATGTGTATGAATGAACAGTTTACATCAGCTGGGATGTCGACAGTACGATATCTACAAACGCATAGTGAAAATGATAAATCCCCGAGCAACATATTAGAAAACTATCTCTGTGTACACATAGTAGAGATATCTCATATTACCATATCCGTGCCAATCACTCGATGAAAATAGAAGGCAGTTGTGCCATGCATGGTTCAAGGACTCTTCAATAATGATCCATTCTCTCAGCACTGCGTGATAGGGTATAACTTATACAGTATAACTGCACTGTGTGTTGACCACACCAGTAAAAAAAAGTGTGTACATTAAATTATAGCAAAGCTAAATTTGGCTCTTAAAATCCAACCCTCTCCCTTTGGATGAATGCTTTGTCTGGGGGGTTTCAATACAAAACGTACTGTCTGTCTGGGAGGTGTATGCAGTACTTATATCTTGCCTGGGGGGTACTAACAATGCTGTCTGGATGATTGTACAAATTTAGTGTTTGTCTGGGGGGTTAGGATAATATATGTAACATATAAAGTATAGGAGTTGAATTGGTATGCTAGTGATACACAATGTGCAGGGATGTCCTCGCTTCGCGAGAATTGCTGGGCATGGTGCATGGCATGCCGTGTAGGTGGCACGCCCATAACACCCACCCACAAGAAAAAGCTCAAGAGTTAATTCACACATCATTCCTTTTTTTCTAAGTTATCATGCTATCAAAGAATCTGCTACGTACTACAGTAGTACATTATAGGATCATCCATAACTATTTATGGTTTATCGAGTAAAAGGACAGAGGGGAGTTGATAGGGTAGCCTCATTCCCAGACCCCAGCTTTATTCGGTTGAAAGTGGGGGCCTGGGTACGAGGCTAGGATGATGTAGCAGTTACTGTAGCAACGGTGAAGCATCAGCGTGGTTCTGTATGATCATGCATGCAGACATGTGACTGGATGAAGCATCTGTATACAAAAGATGTTTGGTGCAGTTCTCAGTACATGCTTACTGTGCACAGAGGTTCAAAACTACCTGGAGGTGTTTGGATATATGCGTATGACAAGTGTGTATATTTGCATGTGTTAGTGTAGTCTTGTGTTCATCCTGGGTTGGTTGAAAGCAATACCATAAAAGCTGGAAGTTTTCAGTCCCAACTCTCGGGAGTGACGTGCATCCATTGATGCGTATAGTTCTGGAAAAGTCAACCTTATAGTGTTTGTGTTGAAATGACCTAGCCAGAGGCAGTGCAGTAACCATGTGCAGAGTCAGAACATGCCTTCTAGAGATGTATAAACATAGCATTGTTCCCAAAACAACTACCGTCAATGAGACTTAGTCATTATAGCAGGCTGTTGAAAAACACAATGTCCGTTTGTAAACTTTATTTTACCCTGCAGGCGTATACTCAAGCAATATCAAGTTCTAAGTCTGTTGCCATAGTGAACTTGGATGCAAGTGATACTCAAATCGACACTCTGAATGCCATCAGTGTTGTCCTCAAAGAGACTCTCAACGAAGATGACTATGTTGCTCTCTTCTCTCCCGGGATAAACACAAGTGACACGGAGGGAAGTGCACTAAATCAAGCCACTGAGACAAAGGTAGCTCGATTATGTTCACAATTGGCAGGGGCATCCCTTTCCGACAATGATACTCCAGACTTCCAACTCCTCTCCAGTGCCATCAATGTTCTACAAGAAAATAACGCGAGTGGTATCTCACCGTGTTACCAAGGCCTGCTCATCTTTCTGGACTCCACTACTCTTGAAACTCAAGAGCTGAGAGAAATGATCACATCAGCTTTCGAACGAAATGAAAATCTTACAATTTTCCTCAACGTTCTCGATGGACTTTCAGCTGAGGAGTTTGCGAATGCTAGCCGGCTGTTCTGTAACACCAAGACAGTGATTCAGAGTATTAGCCCTGCAGATGGCTACGCCAACAGGAGTGTGGTCAATTACGTGAACTACTTTTTCCACGGCAAGTATAATAATGTTACTAGGTTGTTCTTCCCATTTTCAAATGCTCTGCTGTTTTTGGTGGTAAAAGATCTAAAAATGGTAAACATGAACTACATCATTGAGTTTCCAAGAATTGCAGAAAGATTCTGAAAATCAGTACACCTATGCATTAGCCCTAGTCCCAACTAACTCATGCACCTTGTCTTAATTCTATTACAATCCCCGTAATCATTTGCTCCTACACACCCAAATGGCAAAGCCACCTACCCATTTTCTATTCACCTCTGCATACAGCATAATAAAAACTATTGTGTAAACGTAAAAAGATACTTTAACTTTGTGCTTATGACTACTGGCAGTGACTAACTAGAGACTATACATTCACTTGTGGTCAACATAATTGGCTTGGAGATTGAGGTATGGGCACTTATAAGTTAGAACCTCTTACGAGCTGGGTCATCACTGGTCTTTTATTGGTTTCTAAGTAGGCCATCAATCAGCATGACCTCACTGAGCTACCAGTTACATGGATAGTTGAACCGTGACAAGCTCTCTGACAGAATAACTTACGTCATCATGTAGTGCTAGATTCAATGATCGAAAGTATTCCCTCCCTTATGAGATCAGTAATACTAGATATTCGACTACTGGTGTAAGTCAGTAACACTCTCATCACTAATGTTAATCACTAATGTTACTTTGTACTTGTCAGTTTTGGCTCTGAACTGCATGCAGCCTTTTAATGAGCATAATGGTCCAGGACTATAATCGAGCATAATGGTTATGTGAGCAAGCATATAAAGCTGGGAACAAGGAATAGGTGAATTTACTGTACTGGTCTCTGTGCAGGTGGTCTCAGAAAGAGTTTTGTAGGTCTAAGCAAAAGTGAGAAGTCTTTCAGCCAATCACATGACCCTGCCTCAAAGCATAAGCTACTCTAGTGTAGCCTTTAATGTCTACATTTAGAGATTATACAGTTGTATTTCTGAGACAGGTATCTGTAGACACAGGATCATGAAGGGCACTCAGATATCCTTTAACTATTTAACTTGTGTGCAGGCAGACTGCTTGCATGCACATTTAACTGATATAGTAATGTCATCCTATAACAGCTGTATACTTTGTAGAATTGTAGTCATATGATGCCAACAGCTGTTTAGCCACACGTCTCTATATAGGCCCACAATGTCATTAGTGTTTCATGGAGTATGGTAGTACTCCATATAGCTATAGGGATGGCCGCATTGACTGTGTACAAAATGATATGTTTAAAACTCTGCCGCCATAGATACAGTCATAATTAAGCCTTTATGAGCCATACCTGTCATTCTCATTACACTAGCACGCCATTCCATATGTGATGTTTCAGATGACATCGCAGCACACAGCAAGCCTCCCACTTACCTTAATTGCATGGCGGATCAAGGGACTTTTCACACTTAATATTATCTACACAAGGAAAGATTCCATTTCTCATGGTGTGATATTTTTTTTACCCATGCAAAGTGTCTTACTCCGCTAGTGAAGGCATATGTAGTCTTAGATCATACTGGTCCCACCATTCTAATGTGATGATGTAATTGACACTTGAGCCTATTGCCACTCTATGGATTTGATGACATAATGCCAGCGCAGTGTTATTTTGATCAGCAGTATGTGACTGCAGGAATGTAATTTTATATACATAGGATGTTTATAATTAGAAGGAGGAAGTACCATATGATGATTCCCACAAAGCAAGGGAAATGACGGCGTAAGGAATACCATCTAAACCATCTAGACCATTCAATACAAAGACGTATCAAGTTACGCCACTAATTATGTCTGTACTTCCATCTTCCTGTAGCATACCGCTAATACGGATATATCAGATTACAAAACATCAAATTATTTGAATGTTTGGCGTGCCAAAAGCCATGTATGTATAATCACGAGAAGATGATACTTCCATCTTGTGGGTATTCTTGACATTGTATACAAATGAGGTGATGGCATTATTGGTGATTCACCTCGTATGTCGTATGTCTTGCTCATGTACATATGTATGCATGTATGGAGGTTCACCAAAATGCACTGACCGAAAATGTCGTACTATCAAATCTCACATTATAATATCAGTTTTACCAAATACCCAAATGTGAAGTATACATAGCAACTAGATATTTTCGAAAACTACATCAGTCTTGCTATACTAAAGCAATAGTGTTCAAGGCCTAGGCTGACAAAAGATGCCTAAGCTAGCTACTATAGTAGCTACACAGAAAATTATCATTTAACCAGCCAGGGGCTAGCCTCGTACCCACTCACAGCTTTTTTCGTAGCTGTAGAACATAACGCGGCTTTCCACGGCTGCGAAAAATGCTGCGAGAGGAGGCCTGGGTACGAGGCTAGCCAGGGGCAGAGTTGGTATTAATAATACTGGTTGCTATTGCATTCATGTGAGGATCACATGTCTTCTTGGCCCACATGACGACATTTTGGTCAAGCTGCTTTAGACTCAGTGAACATGTATGTGAAGATGTTTAGTTTCTTGTGTCTGCTCGCTGTGCTTTTATTATAATAACTGTTTATATACCTCACACATGCTTAAACACACACATACCACATCACAGGCACTCAAAGCCAAGAAGCAATTGTGCTACAAAACAACACTTCAGTTTTTACGAACGAAACGGTCTCAACCACCTGCACACCGTTGATAGACTACAACACAGCCACTGTCAGTGCCTCTGGGGTGCTCCTAGGAGTGCTGTGTGCCGAGTCCCAGAACGGTGACCTCGAGGTAATGACACAAATAGTCTTCAGTTTCACCAAAATGTCTTGGTCTTGACCACGTGAAATTTTGGAAAACACAATTATTAATATGTACGTTGTCATTGAGAATCATATATCTCTACTAATTAGGCCTCACAGTCAATATGAGAACATTTTTGTGAAATTGTCTTCTGGAATGATAATGATCTCCGAGCCATGTGATGCTACCATCTTTGTTAGCTTCCGCTACTAATTCTCCCCCCTCCCCTCCCTCTCCCCACCTCTTAATGGGGTACATGGTTTTATAATTGTCCATGGACCCTATACTATTTCAAGGTGGGAATCACAACAGAGAATTATTACGCAAGATGACACCTGCTTCTGTCATTTAAATAATGTAAACTACAGCCCGCAATTGCTATTTCAGCATTAGGTGTCAGCAACACTTGGGGATGAGCTAGGCTTCCGAATTTAAAAGAGATAATTTCTAGTAACCGTTTGTTTGAGAATTTAAAAAGTGGCCGTACATAACATATATTTAGGCTTCTACATCAAAGATGCTTTTTATAAGTTTTTGTCTAACTTGGATTGATCATACCAGTACACTGTAGAACAGCAGTAACACATATTATACGTACATACGTATATCGCTCATATTAATCGAAGCCATGAAAATCATTAACAAGCCTTTGAATGAATTATGAAACATCGACACATGACTGCTATATACAGCCAGCAACACATGCAATACCTCTGTCTTATGACCCTCACATGGCGGGCTAAGCAATGATCACAATGTGCTTACATAGCTGCGACTGCAGTGCAATAATTGTTAAATATCACACGACTGCTAATTTCATCTGACCATTCCATTGGAATGGCCGTAAAAAAATTGTATGCAAAGCAGTCGTGTGATATTCTATTGTTCGGCGAATAATAGAGTGGGCAGACGCTGCCAGTTGTGTGTCAGATGATGGCATTACGTAATGCGACTGCCTTAAATATTACAATACTGACACTGCTGTGCACTATCAAATGAACAAAACAGGAAAGTGTCTTCTCAGTACCATATTTAATATGAACTTCTTTTGTTTGCAATAATATAGTATGCCTATAAAATGGCAACTGTTTGTTCAGTGGATGTGACTGACCTACAAGATGTGGTCACATGACACAATTTGTAGGAGTAACCAGTATAGGACACACACCTTTTCCAGCTTTAGGAGCAATTGTGGTCATTTTCATCCATAGATTGACTACTAAAGAATGCAGAAAGCAAACTATGCGCTGTTCTTGTTCTCCGCTCGCCAAAGGTGCTGAACCTCAGGAGGAGACCTGCCGCAGTCCTTGTAATGTAGCACACTGTAACACTACATCTGAAGCTATAGACATGTGCAAATGTAACAGAGCCCTTTAGCCAGGCCTCTTCATTTTCCCAACTTAGTTGCTAGCAGACATGTGAGAATAATTTGGTACATGGCTCGATGAAAATTCTACAGCACCACTTGATAACTTTATCTCTCCTCATACCTTTCAAGGTACCTCAAACATGCCCAAGTGAGCAGCTGAATCTCTTTGAGTTCTCTTACCTCCGACACGCCTACCAGCTACGGGGACCAGACATTCCTCACTATCAGTATCACTGCGAAAACATCGACCTACCGAATGCAACCCTGGACGATGGTAGATACTTGGACCTTCTTGAGCAGTTCAACACTGTAGCTTCTACCATTGGACGCTTCTCATTTGAAATTGTCCAATCAGAATTCATTAATGCCACCTGTCCTTTAGTCACAGGGAGGGTTCCTACTAGTTGTGGAGAGAATAATTTGATGACGTTCACGTCGGATCCAAACTTTCTCCAATCTGTTTCGTTCTCTTCAAGTTTTCTCATTTGGAACCCAGACCTTGAAAGTATACTACCGATTACATCTGCTGACTTCAACAACCTTGACTCTAACCAAGTTAGTACAGAGGTGTACATTATGTTGCAGTCTAGACTCTAGATATACAATTGTGATCACTTGTATTTTATATGTACAAAAAGTAGTTAGTAAAATTCATTTGCATGAATAGTCTATGACTACAGTTTATGTTGTTATCAAAGCTTTGTATTATGTGTCCAATTAAGCCTGGACAATGGGGAAGAACCAATGAGAATTTATTTTTTTGTGGTCAGGGAACCAAATGTACGAAACGAAAATCATCTAACTAAGGGTTCTAAATTGCAAACCTAGCTGGGCTGTGGTTGTGAGGATAGAGTCAGCATTTGGGAAGATTGCTTGGCTTATGAATGTCAATGATTAGAGCGTATTCACAGAAATCTTATCATTCGATGCATCCCCAGATTTGATATTCATAGTTTCAAAAAATACCCTGAATCCACCCCCTCTATAAATCTTTATCAACACGTGAGCATCACCACTCAAAGCATTCTTCTCTGATCAGAATATGATTACAATATGGGTTATCAGCAGACCATCCAAAGTGGTGGTTTGTTATTCGCAGTTTCGCTAAAATGTTTCATCCCTCTGGATTTTTATTAAGCCAGTTTTGCAATTCAGATAACCAAACTGCGGTTAAAAAATTTTTTTTCAGTTTGGCCAAAGCTGCCATGACCTATTCCTCATACAGCCCTGCTGAGTGTGTGATATAACTCTTCCACACATACCCTTAAACCACAGGCAATTTGGCAGTCTGTGTGTGCCAGTTCCTATCTGGAAGATCCCTGGAGAGCTGTGCTTACGGCTAATCCTCCTTCAACCTTCATGTACGGAGACTACAGCTATGGCTACACCCGGGTCTATCCCGGTTACCAGAGCAGCGCTGCTGATTGCACACAGATTGACAGTGAGGATGCCAGACTACAGCCTGTAAGATACTTATTATAGTAACATGCATGCTCATTTTTTACCAAAATTTGGTCACCTAAGTTGTAAATTTTAAACTATTGATATAGCTATTTTGTGCAGTCTGTGCATGCATAACCCTCACTCGGACCATACACATATCAGGTGATGGTCAGGAGTGACTTATTCATATGCTGAGTGATGCTATTATTGTCCTGTTTTATCATTTGGGTACCGTCCCTATACATTCATAAGCCAAGTAATCCTCCCCACTTGAACATTCATTATCAATAATAGCTGATACATGCAGAAATGTGAATATCAAGTTTACAGTTCTATGAATATAATGAATCTTAATTCACCTCAGCTATAGCCGTATGTAACGTTTCAATACTACATGCATGCACACACACACACACACAGTGGTTTGTCTCTGCTGCCACCGGACCAAAAGTAGTTGTAATTCTCGCAGACGTAAAATTTGCCTTTCAAGACGATATCCAGGAAATCAAGACGGCTCTTCTTGCAATTCTAAACACTCTTTCCCAACACGATCTTTTCAATGTCATCATAACCAACTCACAAGAACACCGCTTTGATTCCCTGATGCCTGCAAGACTGAGTAATATTGCCATGGCGAGAGACTACATCAACCAATCAGATTACAGCCCAGAATCACGTGACCTAAATACCGCAATTCGATTGGCAATTCAGAGCTTAAACAACAGTTTAGACAGTGCACAATCCAACTTAGCCCTCATTGTACTCACTGACAATTCTTTTGTCAACCCATCTTCATTCGAATTCATAAGCATGCTGCACCAATACATCCCATTTTTTATGCAGAATAAGATTCGAGTTTATACTTTCCTATTCAGCCCATTCCAAGAAGGAACGTTGCTTAAGAATATTAGCTGTACAACTGGCGGCTTGTATGATCGATTACACGACAATCCTGCCACTGAAATAGCCCTTAGAGTGACGGCCTATTACAACTTCTATGCAGCTGCTGTGCAGCTGAACAACCAAGTATGGTCGGAATATTTCACCGATGAATTAACAGGGCTGAATTCCACAAGAGTCTGTGGACCATTCTATCGAGCCCCACAGCAGGACGACACGTTCCTCAGTTTGCTAGGGGTTTCCTGTATTGACGTACCCACCGAAGACTTCACTGTAGTACAACATGCAGTAAGTGTGTCAAGTGTTGTAAGCTGAAAGTTATTTGATCCTTGCAAGACAATTAAATCACAGGATTCTTACAATAACCCCAGGAAATGTAAAGATGTACATACATATGTATGTAATGCACCTTGTACTACCGCAATCTCGTTTCCTGTCGTTGAACCAAATATTTTGCCATATCCATTCACCTTTTGAGAGTTATATAATACCCCAGCCATTGCAATTATGCTCATTAGGTTGGGCAATACGGGGAGAATGTTTGGTTCTTGGTCAGACAAACACTACCAAACTGCAAAAACAGAAGGGTTGCTTTAACCCAGCTAGGGTTATCTCAGTGGCAGCTTTGCTAAAAAAAACAGTGTCCATGCATACAAAATTACCACTATAGAACTCCAATTTCTGACAGCAGGGTATGCTAGCTGTATAGGTCACATAGCTATTATTTACAATGCTTTCAAGAGTCAACTTGAATGTCCTCATAAAAGCTTTTGATGTACAGTACGGTATCATATGGCACACCATAATTGTTGAAACTTTTGAAGAGGACACCTGAGTAATTGGAAGCTTTTGAATGAATGAATAAGGGGACCTCAGAAATTATACTTCTGAGGCAACTTGAATGTCCTCTTAAAAGCTTTTCGCTTATTGGTGATGTACTTCTAATTGGGATAGCTACAGTATCATATGGCACACCAATTCAAAGTAGAATTATCTGCACTTAACTATACATTCTCTGGTGCTGGGGTTGAAACTGAGGTAATTTCCCCCATATGGGTTAAAGTGATCACTCTATTTTTGCAGTGCATGCAGCCATGGACTGAATGTTCTCCTTACAGTTGTGCAATAACGATATATATTTTCTTGCAGGCATTGAATAGCCGAATCTACAACACTTCACAACTTCCAGTGGTCCAGCCAAGCCTGACTTTCGAGCAAGAAAACCAACTCCGAGGCATTCACAGATGTGATGTGATAAGTGCTACGTCAGCCGAAAGCTTCCGATTCAGAGTTGAAAACGTAGCACGTTTGTTTCGCACAACAGCCGAAAATGCATTTTCAGATGTTTCAATTCCGGAAATCAGGAGCTGCCCATTTGGTGATCAGTTTTTCGATAGTTGTGACACGACCCGGAGACCACTCACTACCTTCTCTGCTCAGCACGACTGCAACATTTCTGCAAACACGACTGCAGTGTATAGCAGAGGGTTTCTAGCAGGAGTCATTCCTGTCTTGAACTTCTCCATCAATGCATTTGGCCCTGGCTCTGTAAGTATGTATTTATACATTATTGTGGGCAGTATTACTAGTATATTGGCTGGTATACTGACTAATATACTAACTAGTATACTGATTAGTAAACTGATGCTGCTAATATATATTGCTGCAAAAAATATGTGGTGTTTAATGACTTTCATGTGTCTGAGAATGCAGTAGGAGTTAGACCTCAAAGTGGGTAGTTTGTCACTTACTACGGAAAACATTTGGGAAATCTGTCTTTTATTGGCATGGGACTACTTGACGTAATAAATGAGGGAGTCTATAGTCTGATAAACACTCTTCCAGACGCCAGAGGGCATGATCTACACATCCGCAAGTTTACAGTTTGCACCAAAGCTACAGGTACACAGCGATTGCACAGCACAGAGTCTGACACAGCGATCCGCACCTCTGGTGTGGCAGCTTTATGGCGAGTACAGCAGTCCGAATGCCTTTGCTACCATTGCTTAGACATACAACGGTTTCAGCAATGCGTGTATCTGAGAGGTGTGACCAAGGGTCTTCATTTTATGCAAAAATTGAAAATGTGACATTTTCTTCTAAAGGCAGTTTGGCATTTTTGCGAAAATTTGTGCCTGCTATACGACATAAATACCCATTTTTGAAATACCCAATTTATTTTGAGCTAGCAACCAAGCCGTCAAAACTACAACTTTATTTTTTGCAGTGTATGACATAATATAGTCTAGTCTAGTATGTCACACTCTGCTAGGAGCTTGTATACATATGTACTGAATATGGTAACGTGTATTTTCCAATCACAGGAAACATTTGAGCGGCTGTGTATGTCCCAAGCCCTCAATGACCTTTGGACGGACACCTCCAGCTCACAGCTTGGAGAAGAGGGGATGCTGTGGCATTATTATGCCGACGCCATGGCTGGGTTCTTGCGCTACCATCCCTATGCCGATTGTGGACTCAGTGATCCCGAGCAATGCCAAACAAGGGCTTATGATCCACGCTTTCGGCCCGTATGTTTTGATTATTAATGGATATAACGTGTTTGATCATAAATGAGCTTATTAGAGTTCGTAAGTAAGTCATATACATTGTTAACAACTCTCTAAGCCCTCTCCATAGACAAATCTTATTGTGAAAGAGTTTATACATACATGCGTGGAATAACTACAAAAACAGCTATTTATGCAGCATAGATACCTGCAATAATACCCTATGTATACAGTCTAAGTTTGCACCCATTTAAAATAGCTCTCATACAGGCAGGAACGTAGCTTTTACAAGTTAGTCTTTTACATAGTATCCCCCAACCTATTGACAATTTTCTGGTTGCTTTAACTGAATTGGCGGTTAATTTTACAATAATTATTTAAGCTGTTTTTTTTAAGATACATATTACATTACGTATTTCACAAGGGAGTATTGATGTGGGGGTTGTGGAGTAAGAATTTCAAATGTTGGGTTACCCCTACTCTTTATCCAAGTCAGGATACAGAAATTATTGCAAGCATGTCGTCTGCAAATGCTTACCTACACACACAAAATCAACATATGTTTTGGGACTTATATCATGCTTCGCTCAACAATGAATCAAAGTAACAAGTAACAGGAAGAAGCCTTGATGTTTCTTGTTAGGATATACTTTCCCACGAACCTCTTGCACAGTATTATGTTAACGAGCACGTCCGCAATCCACAGATTCATGTCGGGATTACGAACAAATGAAGGGTAGCCTTGTTAACAATGTACGGCATTTCCTTTACAGTGTCTGAATCCCCTGTCTTCAAAGCTGTATAATTTGTTTGACATAGACGGACAGGCTGGGATCAGCTTGTCGGGGGCCTTTAAACATGTGTAAGTTTTGTGTAACAGTGTGTATGGGTTTTGTAAGGGCGTTTGAACATGTGTACATCATACTCAAGGTTTGTGTAATAGGTTTTGCATGCGGTAGAATATATTTCAAGGGACCTGTACCTACTAGTCAGAGACATACCGGTATGTAGGTACATGTCCACACATTCCCCCCTTGAAATGTATTCTACCGCATGCAAAACTGTTACTGTAAATATACACATGTCCAGAGGCCCCAACAGCTGATCGCAGTCTGTCTGTCTGTCTGCGTAAAGCAACAGGAAAACAAAATATACATCTTTGAAGATAGGAATTCATTTATGTATACATACCATGCATCCATAACGTAGTAGTTCTTTTCTGATTTACTACTCAGTAACATTACATCAGAATTATGTAATACCTGGCAATTGCACCTTAATTACCATAGCCATATTAAAGCACAGACTGCTTTCATAATTTCTGTATTCAACCAGTAACTTGAGGCAATTTTTTTGCATCAACTATAGGCTGGAGATTTGAGGTATCTATCTACTTTATTTGACACCAATATACATACACATGCACACACACACACACACACACACACACACACATTATGTACAGTGGTATGTTTCCTCCATCAGTGCCTCCAAGGCAGTCTATATTATCATCCATGCCACACGGAGTGACAGCTTCTCCACAATGCAACAAGGTGCACTTGACGTGCTCAGTACACTAACCCACAGAGACTTTGTGCAAGTATACTTTGCCGTCAGCACCAACCCACAACTATTTGAGGGATTTTTCCGATCAAACAGCTCCGTGCGGAACCAGCTTATCGATTTTATTGAAGCTCAACAGTTTACGACTGGAACTGCAGACCTGGTCAATGTATTTACTGGTGCTTATCAGACGTTTGAAGCTGCCTCTACAGACGTAGAAATTAATAACTGCCATCAAGCCATTATATTCTTCACAGACTCTAACCTGGACCAAGGATTGCCTACAACCGTAAGAAATCTTCAGCAAGGAATAGATATCTCAGTTGACATATTCATGTTTACTTTTGGGGGGCTGGCTACAGATCCAACTTTTGCGCAGCAGATCGCTTGTGAGAACGGAGGCGAATGGTTCTCAGTGTCAGACATATCTGGATTCGAAGAGACGATCCATTCATACTATCGTTTCTACTCTGCTAGCGTCCAAAATGCCGGGGTGGTATGGAGCGACTTCTTCACAGATGTATTCACAAATAGGAGCATAATCTCGGCATGTCTCCCAGTCTATGATCCGAGTACCATTGAGCAGGCTCCTCTTTTGCTCGGCGTCACTTGTGTCGATGTGGATCCGAGAAGATTTGACGACTTCCTTGATGGAATGGAGGTATGCCTAGTTTCATTCCCTTACTCTCACCAACAGTAGATAAGAGAGCACCATGTAGCCCGGGAAATGCTTGAGATGGCTATAAGGTCTAAACTGCGGTAAATTCTCCAACAGATCTTTATCTCTCTATTCAACCCAGGGCGGAATGCAAGAATGCTGTATATACGTGCACAAATAGCCAGTTTATATAAGAACATTGAAGTGAAGTTCCTATTATCATAATTCTCAAGTTTCAGTGTGTATTTCCGCCATACAGTTTGCATGCATGCATAGACCAAAACAAGTTGCCTTCCTATTCAAGGAGTCTAATTCTTAGAGCGTCACATACAGCATTGCACTTGGTCCAGTGATTGAGGTGCAATTATACATACATGTGTGTAGCTACTAGAAAGCCATGCTGTTGTCTGTTCACTTGGCATAAAACTTGAGAATGAGTTTAGCAAGTACATAGTCAGTGCTATTATAAAAGAAACACTGTGTGCAGAGAAACTAGGCTGAAAATGTGAGGACATAAAGAATTAAGGATCCATTACCAAGTTACTGTTGTTGCTAAGTTTTATGCCAACAGCCATCCCCCATAAATGTGCCCTTGACTAGCTTACCATGCTTATTATGTGCAAGTAGGGAGAGGGACCAAAACATTAGCTACATTTGCTACTTCACCTCAGCAATCATCTAAGGTCTCTGCATGCTTGGCTTCTGTGATGGCTGTAGGGTACATACATACTTGGTACATTATCAACAACACAAAGTTTGAGATGTCAGAGGACCTTAAAAAAACTTGAGCTCTGTATGACTATGTCTGATGTAATGAGAATGCTTGTTTCTTCCATAGGTTTTGCAATCAGTGATTGATGCCCAGGCAACTGCATGTCCGTCAAGAGTGATAACGGAGGCAAAACGAGAAGCTCTCCGAGCGACCAAGTGCCTCCCACCTTCCCTCACCACTCCCCAGGAACTGGCCACCTTTTACGAGACGGCTGTTCAAGATGCTGCCCAATCCCACTCTCAAGCGTACGCTGAGGTCATTCGCTCATCATCTGAAAATGCGACAACATGCCTCTTTGAGTTCCCTCTCTATGAGTCATGTGCTGTTAATAGCAATGCAGCAAATCAGTTCGCCCCAAGTGATCAGTTTGCGGCAAATGTTTCATTTGATGGGCTTGGATTGATATTTGCTCCTTCGCTCCAAGAGCTGGTGAACGATGGAACGCTAGACCTGCAGATGCTCTCTTCAGATCAGGTACTTACATGTACATATATCCATAGACTGTTTCCGTTTAAAGCAAATTATGGAAAGTGTTTATGGGGGATCTGACTGTTTACATGTACCCGATTACTTTGTAGACTGACAGATTTGAGTGCTTCTGTCGTATCGTGCAGATGAGCTAGTGCATTTTCTGTATAACACCCAGCTACTTTGCACTAATTCACATTACCTGATGAGACTATCAGTAATTCATGGACGAGGGAAAAGTTGGCTTTATACTAAGTGTAAGTATATGAATTATCTGGGGGAATAAACTTGCGCATACATGGTATTCCATGCATGACGTAATCTCTGGTTGTTCTTGCTCTAGAGATCTTATAAGCTCCACTTGTATCTGTGCATGTGTGGTCAATAATGCTACTCACACAATGAGGCAGCAACATGATTATAGTATTGTTATTATAATGTGGTCGTTGCACTTTCAGTATACCTACTAAATATGTAGCCAATGATTAACTATGGGTTACTGCTATAGCAACAACTCAGCTTAGTATGAATATTAATATTTCACTTTCATAATATGCAGGTTTTTAAGTTTCAGGTAATGAATAGCAAAGCTGTTAATGTTTAGAATACATATATGTGAATGTAATTATGCTATTACACTTTCTTATTAAACTGTAAATTTTATTACACTAATTAGAGAACACAGTTGGAATTTTACTTTCAAGATACTGACTCCTTACAGAAACTGAAAGTAAAGAAGGCTGACATACCTTTTTTTTAGTTTTCACCCAAAGAATCTGTTTACTAGAGCTTTGTTATGGATGCATGTGCAGACACATATTACTGGTGGTAGCATTAAATTCACGAAAAGCGCGACTATCACATATCGAGTTGAGAGAATTCACTAGTTAAAAGTTCTGATAGAGGCTAATAACCACACAGACATAGTCTCATATCAATGAAATCCAAAGGAGGAAAGATAGTAGACACAAAAACAAGAAGAAGGAAATAAACGTAAATATTTGAGGTTGCTAGTTGTGCTGAATAAACAAGCTGCAAGCCACCAGTCTGTGCTGACACAGCAATAACTGGATATTTCCCTAACCACAGTGCAATAATCTAGATATTGCACTAACCACAGTGCAATATCTGCAATGCTTCAGTGAGTGCACTGGGCTGGACAGAGTACATTCAGCAAGATAAACAGCAGCCACCACAGGCAGACTTACTGTGCAACATTGCATAAGTACTGGTAGCTGCAGGCACCACTACTTATTTGATTATGCAACTAGATGACAACCACCCAGCATAATCAAATAAATCACTTATGAATGCCCAGTCTTTGATATTGCTGATATTATAAGTACTAACCCTCGGGCTTCGCCCTCCAAAGCCTTCGGCTTGTGCTTATAAATCAACAACATCCCTCCTGGGCGTGTTATAACTAATACTAGTGGTATGATTGTCGAAACGTTGGTTTGTGGGTAGTGAATTCGCTTACATAACAGTTACCAAGTCAGTCTCGTAGCTCCATGGAGAGAGGTGCAGATGGGACGTGTATACCATGAGTACAGACCAAGTTACTGCGTGATGTCATCACTTCACTGTTTGGCCTAAATTTTTCCCTGTTTCCTTTGCTTGAATTTAAGAGCCATAACTTACTTATTTTTAGAGTATGTATACATCACATAAATATAATACCGTACAGAATGTATTAGTGTGGCCCCTAAAAGAAAAGGCTGTTCTAGGACATACACAAATGATATATACATGCAGTCATGCAGCTACATAAGTTGATGAAATCACTTGTCGTGGTGCGAAAAGGATGACATAGCTATGACTAATCTCTCCCTCTCTCTCTTCCTCCCTCTCTCTCTCCCTCCCTCTCTCCCTCCCTCCCACCCTCTCTATCTGCTAGCCTCTTTTCACATCTATATGTCCAGCCATCATTGAAGAGAGGACTTGGCAGAGAAGTGTCAGCCTGAATAGCAACACAAGCCTCCAGTTCTTTGCCTCCGAGGACGGATTTCTTTTGACCTACCCAGCTAGACAACTGAGCCAAGAGTTGTGCCAGGAAACGTATGACCCGAGAGTGAGACCAGTAAGTGTCTGCATTACTTCTATCTTTATCAGAGCCTAGTGATCCCGTTTTGTACACTTATTAGTTGGCTGGTAGCATTCCCTATTCAGCTGTCATGTGTCACCATAGCTACCTGTTCATTGCATCTACTAGGTTTATCTCTCATCCTTTTCTTCTAAATTAGTGGAGTCATCATTAAGAAATTTTGACATGCCAAAGACATTCTAGAATATCAAGCACATAACATGGACTAAGAATTTTGTAGAGATGCAATGACTAATGATTAAATACTGTTATCCCTATTTGCACACACACACACACACACACGCACACACGCACACACACACACAGTTCTACGCAAACACAGCTTCAGGATATAAAGATGTCATCGTCATTGTTGACTTAGCAGTGATATCTGGTACCCTACCACTCTACTTGCAAGCTGCAACAGAAAATCTCCTCTTTACTCTGTCTGTCCTCGACTATTTCACCATCATAGCAGGGCAGACAGATTTCACCCCCAATTTAGTTAGAGCTAACACAACCACCATTAACGATGCAACCGTATTCATAAGCACTATAGCGTATAATACATTAGAGCAGTACTTAATGGTAAGAAGAGCGTTTGAAGTGCTAACAAACAGCCGTTCTACCGATAACAGTGCCATGTGTCAAACGGCCATAATTTTTATTACAAATCGTGACATTACAAGGGACACGGTATCCGAGGTCACCATACAGAATGAACAATTTGCCCAACAGTTTAGTAGACCTGCTAAGATATTTGTGAACACCTTTGGGGATCCTTCGTACAGTGGAAGAGAATTGATCCTGGTCTGCGACAACAGTGGAATATGGAACGTAATCCCCCCAGATAATTTTGCGGATATGGTATTAATTCGAGAAATGGTGAGTAGCTACTATGAAGTGTTGGCAAAAGCCATTACACTACAGGACCCCCTTTGGTCTGAAGTCTATGAGGACGCATTTGGTGTTGGATTAGTGACAACAGTGTGCCTACCTGTTTACGATACGGCTATCAATCTTGGGAGGTTGCTTGGAGTGTCTTGCATTGACGTTCCCGTGTCTGTGTTCCAACAGTTTCAGAATGGGATACCGGTTAGTCCAATGAATGTGGCACAGGGCTGTGGAATGGAATGGAGAGTTTTATGTACACGTATAGTTAAAGTATGAAGGTTGGGAAGGGTTAGAAACAGAGCTATTGTGGTATAATAGCTTTCAACATTCTCAGTCATTTTATCACAAGCATAGCTATAATTTGTGGGAAATTTAAATGGAATTCAAAAACGGGACGCTATCCATCTATAGCTAAGTCCTGCATATTTAAGTCAGTAGTTCGGTGTACCTGTAACTGTTGATTAGCTAACAGCTAGGCTGCACACAGAAAAAGTATGTAGCCTACCTAGGCCTGCTTCCTGTACCTAACCATTGGTTATTCAGTTCAACAGGCAAACGGGAGTTGACAGGTGTTGACGGTAGTAACTGTAGCCTTCCTTCCACAAAGCCTAACCTAATTAAGTACTTGATAGCCACTGCCCATTTGCTCTTTCCTGAAGACAACTAACTAGCAAAACTCACGACAATATTATTGCCTGCTCTCTGTACACTATTCCCATCATTATATTCCTCTATTCTAGTTTCTAAATGACCTGATAGAATCTCAGCAAGAGAGCCAGTGTTCCCCGCTAACTCTGGGCGTGGACGAAGTCGACGTCTTGAGGCCTGCGGGTCTCAGGTGTCTAGAGAATGCCACACGTCCACCCACCACACCCACAACCGAACCACCCAGCACTACTTCCACCACAACGTCCGGTACCACCGCATCGGGTACCACACCACCTGGTGTCACAGGTAGCTATAGACCACATATATCCTAATTTATATACAATGTTCTAATGGGCATGGGCCTGATACCTTGTAGACCTGATGTCCTGAAACTATACAGACTGAACTGATATAAAGCACCTTTGCATGGGGTTAGCTGATATAAAGCACCTAGCATGCTAGGCTTCATAATTGTAAGATTGCATTGAACAACCAGCCCTGCAAACCTCGAGGTCTAACCAAGGGAAAGGGTTAGCTACACTGGATACAGAGACTATAAGCCTATAGAAGCAGCTGAGCAAATCGGTGCTGAAGATTTCTGTAATATCTATATCTCTCAGTGGTTGTTGGTATCTAGCTATATAGTGTATTTAGAAGAATGAAAAGCACTAGCAACCACCAGCATTCAGAAACACAGCTGTTTTTCTTAGTGCTGGCTATTTCTTACAGGTGGCTTTCACTCATTTAACATTAAGAGTTAAGGTGGAACCTTGCACAACTGTGCTATTAATATAATATAATATTATGATGCACCTGTGCATACCTATCACTATATCTATTAGCATGCATTAAAAATAGCCTTCTTTACCTTTTATGATGGAATGCAGCACACTAATAGTAGATCAGTTATTCTAGGTCCGGGTTAATGCCTCTGCATATGATCAGCTCCTCTTAGATGCCTGAAATGGGAAGTAGGTGTATGTTTGTATGTAAATATATTCCTAATTCTATTATATGTGGTGGTGGGGTATTCCCCACCATTCCAAGAGCCGGTATGTGGCAGGAAGTGGATCAGAGCCTAATTTCTTAGGGCTTAGCTTTGTGTAATAACCATACTTAGCAACATCAAAGGCAGATTACCTGAGAAATGGTAGGTCTTATAGACACCACTCACAGGCCAGCAAACTCATGTCAGGTGACAAAAGTGTCCCCAGAGATAGGATATTGCATCACCTTATAGCAAGTAATAAGTCTGTGTCTAAATATAGTTTGTCCCCACCCACATGCACATGCACACACACACACATGCACACAACACACACAAACACACACACATGCAGAAACAACACGTCGCATCCATTCCGGCGCAATCGTCGGAATCATCTTTGCCACGATAGGAGGAACCGTAATTCTTGTTATAGTGGTCACCGCATGCATTGCCTACTGGTACAAATGGAAGAAAAAGTAAGTCTAGTCGCTTGGTACATAGTCAGCACCTTTCAGCATAAAATAGGTAAATCCCAGGCTCAGTACATCAGCCCCACCCTCCTGTGAAGAGCTAAACACCACTGCAGTGCTAGTGTATAAACCAATACGCCCACACCACATTCTGAGCATCACTTCAAAGATAGCAGAGTAATTGCTGAGACATACTGAAATGACCCATCCCTAAATATTGAACCCAACCTGTATTTCCTGAATTAAATACCTGTGGCTTCATAATGCATTTTTGTGTGTGCTACTCAGACGAGGCAACTGATCGAGATCAGTGTATGGGTATAATAGTTTGAGAGCTACAAAGCAATAGCCTTGTTCCCAGGCCTGCATCCCAGCGTATGTTGCTTGCAGTGTGAAAAGCAGCTGCTTTTCGTATTGCAAGCGACAAAAGCTAGGGTACAGGCCTGTGAAAAAGGTTAACAAAGTAATACACATGCAATCAATTTCCTTAGCATTCTTCTGGCGACTGCATAAGTTGATCGTCCTTCTCAAAGCTATCGCAAACCCAGAAAACAATAGAAGCCTTCAGTCATCCCTCCTACCTATGCATAAATGGCTTATGGAACAAAATATACCACGATCTTATGGAGCATGAGGGTACCCGTTCCTAATACACTCTTAGAAAGACCACACCCCCATAGCAGATAATTATATTAAATTTTGTGACGTCAAAGTGAAGCTAGAATATGCACAAATGACGTTACAAATTTAGTTATAATAACTGTATACAATGGCTCACTATGGCTTGCACTCAACCTTTTAACCTCTCTTGGCTAATTATTACTGATGCTACAGATTTTTAAGGGTAAACCCTGTGGTTGTTTACTTGTCCCAGTAATGGAAAACTTGACTGTACCTGATGCTTGGCCATGCAGTAATGCAGAAAAAAACCTTTTAGACCCTATTAGATAGAGTAGGGGTTCATAAATCTACTATATAGTATTCTATACATGACGTAAGGTACTGTAAATACCGGAAGTATATTCAATATTCATCATAGTATCGTGACAATCAACAGCTACACAAATCCCTTAAAAATCCCGTGCTTGCTGCTTTCAGCTCTATGATATGTAATGTACCAAAAACAGGTGCATCCCTCTGTTGAGGACAAAGGGCCCTGTCACAATCATACCCTCTTGACAGTTAACCAAACTTGTGTGGGCTTGGGACAGTCACATGACTTTAGGGACTTACCAGTACCCATTAACTTTAGGGACTTACCAGGACAGTCACATGACTTGCATTAATGCTGAAACTGCAAATGAATGTTCTTGTATCTATTTATGCTATACTGTAACACCTTGGGCAGTAATTAGTATGGGTTAGAGTAGATTCAGTCTTACCTAGAATTTTGACTGGAGTCAAAGTGTCTATACCAGCTGTGGAAGTCAGCAAAGAAGCAGTGTGCTATATACCAGGAAGGTGATATCATCACTGCATGAATTCTTAATATTATTATGATTACATAATTCTTAACATTATGATTACATCATTTCTTAAAACCTCTGGTAATTAGAGGACTGTAATTATGTACTTATGGAAACCCCCATGCACAAAGGGAGTTTAAGTGATGTCATTGCAACGCTATCTTGGGGACATATCTTCCTGAAAATGACACTCCCTAGTCGCTCAACCCCCTCATCTTTCTGGTGGTGTGATTTTTGTGGAATGATCATATGTTTATGGTCAGCTTATGAACTGAGTCACTAATGGAGGTATATATAACGACTCGCCACCATATGTCTTATGACCACAAGTATGAAGAAGTGTTTTGAAAGCACCAAAGTCAAAAAGATTCATGATTAAGACTGTAAATGAAAGATGGCTGTTACAGATCAGAGAACCTCTTTGCTTTAAGTATAGTGTTTGGAGAAGTTTAACTAAAGTTTCTATTATTTGTAAATATAATACAGTTCTCCATTTAACTGAGCTCAGCCTGAGCAATATGTGTTTACATGCATAGTTATGCTATACAGTACAGAAGTGATTGCGACTAGTACTCAGCCTCTTACCCAGGGCCCCACCCGACTTTTGTCGCTTGCAGTACGAAAGCCAGTTTTCCTCTCGCTCTCTCGCCTTATGTAACACACACACGGAGTAGGGAGGCCTGGGAACGAGTCTAGTTGTGACTTAATCTCCTTTCCATGCCTTTCAACTCCTTTGCTACACATGCACATACGTAGCTAGGCAGTCAAGACCACAGTGTGACTTGATCACTATATATAGGGACTGCTTTTCTATGTATGGCTGTATTGTATTAGTCACGATAAACCCTGAAGGATGTTTTGACCCAAGGACTTCTCCTTCAAGACAGTGCATGCTCGGAAAAATTGTCCATTCACTTGTCTAAATGCAGTATATAGCTAGTCTAAAAAGGTATCATTGATGGCAAGGCAGAATGCATTGTGTACAACACTTCTTTCAGTCTTCATTGGGCGTGTGTATATAAGATAACATACATTATTCACTTAATTTTCCAAGAAATACGTACCCAAGAAATCTGGTTTGTACAAAGCCCTTTGGCGGGGGAAACATAGATATCTGCATGCAGGATACATGAGAATATATATTGTAATGAATACATACAATCTTAACTTATATACATACCTGATACTGGCTATATGTTTCCAGACTTCTACTCTAGTCCTCCAATGGCTGATTTGTGTGCAGCCCCCTTCAACATACCACACTCAGTTCTTGATTTATAGAAATACTGTAGAGGTATTTTTATGGTAAAAAAAATGTAGGCTTGGCTGGAAAATCCCCGGGATTCTACCTATAATTAACATTAGTAAAACATTGACTGTAACCTTATACCTACTGAATAGCTACATAGAGCAAATGCAGTCCATGCATAGATAATCTTATGCCAACTCTAGCTAACTAGGCTAACTTGGGCAGCTGCTGTTAGGTGCAATTCCCATGAGACGACTTTTGTTTTCTTTCATTTGTGGTCTGTTGTGTATGGAGAAAGTATAACTGCTACTATTTATATATAGTATGCATGTTCATACACAACACGACAAAGCAAGGCAATGCAAAAAACAACAACCAACAAACCAAAGCAGAGCAAAAGGAAAAAGGCAATATATTTAGAATAAACAAACCAAACAAATACTAGTTTGAAAAAAAATAGTATTGTGAAAAAAAACAACAACAAATTTTTTTTACAAACACTACATACAAAAAAAAACAAAAAAACAGCAAAACAAAAAAATTTACACACACAAACAGTCGAGTCTAGAAAAAGTCCTTGAGGTCAACCGAAGGGCTGATGGTGCCCAGAACAGAAGCAGCATTTCCCCTCTGAATGGCAACTGAGAGACGCTGATTAATTGTAACAGGCTCTGATTAGCAGTAATTGATTTGTGTTCTTTGTGATTGTTTATCAGAATTCGTCAAAGGGAATATAACTACAGTGCTGATTTCGTTGATTAGCACTCTGAGTGGGGGGTGTCTGACTTCTCCAGTACACAGTAACTGTTTCCTTTGATGGCATCTAAGCAAGCATTGTAACTTTTTAGTTTTCCATCAGATGTTGTCAAACACATTTATTTAACAGTTCATAATTTACTATTTCAACAAAATAAAAGGCAATAGTGCTGACCCAGTTTCCACAATTAGCAGCTGTGATCATTTTATTGCTTCCTATCGACATGGATGGTTGATGGACAGCTATTAATAGAGGAATCTGAATATCAACAAGAGATAACAGTAACTAGGGGAGAGACTATACCTGCCAAACTGAGCAGAGAAAGAGAGGGTGACACAAACGTATACTCTGCTCGTTCTGACGTGCACATATTATCTGTTTCATTGCATTCAAGCTACTGTAGAGCATTAACCATTTTTATAATATACATGCGTGTAAGCAACCTCTGACTGAAACTATAAGCATGAGACTACAAAGCTGTGAAGTAGGTTCCAATTTCACAGTCAGATATTGCAAAGAGAGAGCAGGAGCAGGTGTTATTCCACATTATGCGCATTTAGCATATAGTAACATGGTATGCTCTAAGCTATACTTAGCTAATGTTGAGGCATGCACTTTAAGAATAGTATCCATTATTTCAGCAATTTGTATAGCTTGTAACCACAAATGTATTGCGTTAGCGACCGAACTTTCCCTGGGAACTCCCCTTGCTTGTACTACATGGGTCTGAGCAGAAACACAACAGTAGAGGGTGTAGTGACCTTGTCCAATACCGTATAGCTTTTGTATTATTACACTGCTCACCTTTAACAGTTTCTTAGATTCTGAGTCATAAGTACGTATGCTAGACAATGTAAAACTCTAATAGAGCATGCAGGGCGGTTGTCAACTTTGGAAGCCTTATATCTGACAACCTTTGGTTTTCCTATCAGCAATAGCTGGCTAGTCTTCATGTCGATCAGATTCTCTTTCCGGCTACCAACGTTACCACAAATTGGCTCACAAACATATCATCAAATGCCGACGTTTCAACTGCTGGGCAGAACATCAACAGTCTTTTTACCAGGCCTGCAACCCAGCTTTTGTCACTTAGCTACAGTATAAAAAGCGGAAAAGCGTACTATAGGCAACAAAACCTATATTATATTACCTGACATGACTGGGCTCATCCCCAGACCCCTGCTTTTCTCAGCTACACAAAACAAACGTTACCTTTGTGTAACCAAATAAAGTGGGAACAAGGTTATAGGTCATGTCTGCCGATCTATAGCTACCGAGTGCATGTCTCCTACCCATCAGTTTTTGCATGCATACAGGGTGTGGCTGCACTGTACTATATCACATGAGGGGTAACCCCCCCCCCCCCCCCCCCCCCATAAATTCCAGTAGCGGGTCTCAAATTCATACTTCATGGTTATTCCATTAGTGAGAAGGTGGGAGATCCCAGTGTATAGACAAAATAAATATGGCGCTAATATTTGGAATTATCAGAATACCGAGGAAAATACCGACAGGCTTTATGAATACTAGTTATGCAGCATATGCCCAAGATGGATGGATTAGCTATAATATACTTATTCTCTCCCAGATGCATACTGAAAGTGCTAAAAAGGTGCCAGTGTAAATTTGACTGTAAAAGCTGTTATGATTGCCGTTCATTTGCTTTTCAAACATGTACCCAATTGTTTATAATACCAGACAAGTGTGAGTCGACCTTTGTCACATCTTTACCCTCCTGGCGTGGGTAAGAGCCTGTAGTTACATGCTCATAATTATTGCTCACGTGACCAAAGGCTTAAAAAAATTCATGTTATCTCCATAATATGGTCGGGGCACAAAACCATAATGGTTAACATTTTTTTTATATGGATGCATGATTATAGCAACAACCTCCACTATTCCTTGATGTATACTAAACCGTAAATCTTGGATGCCTGACATTGAGAATGGCATGCATACTTGACTATAATCCCCTCAAGTCATATGTCGAAAGTAAATCTTCTAACACGGCTATATGCATGTATTAGCTAGTCAACTTAACCCTATAATTGTTATTGTGGTAGCCATGTATAGCTAGCTGTATATTATATATGCACATGATTGTGTATTATATCTTGACATTAGGAGAGGAGGTGCAGGGTTTACGCACCTTGTCCTGGAAGAAAGGCTGCTGGATGATTCAGAGGATGTTGACGACAAGGATAGCTAGCAGGCCTGTATGCTTTTTTATCAGTACTGTCTGTAATTATTTGTAACTAAGGACGTGTGTATTATAATATATATAGCCATGTGTATACGTCTACTTTATATATATTGATTGAGTTTTATATAGCTTCTTACTTTAATTTCCTTCCTTGGATTCAATTTTGTTGTTGTACTGTTTTTTTGCAGTGTGCAGCTCATCGGATGCGAAATGAATGGCATAGCTTGAGCAAAACTCCTACACTGCATGGTCAGCTGAGGCCTGGTTCCGCATAGCTGATCCGTCATTTTGAAAGACTATATAGTGTTGCCGGCATGGCCAGGGAAAAACCCCATGTATGCTATCGGCATGCATGTCTAGATCTTATTATATATAGTCTGTATTATATTGTTTATGTAAGCAATCTGAGTGTAGCAAGTAACTTGGACGAATTCGAAAGTGGAAGCTATAGTGCAATCCAGTGTTGCAGTACCGGTACCCTGGCCTATAGGCCTGCTGTGAGTGTTTAGTTCATTGCTGTATAGCTAGCTATAGCTATATCATGGCGAACATGACTTGCATCCTGCATGATTATGGGCGAGTACTGGCCACTTACACGTACGTTGCTAGTATACTTTCAACTGGAAGTGCTTCGATCGATGCAAGGCGATTGCAAGTTGCGCTTTTCTGTGTCCATTTGTGTACTTGTCCAAGATATCGTAATAATATGTCGGAATATTAGTATGTCTGTGCCGCCGTTCAGTGCAAGATACGGTGCACATATAATATATCGATCAGACAATCGCCTGATTTGCAGCTGCACAAGAAGTAGGATAGTATTATATCGTGAGCCGAGAAACAACATCTTTCGTTACTCTGGAATAGCTACTTGTACGCTGTTAGAATACTGTGTTTATACCCACACGGGCCAAATGCATAAAAGAATATACTGTAGCAGTGTGTACTTGTAAAACTGGAGGTAGACAGCGCGCGGCTCCGATCCTGTTATCGATAACTTAACTACCTACCGTTGCAAAAGTTGAGCGGACTAGCGTTATTGTAAACAACATACGATGTATGATCGCTGGGGGAGTTCCCCATAGATAATCTAGCTCACAGTACAACCGGTACAGTTTCCTTATTTGGTAGTCACGCGACTATAGGGAGATTCCCTTGTCTGTTTATCGCTCGAGCTGATAGCTTAGAGAGAAAGAGTCTGTCGGAGTTCTAAAGGTCTGGATTATAACACTAAATAAGTATTTGTACTGTATTGTTTATAGTTGAAAGGGGCGTGGTGTTGTACTTTCGGGCTGTTTCATTATTCATTACTTTCATTTCACAGGTCACTGATATACGCCCACAGTCAACATACGTCACTTGACCACGCCCGAGCTACACTGCGCTATTTCGTTAGCTACTGACAGTAAGTTCATGGGCTCATAGTGAAAACACCATTTTTCGTGATGGTGTACGGCTTGCTAAGACGGTAATATGGCCATTCGCATCCTAAACTAACGCTTCATTGATCAACTTTATACTTCCGTTCTCGTGAAGATTGTACATAGTGGTGCATATAGTATCGTTTTCTTAACTACCTTTTGTGTACTGGTAAAGTACCTGACCCTCGCCTTACCTGCTCATTCGCGAGCCCTGTGTTTGTCTGCTCAGAGATTCACGACGTGGATCTGCTTGTGATCTGTACTTGTATATATGCATCTGAACATTTTCCGCATATCACAACACACATATACTTACAAGTCTAACAATGTCTTCACGACATGCAAACCAGTCGGTAGAAATACTCTATTCACGATACTCGGACTGCCTTCGTAATGTGGAAATATCTGCAATACTACCTCATTTGATAGAGAAGGATCTCATAACGCCATCGGACCGGGAAGCTATCATGAAACATACAACACTCCTCAACCAGCGTCGAAGGCTCTGCAGGGTTCTGGCTCAGCTCGGGAGTGGTAAATTGGTTGCCACGACAACAGCCATCCAAGACTTTAGGCAGAAATTGGATGAGAAGCCACAAATAGTAGGAAACGATGGACTTGAAAGCAGAGGAATAGTCATATCGCCAGTGGATGGAGGAAATGAAAGGCATTTACACATCGCTAGACACATGGGTGAAAGGGTGCAGAACGGTGGTTCTAACGGGTAAGTTGAAACTGACTTGTAATGGAGCCCTGTTCATAAAGGGCTGCATGCGTAGAGGCTATACTGTACTGTTGATGGGATTCAATCTGCTGTAGGAGGTTGATTGTAAGGGTGTAATGACTGGCCTGTTTGCATGCATATTGAAAGCATACGTATAAGGTTTTGATTATGTAGCTAATTCCAGTTTAAATTCAGCGGCTGGGACATGTCTGCAAACATATTATAAAAGTTCTGTTGAGCTTGATTTTTATGGTATAATAACTGACTTGTTCACATGTAGTGTATGGGAGTATGTTCATGATGTAGTGTACATGTAGTGTATGGGAGTATGCATACAACTATATTAAGGTACATGTAGTGCCATATTATAAATGTCTATAATATCCATGATAAAAGTGACTGACCTACATATATAGCCAGTTTGAATTGCTGGGGCATGCCTGTAAACATAAACTAAAGTTACTGATATAGCTACCCATTTGAGGCCACTACTGATAGCGATGTAATGCGCCTGGACTGCACTTTGAAGACAAAGGAATGCTAAGCAGCTGCAAGATTGCATTCTTCAATTGTTAGCACATTCTGCATGTCACCTAAGCCACTCCTTAATGGCTGAGTCTACTAGCTGTATGTGGTTGCTACGAAGCAATGGTATGACTTACACTAATCAATATTTTACAGTTTACAAGACTACTACTGCTGTGTTACAACAGCTCATTAGAAATGAGCATGGTGGGTATTATTAGTTAGTGTATATAACACTGTTCACTGCATAGTCAATTTAATTGATTATGATGGCCATGTTTAATTACTATTGTGTATGTGTATGCCATACTCCTACTTACAATTTCTGGGGAGGATGGGGGGGGGGAGCTGTGTACAGTTCATGTTATTCAGCTGTTATTGTATAGTATTGCACCTGTCAATTGACTATAGACTATGAATAAACCAATACGTACATGTATAGGATAGATCACTGCGTAGCGGGGTGTATGACCCGTTATCTACCGCAGGAAAAATTATCTCCCGTGGAATCCGAGGAAGTACGAGGGCGAAGCCCGAGATACTTCCGAGGCTTCCAAGGGAGATAATTTTTCCCAAGGTAGATAACGGGTCATACACCCCGCTACGCAGTGGTCTATCTATCTTATACTATGCCTAAGTCATTCTGACAAGAGTTGCCAAAGCATCAAGAACTGCAAGGCAAGCTACTGCTCGCCAGAAGGTTCGAAAGGTGCCGTTCAGCACGACGCGATAAACTAGGTAGCTAGCAAGCTTTCACAACGCAAAAATAGTAGCTACAAGTGGCGAAACACTCCCAGCAATTGTAACAGACATGAACAACAGCTAATAGCCACGGTAGCTACCCGTCTAGCCCGCCCTAGCGCCATTTTGGCAAAAAAACGGTAGGCTGGCAGCGTGGCCACACGTACAAACACACAGAAACGCAACAAAACTAGCTACAGACGGAGACCAATAGCTTACCGTGCTATCCCACATCGATTTACGGGCAAAAAACGCCATACGTCTTGCCTAGGCTACCCTAGCCGCCAGCCCTACCACAGCTTTCTGAACATTTGAACGACTGGAACGGAATCGGGTACCCGCTTTACGTAAGCAATCGGGGTATATTTTTTCGCGCGGTAGAATACGAAGCAGTATTTACCTGTAATGCTGAAATCTGATTGGTTAGAATGACTTAGGTATAGTATAAGTACATAAAATGACATCTTTAGTTTAACTTGTGTATAGTTACAGTGTTTACAAAGTATCGTCAGGAGTGCGCATGCATTGAACTAACTTACCAGCAGGGGGCATTTAAGTATTCTATATTATTATACCAAATTCAGGCCAGGTTACTATTTTAATTGCACATGCCAGTAGTCAACGGGTGTTATTACTAAGACTATACATGCTGTAAATGTCAGAAGTACATTCAATGATGAATGAAGCATTATGAGTGATAGTGACGTCTTGGAGCAACTACTGTAAGAGTTTGGAGAAGGGACGGTACTGCTGATTAGCCGTTTATGTACTGTACGGACGGTATAGTTACGTGTTCCCTTGTTGGATCAATGTGCTCTGGGTCTCTTCCATATATGGATGTGTTTACAAGCTAAAATACTGCAGCCGTACAATGTAATATAAGACTGGGGGTGTATACTGCGACTAATTTGGAACACCAATAAGTATGTTTAGAAGGGTTTTGTTTACAATCATAACATGCAGCCATGATGTCGCAGCAATAGCTAACAAGAAGCACCAGATGAAAGACGAATCAGACTCCCCTCTGAGGGAGGAAGCACACTGCCAACAACGGGTAAGTCTTCCGTGAGGCCATCACAGTAAGCACTATGCATAAACCACTGCGCAGTTAATTTCGTGTTTCTCATTTTTAATTTGCCTGCTTAAAGTTCCACGAAATATTTCTAAAAACACACCAGTAGCTACCCTGACACTATAGCCTTGATCAAAACGAGCAACGAAAGCAGAGAGATTGATTTATAGCAGAGAAAACTACACACAGGCTTCTTCTGGTTGGTGGCATGATTTTATTATCCACAAGGTAATAGTATATGTGTGATGTGTTTTCAAGTGTGTGTGTGTGTGTGTGTGTTATTTTTGCATTTAAGGAGGATGAGAAACAAGAAATTAACTCGCTGTGGCCTATTGATAAATCTGACCAGGTGGTCTAAGCTATCTCTATAGCATGCGTAAGGGTGTTTCCCTTAAAAATTTGCAAGCGATTGCAGGTGAGTGTTTGAGATTGGATTGCATGGTACCCGTGCCCTATATGCTATGTTGTTGACAAAATGACCATTTGACAACTTAAAGCATAACAATAATAAATAATTGTGTACACAAACAGAGTAATATAATATGGGTACATGGTTCTACTATGAAGTCTATGATGTTTTCATCAGTAATGAATTCAGCCGAATGAAGTCACGCCGATGATTGCATGGTAGGTATTGGGTGGAGTCTGTTTCAACAGCCCAGCAGGATTTCTACATTCAGCTATATTATAATAATGTAGTACATATGCCATGTGTACCAATATGTATATGTAATAGCATGGTTTGGAGTGAAATTTGGGATAAATCATACGAGTAATGTACCAAGGATGGGGTTAAATTACACGAGGCGAAGCCGAGTGCAATTTACCATCCTAGGTACATTACGAGTATGATTTATCCCAAATTTCACTCCAAACCATGCTATCACATGTTAATCTTATAGCTCCCAACAACAGTGAAATTTCACATAACAACAGTGAAATTTCACATAGCAACAGTGAAATTTCACATAGCAACAGTGAAATATCAAGAAGAGTGAAATATCAAAATAATTTCATTGTTTCAAATAGGAGTTTACCATTAGCTCTACAATAGCTATGAGATTAAATACAGAAAGTACACGGAAATTTCTACGAAAGTATTGTTGTGAATACTTTCACTTTTCTAGCTGAAAGTCCAATGAATTTTATTATGGAAGTGATTTCATACACAATTTATGCATGCAGTAAAAGATTTCAACATCACAATTTTACAATGTAAATGTGCCATCCACAACAGTTGAAAATGCAAGATGATTTCCTGTGTTAACGTCTGATAGCAGTGAAGTGGGTAAGGGTTATCATCAACGAGCTCTTTCATGTGAAGTTTGGATACCCATGTGAAAAACACTTGCTTGTCAGGGGTTATTGTTTCTGTAACTAATGAATACTGAAACTGCTGAGATCATTAAAGGGCATAATATGCGTGGGGGAGCAGGTATACAGTTATTGATGCAATAGTCAAAAGCTTGTGACTAGCACATGACTTCTGTCAGTTAGGTCGATCGTCACCAGCTCTATATAAAGCTTGTAAATCCTGTCAGGTGTAGAGGTAATTTGCTGCCATGTATAATTTATGCACTGCATTGCATAATAATCCTTTTGCATGCACACTAGTCTTACTCTGAGTCAGCAATTTTGTGCATATATAATAATTACCATTTTCTCATAGTCCAAATAGTATCATTGTCAAGTTCAAGTTATAGGTTTACAGTTTTGCCAGCTGACTGCATGTTGTTAAGCTGATACTTATTAGTAGTAGTAAACGTATCTCTGGAATTGGAAGGTAAGTACGTCCGCCCAACGGTTTGCATAGCCTCGTTCCCGGCAGGCTCCGCTTTCCAGACACGTGTATTAAAAAACGCTGAGCCTGGGAACGAGGCTAGTATTGTGCGGCCATTGATTGATATTTTCTATGTGCGACGGTAACGTACTAGCCGCTTAGTCTCGCGAGCCAGCTGCGAGTCACTAATATTATGCAGCTGCTATCTATGCTGTAACTAAATCTTGCGGGCCACACTCCTCCGAGCGAGTGAGGCTGGCCCGCGAGACTACGGCGTCATACTCAGCTGGAAACGCTTTCACTTGCGGATATTTCCGTCACGATGGCGATACGGCCGGGTATATGCAGTCCGCCTTCTGAGACTGACTGGACTGCCCGCTGTATAAACGGCGCTTATTGTACATTGGAGGATGTATACTAGAGCGTGAGCCTTACTGCTGCTGCTTGGCTGTGTAGACAAGAATGTTGAAGGCGTTAACGTGTGAAGCGGCTACGTGTGCAAATATGTTACGTAAGGGGCACGCGCTATTATCTATTTTAAGTACAACGATGACGTAATAATGACCGCATATAGTATTCAATATGTACGTATATACGCTCTTATTGAGAGCGCTCTGGCTACTTCGTGCACTTTGTTTTAAACGAGAAAAAGCTATAGAATTATTTCACTGTTTTTGTTTCTACAGATGGAAGCATTCGTAGTGCTATTCTTTACTTTCATCTACCAAATCTTACATGGGACGCATAAACGACCAGAAGGTCGCTTGCCATGGCTGGATACAGATACAAGTCTCGAACAAGTTCGAGAATACTTCCCAGCAGAGGCAATAAAAGGGGTTCACCCCAGTGGATCAGTGCAGCTACATTCATCTGTATTGCTAGAAGCATTCTCGCAGTTTTATCAAAAGCTTGATCGATTGACCCGGGAGAATAAGTCTCTTACTAGTACGGCGAGGCTGGTACAAGCCGTTACTAAGAGAAGTACTGCATTGGAGGAAGAGTTGTCTCATTACCGAGGGAAGATGGTAATTTAATAAGGCGTATAACATAATTCACTCAAGGGGTCTAACTCGTGATATTAACAACCCCGCTGCTACCAGTACATACACATACATATTTATACATACATACATACAGACAGACAGACAGACATACACACACACACACACACATACATCTGTTGAATCTATCTCTTAATATGCATATGTATAATCCTAGGCCTACAGCTCTGCTTCTAACAATCAAAAATATTTACGATCTCTTATTACTATAGTGCTGCATGCTAATGACGGTTCATGGGTGGAGGTTTCCTAATATTTGTATTGGTTATCAGTGGTATATTTCCCCCTATCTTGTATAATATAGCAGGAAGTTGTTGCCTTCCTATGTATGTATGCATGTACTGCACAATAACAGGAAGTGATCTATAGCTCGGTTAACTGGAAAATGTCAGCAGGATGCAACTTGAGCACTTGTGTATACAATGCAGCATAGCTGGCTTTTTTGGAGGGTCGCATCACATCGGTGCATGCTCTTCATATGCTAGTCTCATTCCAAGGTCGCACAGTCTGAGAAGTCATTCTTCGGGGAAGGGGGGGGGGGAGAGGACTGAGGATGAGGCTCTTCATATGCATGCCATTCCAACACTTTCGCCAAAAGACACAATACAGGGTGTATACTTTGTTGTAGCTATTGCAATACTACAGTAGGCTCTAGCTTTCTTACCTTTGTTTCTCCAAATGTTAACGGGTAAACCTTAGCCTTGTTCCCAGGCTCCCCCGGTGCGGAAGTGACAAAAGCTGGGGTGAAGGCCTGGGAACTAGACATGTGTAATAATCAATAGCTGAGTATGAAACTAATACCGGGTATTACATAGTAGACCAATTTGCAAATAATTGCTTTTCTAAAGTTCTGACGTGTTCCTTCTGCAGTATTTGAACCATAAGGTGTACCTATTAGCTCAAGCATTCGGTTATGTGTCATTTGTCTGCTTCTTAAATCCCAGCACTGTAGACCCTCCACTGAGCCTAGGGACCATAGTGGGACCGTACAGGGCCTTCAAAGACAGGTTGACCAACTTGAATCAAACGTCAGGGAGTTGACAAAGCAAATAGAGCCTTTAAAAAGAGCTCTAGCAAAATCGGAAGACAGGAACAAACAGTTGGTGGACGTGACACAGCAGTGGGCGATTGAGTGCCAAGAAAAAGACAACCAGATTGCTGTTCGTGATTCTCAAATACGTGAGCTTAGAGCAGAAGTTGACCAGATGAAGCAACAGCTGTTAAATGTAAAGAAACATAACAAAGAGCTGCTGACCGACAGAGAGCAATTTAAGAAGAAAATATCGAAGTTGAAGAAACAGCTGAATAGTTCGAGCGAGGGAACTAGAGGAGACCGAGTCAGTGACAGCCAATTTGAAGAGCTTCGAGTTGAGCTAGCTTATCGAAGGGAACTGTATGACCAGGTATTAACTACATATACAAAAAGTGTACCTCATAATTTCATGTATGCAGGGATCAAAGCTATACAATGGTGCTGTTATTTCTGCCTGATTTGTTGAGGTATCTTGCCTTTATAAGGCATGTATGAGTGCAATGATTTTAAATACCTTGTGAATGATAATCTGATTTCAATATTTCAGTCATAGGATGTGTATGACTTATAGATGCAGAGGGAGTTTCGACATAGGCATGATAGTTATAGAACTCTTTGATACCTGTTGTTCACATGCGTAGTGATAGCTATGCTGGCAAATACCAATTCTCTCTAGGTGCTGATACAAAAAGAAATTGCTGAAGACCAAGTGCGACGGCTTACGGAGCAGAATGGTGTTCTCACTCACCAACTAGAAGAAAACAAGGAAATTACCGAAGAGCTGAGAGATAGGCTGGGTAATTTTAAGGTCCAAGCACAAGCTAAAGAGGTAAGAAAACCCCACTACATAACAAGGTCCAGACATGCTACCTACGTATACAGTGCCATGGTAATAGCATTCATCCGCTATAAATCAATATATATTCAACAAACATTTTAGAGATTTTTAAAACTTGAAGGACTATTGTCACAGATATGTAACATACAACTGCCCAGACTTTATTTAAACTGACCAGCTGGACTAACTGGCCTGTAGCCTTATTAAGAGTGGTCAGTTTAAATAAACCCTGGCCATTTGCGTTAACTGCCCAGACTTTATTTAAACTGACCAGTTGGACTAACTGGCCTGTAGCCTTATTAAGAGTGGTCAGTTTAAATAAGCCCTGGCCAGTTCTAATAGTATTGGATTAACTTATACCTAAACTTCCCATTTTTACTCTGTCAATGGTACCACTCAGTGATACATTACTATTACGTAAGACTGCAGATTTGGTTGCAGCATTTAACTTTCCCTTATACCTCCTCTCACTCTCCACCCTGGTTGAATGGGGGACTTTGCTGTTCACTGATGGTGTAAAAAAAAAAAGATAGAATTCCCAGGGAAAGAATAGTAAAGGTGTCAGCATGTACATGTATGGTTCCAGGTAATGTGGCAATATTGCAGCTTGATGTTTTTGGATTTCGAAATTCAGGAAACTGTGTGCCTTATTAGAACAAGTCCTTTCAATTTCCCTTAAGGTTCTTCCAAGAATTGCTGTTACATTGTGAGGTTATAAACAAGGAAGAATAGTAAATAGTTAGTCATGGCTACCTTAGTACACAGGTTTATCCATCACTCTGCCATAATGAAGTATATGACATCATAATGATTCAATACATTGACCTCCTAGACTTTCCTCTTTTCCTTGAATAGCAACAGCGGTTTATTATGAGGGGGCATTTAGGTACTTTACCATCCTTTGTGATGGAGGAGACAGAAAGTTAGGATGTGTATGTGGGATATGATTTCATGTAGCCATAGCAACCACCCCCCTCAAACCTTAGATCATACGTAGGTTAACTGCCGCTACTGGTTGTGATAAAACACACATAGCGAGAATGAATAACTAACAGAAAGTAGTCCACTTGAGTGCTTTTATATATTGTGTAAACTTATAAGGATAACAATAGTGCGTGAGTATCATCGTACATTTCGGTCTAATTTCATGACCCTCTCCCTCTCTCCCTCTCTCTCTCTCTCTCTACTGTAGCCATCAGTAAAGGAAATGAGTCACCTTCTTCAAGAGAACAGATTGCTAACTGAAGAGAACTCCCAGCTCCAACAGCGGATAACTGTACTTGAGGACGAAACACTGGCATTCAGGACCCATGTGAGTCAAAATTACATCATCAGAGTGTCATGTGATGTATAATTACATCACTGTGTTGTCATAAAAACTTATATTCTATATAGTCTTCTTTCTAGTCACCATCTCCACATATGAGTGCATGGAGACTGCAAAAAAGGCAACAAGTTAAATAGTGCATGAATAATTGATGTGCTCTATTGAATGATAGCTGTCACAAACATCAACTAACCTATGACTGTAGTACTGTGTCAAATGATAGGCTAGTACATGTAGTCTAACTTGCTAAGCTGTATATAATACGAAGTCTAAATCAATAGACCTAGTTTAACAGCTGTTGTAAGCATTGCCTTTCCCCCATAGATGGAGGAGCTGGCCCAGGCTGCTCAGCACCATCAACAAGTACAGAGGGGACCCCAGTCGCCAAGAAGAGTAGACTGCCCTCAGCCGCTGCCTAGGCAACCAGCAAAGACACAGGTACTTTAGAATAAAGGCTATATTATTATATACTCACATTGTCTTATATTTGAAATCACTTAAGTGATTGAAGACAATAAAGCTATCTGGCATTCCTGCAATTTTAGCAACAGTTACATTTAATGACCCTTTTCTAATAAGGCCATGGTGACAGGCTATCGGACTGCCGGCAGAAGGCAAGCGTCTCACAGCAATGAAGAATTGCACCGCCGCCAGGGTCACGCTCAAAATGGAACCTCCACCTCCACCTCCACCACCGGTGAACCACAACTTGCTGTTGCTACTGTATCGGCCCGAAGTAGTAGGCCAAAAAGTGCCCCTAGCCATTCTAGGAGTCCCTCCCCTCCAAGTATTGAGAAACTTCCAGAGCTGCGAGAACAGGTATGTACTGCATGCCCATTTGATTGACAAACACAGTAAGGCCACTAAAAAGTTCTATGAACTGCAGATCTCACCTAGCTATGTTATAGCCTTTTTCCCAGGCTCCACTTCCCAGCTTTTCTCACATCTTTCGAGAAAATTTAAGCTGGAAACAAGGCTAACCTACATAGTGTTTATATATATTTGGCAACTCCTTTCATACAAATTGACGTACCGTAAACTTACTAATTACCCTGTAAGGCAGCTCTGCAGCAATATACTATATTGGCCGCATATACATCCTTTAGAGTAGCACTACAGTTCACTGTACAATTGTAGGCTGTGCCTAATTTGCCTATTTCTTAAACCCTCACAAACCAACTACGACATCCCAAGGAATCATCCAGCACTGCAACTCACATTGCATCAGTAGATTCCAGCAGCCAGAGTGCTACCACTGAACGTCACCTAACAAACGGCTACACCAGGTCAACCGATACAACCGGTAGCCGTGACTACACGCGGGAAATCTGCTATCCCGCCCGATCTGGGATCTTGGTACAACCCCTTCAAGATGATGACTGGGAGATTCTGCAGTCACTGAATGACACATCCCAGTCACAGCTACCTGTGTACTACGATCATATGCCTCTGCAACCCACTAAGCCATCTGTAGAAAAAGGTACACATACGTAACTATCTTATACAGCCAGGTGTGGTGAACTTCTTTGGTACCTGATGTTTGGAAGGCTAATTTTGCAAAATTACTAACCTACCTACTTTTAAAAAACAACAACAGATTTGCTAATGGCATCTACATACATGTATTATAACTACCGTGTTTTATTTTGCAATGTTATTGCCAAGACTGGCAGCAGGATACTGTCGTCCTCTACATGTGAGATCAGTTTAACCATAGTCATGTTTTTATTAAGAATGGTCAGTTTAAGTAAACCCTGGCCAGTTCTAATGCTACATTAGCACGTCCCCTAAGGGTTAATGGATGTGTCCATTGCTTTCAGCTTCAAATTTATGGCTTCAAATTTTCAGGCTTCAGCAGATGCTAACCCCACTGACTCAGGCTTGTCCATATAAGTAAAAACCAGAGTAATCCTTCGTCTATTTTCCTCCATCACTCACTCAATCAGATCCCATAAGCCCATCCTACAGCACGCCAACTGAAAGTCCAGCTGCTACTAGAGAAGATGAGCAGCTCTTTAGCTTCAGCAAGAATGAAAGAAAGTGTCCAGTGTGTCAGCGGATGTTCCTGTCTCTAGGGGAGTGCGAATTTCGCTCTCACATAGCTGGTTGCTTCACATAGACCAACAGCTATACATGCTATGATAATTATGTCATACTACTGCTTTACATTCTAGCATTCTTTAGGTTGGTTATATCTCCTTTGAGTGATTTTGCTATATAGCTAAAACTTTGTTGATTGTAGCTTGCTTATCCTGCACCTTGTTAATAAGTGTGTCCCAATAAATATTGTCAATTATTTGTCGCTGTATAATATCATTATGAATTGCTATTCTGTTCTTTATCCTTTACAATGATGCAACATATTATAATTGTACATGTACATGCAATTATTATTATTTTAATTAATTGTAATCTTCTTCCCAACGTGTTAACATGCACAGACGTGATAAGAATAGGCTAAATTATTAATTTGATCTGTTATTATGAATGATTATTAGCCAGGGCACATACTGGACTGGTATGTCAATCACGTGATCATGCATATGAGGTTGCATTGATTCGAACACCTGGGCATGCCAAGCCAGCTCTTAAACCTTACTTGTGGCCGGTGCTTCCATCTTCAGAGCACACTCATGACCATGCAGGGATATTGCATCACTGACAGCCAAAGAGAAATGAAAGAAGGGATTATATAGGAGCGAGGTGTCTGGTAATTGCAATCCATAGTCTGTAGCTCCTTGCCCAAATGAGGACTGTATCCAGGTTGTTGAGTTGAATCTGGAAAGATTCCGTGATAATTACTGGGTTAGGCTGGCCTATGAGGTGTCCCCGGAACATTGCAAGCCTAGCTATATGAACCTGCACTTGCTGCCCACATTATTTTATATTTATAGGCCCTAGTAACGGCTTTAAATTTGTTGCTATTATATAAAACGTATGGCACTAAGGAATGCACTTTCTAATGGCACTTAAGCTAAATGTTGTTACATTCTGAAAGCACCCTAGCTCTCAGTTGAAGTCGTACATAGCAGTACGAATCAGTGGACATAATATTTCTCTTAAGGCCCATAATGATAACTTAATTATTGTGAATGATTGGGTGTGTACATGCACTAATATAATTAATATATGCAATGAAGTGATGATTCTCGATACGTACAGTCAGGCATCCAGTAGTCTAATATATACATTATAAAAGGAATCATCGTTTTTACCATACACCTTAGCTTAAATTGCCATCTGGCCATGGACTGCAGTTGTTTGTTTTTGAGTGGCTCAGGATAAACCTATTACAGTCACGGACATAGCTAAATGCCAATATAGTAGTATAAGCATGTGATTCAGTTTTACTTATTGAAGTAATGAAATGAATTCAAAAAGTCTGGTATGAAAAACAAAATGTACAATGTTTACATCTTTGAAGTCTGGTAAAAGGTACAGGACCTCACAGAGGCCTGGCCTGCACATGACTCCTATGTACCCAAATATCTGAAGCCAGTGTAAGAGTAAGTACTAGTAGCAAGCAGTCAAATTAATTCTCAGGCGCATGGAAAGTGTTGATTAGCAACGATACAAGCTAAAATATAAAGATTTTTTGTTACAATAATCAATATTTTACACATTTCTTTCTTCTGGTTTCCGATATGGGAAATCAATCATCTCGAATATCTCCTGTTCCGTTTTGGCTGGAATGGGTTCGCCAGGTACACCTGTGTGGCAACAAGCACAGTCTGATTCCCATTCCACTTGTGGTTTGACACATTAACAACACTTATGCGCACTTCTCTCAAACAAGTCAGAAAGAGTTGCGTGGCATGTTGAAGACCCTCCGCTAGAGAAAAATGACTGTAGCAGTATACTGATTTTCAGCTTCTAGCTATTCTTTTCAAAGAGAAGGACAGCCATGCCTGAGTGAACAATTTATACCTCCAGAGTTCCTTCATGCATGGAAGAGACAGTGGAGACTAGTAGAGACCACTTGAGACTCGCGGAGTCCAGTGGAAACCAGCGGAGTGAAAATCACTTGAGACTAGTGAAGACCCAAGTAACAACACATTGTTGCACTTACCAGTAGCTCCCAGGGGTCGAATGCAATATTCATTGAGAGTGAACCCCTTCTCTAGTGCATGTTGCCGCATCTGCTTGTTGAACATGTCACTACCTAAGAAAAAAAAGAGAGAAAAGGAAAATACGAGCTGAATTGAATTCCAGGCAAGTTTGGTCTCTAGCCTGGCCCCCACCAAGCAAGCAAACCCTTTATACTCATACTTTGCACACACTCACTTGCTTGGTGGGGAGGTCCGGAAGGAGACTAGCTATTAGTCCTGACATTATTAATCTTGGCATACAGATTTTGGGGGCAACTATTAATTGTTGAAGGATTAAGCTTTCAGGGAGGGGGGGGCAAATGTTCCCAGGGGGGAAATGTTCCCCATTGCCCCCCCCCCCTCAGATCTAGAAACCCTCCCCACTAGTCTTTGGGGGGAAGCCTACACTGTACTTTGATCCTTCTTTGTGGCATAATTATTGTACCTGTGAAATAGAGTATTCCGAAGTAGTACTGATCTATGGGAATGAGTCTGATGTCAATTCTCCTGTGAAGAGGAGTTGGGTTGGCTTCAGAGGGTGGAAGGAAGCATACTCCCTGTGTGTGCGTGTGTGTGTGTGTGTGTGTGTGTGTGTGTGTGTGTGTGTGTGCATGTGTGTGTGTGCTTGTGTGTGTGTGCATGTGTGTGTGTGTGTGTGTGTACATGTGTGTGTGTGCATGTGTGTGTGCGTGTGTACGTGTACACGAGTCCTTCCCTCAACCATGACCTAATGAGTAGTCCGGGAATGAGACTGACCATGAACTTGGACTCTCCAGCGGACAGACTGTCCGTGACAAATCCCTCTTCCTCCAACCTGGCGACCACCGCCTTGATGAAGGCTGGTTTCTTCTTGGGACTGCCCTCAGAGGAGTAGTCCGGGTGACTGAGTAGGATGTCAATGTCACCACTGGAGCTAGAGCCTGGGGCAAGGTTGCCATGGTAATGTAATGGTTCATGTGAGAGCCATGTGATAGTCATGTGAATAGTTAACTAAATGTCACCACTGGAGCTAGAGCCTGGGGCAAGGTTGCCATGGTAATATATGTGAGAGCCATGTGATAGTCATGTGAATAGTTAACTAAATGTCGAGCTAGAGCCTGGGGCAAAGTTGCCATGGTAATGTAATAGTTCATGTGAGAGCCATGTAATTGCGGGGTCGCTATGTAATTATTAATAGTTGTTGCTAACGTAGTGACATGTGAGGATCACTTTTAGACCCGAGTCTCTCGTGTCACGTGCGGACATTTTGGTGAAACTGATAAGTAGTTAAACTCAAATGCATCTGTGGGCTGGGGAGCTCTTCACATGATTGTCACATGCAAAATTATGTCATACACCCCTTTTTCTAGCCTCGTCCCCAGGCTCTCTGCGCGTTGCTGGAGAGCCTGGTATATTTTCTCACGTGATCCGACTTACTTAATTGCGCGTGGGCAGGGACCGCTCGAAAGACGGTTGCACTTCTCTACCTTTTGCTTGTGTCATTGTTTCAGCGCTTGGCCTGTGGCACAAACAGTCTCCGAAGAGTAGCTGCAAGAAGTATAGATTCGCTGCATTCCTTCGTTGTCTGAGAACTGCAGCTGTCCTCGCCCACGCAAATATTCACCCTTCTACCTCCCTTCTACCCTACGCATCACGCACGTGAGAAAATATATCAGGCCCACAGCTGCACTTAGTCTCGTGCCCAGACGTTCACGCCCTCCTGGCAAAAGAACGTCTGGTGTTCTAAACGAACTTTCTTGTCACAGACCCCACGATTGCTGATAATAAATCTCGTATGTGATTGGTCACTGTATATACGGTATATTTCAAATTTTTATTCTAATTTATCAAACTGACCAATAGTATTAAAGATTTATCAGACTAACGTCATGGCAACTTTACGGAAGGTCTGAAAGCTGCAATCTGATTGGACCCTTTGGCATTCCAAAGGGGAAAGGCGTCTGTGACGAGAAAGTTCGATTAGAACACCAGACGTTCTTTTGCCGGGGGGGCGTGGACGTCTGGGCACGAGACTAAAGTGAAACACGCACGTGGGCCTGGGAACGAGGCTACCTTTTTCACTACCTTACCTCTTCTAAAGCTGCCACAGATCGCAGCAGTGAACTGGTCGTCTTCTGCTTTAATGTACTTAAAAATGACGTCCTGTAGTTGTATCATTTCAGCACGAGGAATTCGCTGCCGAAACTCATGGAAATACTTCACACCAATTTTCTGGTGGTGGTTCAATTTGTCCGGGTTTTTCTTCAGATCTAGAAGGTATGCATGTTAGATAGAGGAGTTGTGTGATATTCACACAAGTGTTTTTACAAGACAGTGACACCTACTGACCTTCAAGGGTCGTGATGCCTTCATCAGCCAGTTTTTTAGCAGCAGCTGGCCTGAAAGATAAACATTAAAGGAAACAAATTGACAAAACTTCCAAGCTTGGACTTTACTATGGTCACACCCACCCAATTCCTGATACTTCGGTCAGAAAGTTGATGGCTTGACTCGAGTCACTTCTACGAATCTGTATGAAAGAAATGAATGAAATTGAATTACAACTCTGCTAGCTTTACGCTTCTGTAGTTGTTTTAAGTGAATATAACCTTTTCGAGCTTTTCTAATTTTCCGGTTTCTAAAATTTCATCAATCTTCTTGGCAATTTTTTCACCAACACCATCCTAAAAGAAATGATTAAAACGATATTATGACTAGCTACATACACACTCCATGTTGACTATGTGTCCATCCATACTGAAAATAAAATCAATAACAGATAGTTTTCTCGACCCAAAAAAGTTTCCCCATGCACTCAAAAACTACATGCATACTGATATTGGCATTACTTTAGAAACATAGCTATACATAGGGGAAAGAAACATTCTGTAGAAAAGTGACTGTGTAGCTAACGATGGAAAGGTTACTGCTCTACTGGATTTGTGCTACTCTTGCAAATAGTTCTCAATGTTACAGTCTTTGTCTAACTCCAGAATCACTGTGTGGTGCGTATACCGGCAACGTCTCTCGTATACTGGAAGAAGCACTAGTGAATGACTCAGACACACTGTTCATGCTACGAGAGGGGTTCTTCCCATCAACTGGAAATCCACCAGAACAAAGGGGGATTCTCATAATTTTAAACGTCACTCAAAGAGAATCCCTGATGAATTGTTCCCCAGAGGACTCCAATCCAGCTTTTCAGCTGCAGAAAAATGAGGATGGGCGCTATTCCTACATGGGTAACTGGTCATTGGTGTGGCATTCATCACCTCTGCTTCTTCTTGTCACCAGGGATGAATTATTGCTACTTGATAGCGGCATTGTGTCTTTTGCGATTATGGGTTTTGCAACTATACGTTGGGGCCACAAATTTTCCTTTGTACTTAACTTGACTGACTCCTTTCACTGCATCCCTACCATGAAGGATCTCACGACGTCTCTGACCACACTAGTTTCCTGGGTAAGTACATGTACAGTGTAGTGGCAGAGCTAAATGTATAGCCGTAAATTAAGCCAATGACACAATACAGTAGAAATCACATGTCAAAGTATACCAGCATGATTATGGCCATACAGAACACTTGAATAGAGTGCAATTATAGTTTCACAGTAGCCTCGACAAGGCCTTCCTCGCCCAGATTTTTTCTCCACGGCTGCAAGATAATATCTAGGCAAGAAAGGCCCGAGTCAAGGGTAGTCTCACAGCAAGTATATAAACTATGATACACAATGTGCAGGGATGTCCTCGCTTTGCGAGAATTGCTGGACATGGTACATGGCATGCAGGTGGCACACCCATAGCACCCACCCACAAATGAAAAAGGTCAAACACACACACACAAAACAAAATGGCTACTTGCTATTATGTGCCTAGAAGACCAGAGGCCGAAGCAAGCTTACTGTGATAGTGATCGCTTCCAAGTCTCCCCGTTAGGAGTTTTATAGCGGAGGTAAGTGTTCGCTGTGTGTTTGATAGGCTATACCAGGAGAACTGGCTGGAACAGGTTACGACGACAAAAAAAGGTCAATCGAACTGGAGTATAGCCTCGCTTCGCTCAGAATGAAAGCAGCTCATACTCACCCCATTACATAGCAATTACATTGATTCGTGTGTGAACTGGCAACAATTCCACCAACAAGCAGCAACAATATTCAGCAGTACACCTCAAACATTTATGAATAGACCCTTTCCACGAAAAATTCCATTAGGGATTTCTGTAGCTATCGCAACAATATTCCTTGTATTTCATGCCCTGCAGACATGGATGGCTCCTTTCAAGTTTGAAGTAAATTGGACATTTAGTGGAGTAGATATGACTTCACAAACCTATACACATTTTATATGGGCTCATATGAGGGATTTGGTCTGGAGGGCGCCTCCAGTGCAAATCTCTCATATGGGCCTATATAAAATGTGTATAAGTTTGCGAAGTCATATCTACTCCATTAATTATCCAATTTGCTTCAAATTTTAAATGAAGCCTCCATACCTAGAGGACATGAATTAAATCCTGAATTTTTCATCTTATGGTTTCCACAGTTAAAAGCTTATGCAAGAGCACGTGGAGTTCCAACTACTTGGAATAGAGAAGACCAGGGGCTGGTGGCATGGCGGCATGACAGTAGAGTACGTGATACCAGAAACATCGATTTTGGATACATACAAGAACTTTTTCGCATCTTCTTGCTGGTGACTTTTGCTACACTAAATGTTCTGGTAGCCATACTGGCAGCACAGTTGACCCCAAAAGCGTATGGCGTCTTAACAAAAAGTTTGTTGTACGATACTGATCTAATGCACACCCAAAGGAGAAAATCAAACTTGTTTAGTATTTACTGGGCATGCGTCTTTGTCATAGGAGCTATTAATTTTTTTAATATGATATTTTCTTTGGTATATCACACAATATGTTATTTTATCCCATGTAATTTTCACAATGGCAGCTGGATTCTATTCATTCTACTGGGAAAAGGTGATGTTCCTACAGATGCCGAACACGTATACGCAACTGAAAAGGCCACCTTTATTGTGAAAATTATACTTGTCCCACTGTTATTAGCAATGGAGTTATTGGTTAGTGTCTGTACCCACAAAGACTCAAATTTTCCAGTGCCATACAAGCTTGTAAACATCCTCCTACAAAATAATGTCTTCCAACATTAGTACTCTACACTGCATTCGGTAAAGTAATCACAAACTAATCAGTAGCCAGACCGTGTACATGACTCTTCATGCCTGTTTCAAGTACTTTCCTCGTTTTATAACGCAGCACGTTCATGCTATATAGCCACATTGGTCCATCTAGCATAGAAACTTTTTCTGCAAAACTGAATCAAAAATGTTACGAGATACCATGCCTGTAAATGAACACTGCATTTATCAACTATGACAAACTGTTTAATGCAGAATGTACTTGTTTATAATCTTCAACTAGAGGTATATACATACCTAGCGATATGCATACTAATCTTGGTGTTTACATTTTTTTGACCAATTGTTTCAATCTTAAACACATAACACCCCTATACCGAAACGGCATTGCATGAATACCAAGTTCAGTAGCAGTATCTTAAGGTGACGGGGATGACAACAGCTAATTAATTATTCATAATTTACATTCGGTAATACTAGCAACAAGAAACGTCCTAGGCGGCTACACAAGCCATTGTTCGAGAGGCCAAAGACTGTAGTTTAACGTGAGCTGCAATACCTGGTCCAGTTATGACAAGTACGGGAAGAAATTCAGGTTGCGGTCGCACCAGACCGCGAGCGTGCGAGTTCTTTTTTCTGCGTCAATTTTTCGGCCCCACAGTCACATGACGACCGTATTTCCTGTATATTCGAATTCTACGGACTGAGAGGAAGGGCCAGAGTGTAAATACGTCACCGAGATAATTATCGTTGGTGAGTTACGGCCATTACTTCGCCCTTGTTCGCCGCAGAATCTTCATTAGTTCTGGAGAGATATGGCTCTCACACCGCGCAAACTTGCTAGGAAGGCAAAAGAAGTGATTCAGGCCCTAGAATGGATACAATACTTACGGTACGTTGTGATATAGCTGGCTGTTGGGGCAGCGCTGTGGCAGAAAATGACGCAGAGAATTTCTCCATTTGCTATGCAGCTTACCTGAATTTCTTCCCGTACTTGTCATAACTGGACCAGGTATTGCAGCTCACGTTAAACTACAGTCTTTGGCCTCTCGAACAATGGCTTGTGTAGCCGCCTAGGACGTTTCTTGTTGCTAGTATTACCGAATGTAAATTATGAATAATTAATTAGCTGTTGTCATCCCCGTCACCTTAATAAAACTTTAAGTAAGAATATGTACAGTCAAAACGATGGAAAAGTTACTGAAACAATTAGCACTTTCTTTTGGGTGGAGATTTTAAAGTCCCAATAGTAAAAATCAACACATTTTGCTCTATGCTCGGATAGGTACAGTTCCTTATATAATTTACCATGCTGGCCACAAACAAGAGTTAAAAATATGGTCAGAATCTATCTCAGAGGTTTATAATCCAAAAGTTTTCTGGGGGGGGTATGCCCCAAGATCCCCTAGATAGCACCTACTGCATGCTATACTGAGAGGGTCAGTATACCTCAACCTCGTACCCAGGCCTCCCACACCCAGGATGTATCTTGTAGCCATGGAGATAAATGGAAGTCCCCGTTTTTTCCCCCCACAGATACGAGATAAACTCCAAGCACGGGAGGCCTGAATTCGAATATGAGGTTAATGTACATGTACCGGGTATACGTGATTATACGAGTTTCTAGTCTCATTTCCAGCCAAATGTTCGCCCTCTGTCGGGAAAAGTACACCTGGTAACACCCTTATTCCGTTTCGGTTCACAGTATTTCAATCATTGCTCACGTCACGTTGTACACTGCACGTGCACGTTGACAGCAATGCAATCTTACATGACGTCACACGTAAAATATAAAATAATACAATGTGCCAACTTGAACCGAAATGGAATAAGGGGGGTTAACAGACATACTTTTCCCGACGGAGGGCGAAAAGTCGGCTGGGAACGAGACTAACCAGTTTCTTGGCCTCAGCTCCGTTCTTGATCCTGGTCGGGTGTTTGGAAAGGGCGCTGGCGGCCTTCCGATAGGCATTGTACTTGTGCATGTTCCGGTTCACATTGCGCTCGTTGTTGGCTAGCTCTGCAGGTTGAATAGACCATATTCGGTTAAGATGACTTTTAGGCATTTTTGCTGCTCAGAAGTTGCCTAGCGAGTTATTTAGGGGCCCAGAAGATAACTGATTTTCAAAAAAGGAAGTATACCCCCCACACCACTCTAGGGGGTGTGGCTCCACTCACAACCTAACCCCCCTCCACCAAAAAACCAAGATCTATGGTTCATCAGTATAACTTACCAAAAAGTATGTCTGCAATGTCGCTGTTTGGGTTGCCGCCCTCGGGGGCCTTTCTCTTGCTCATGCTGGACCCCGATCTCCTGCAGATTCACCAAGCAAGGTGTAAGCCAATACTCACGCAGTCGGATTTAAATTTTTCAGATGTTGTATTTTGTCGGATATTTAGATACACCCTGATGTGTGTGGGTGTGGCACAAGTCACGATATATCGATAAGCCGATCAAGCATAATTTTAGTAGAGTGAGTAGTCAAAAGTACTAAGAAGCGAGTAACCTCCGACGGTAACTGATCGATACTACAGCTAAGCTGGCGTCGAGATCTGTGTCGCTAGATCTCTAAACAAACGATCTGTTCCAGTGAGGAGTTATACCCGGAGGCTACATGCTTGCTACGTAGGCTCAGCGCTCGTAGCTATATCATGTTGACATAATTTGTTGTCAAGTAAGTCTTACATCATTTATTTACATTTTCTGTGTACTAGTAAGCACAATTTACAGCGGTGTGAAGTACTGTACCAACATCATAGAAATTACTGCCTACAGTCTGGTACATCCCCTGTGCCATCATAGATAAAGTATAGCCAAGTGAGAGGTAAATTTGAGGTTATGGGCTCCCTTGCTACTGGGAGTGCCAGCTCTTAAATCCAGTCTCACAAACAAGCTGTAAAATAGGGAGATGTATTCTGCCTATGGTATTAAAATGTGGGTTCTTTTAATGGGCTATAGAGCGGTTGCATGTGACGTCACGACAGTATAACGAAGCTACCAGTTCGTTTTCCGTTATCTTCCGTTTATCGGTTACTTCCATGAGGCAAAAGAGACACTAGAGGAGCTTGTAACTTACACTTTTAGTACATGTGTATGTGAACTATGAAGAAACCTTGGAAGTGGAGCATTGAAACAATATTATATAAGCGTGGCTTAATATTTTGCCCCCCCCCCCCCCCCACATACACACCCCCCACACCACACACCCTTCCAATGCTCAGCCACACCTCTTAACTCTGCCGTCAGCTCTGTCTCGTAATGTCCCACTCTTGGAGTACTGAGTTTCAAAAAAGGAGACGAATTTTCGACGAGGAGTCCACCTCGGGATTGGAGGACGAGGAAGGTGCTGCCATGGCAACTGCTACCATGGAAACTGCCACTACTGGTGTTGGCGGAAAAACTAGAAGGTAAGTAGTTGATTAACTCTTGTTTCTTGTGAACAATAGTGTGTGCGTGATAGCGTTTCTATTAATTTGATGTTGTAGGCCGTCAGACGAGGGGATTCGTAACCGTAGGGATTCTGGCAAGAGGAGAGAAAGTGATGGGGAGGAGGTATGTGTGTGTGTGTGTGTGTGTGTGTGTGTGTGTGTGCGCAAGTTAAATTATACATGAGAGCTTATTGATTTCTGGGCTTGTTAATTTTCTGGATCCCTCAGCTGAGAAGCAGTAGGCAAGCTTTATTAAATAACTACTGAACCTGCTATTAGCATTTGCGGTGGGACCCAGTCAATTGTAACTGTAATTATTATCCATCACCCTAAACACGTTTAAACGTGCTACACCCTACCTTAGTATTTATCAGACTGCCACAGTAATAAAACCAGCAAAACACAGAAGAGAATGTGCAGCTGTAGCCTTTAATGTTGGCAGGTCCTGGAACTTAGGAAGACTATTATACACATACGTGCAGTATGTTGTGTTGTGTTGTGGTAAACTTTGGAGCTAGAGAACGCTAGCTAGAACAGGGCTGACGTGCGGAGTCTGGGGGCATGCTCCCCCAGAAACAAAAATATTGATCCTCAGGAGGTTTTTTTGGTGATTTTTTAAACCTGCGACCTCTGCCAAGCTCTTTACGTTATAGTTGTGCCATGGGTTTGCAGTGTGTTCGGGATTTGTACCCTGAGTGGAATAAAATACAAAGTAAGCGTAGCGCACCACTACGCTTTGGGGGGGAAATGCCACTAAGTATAAGCCCATCCCTGAGTATAAGCCCACCCTGAGTATAAGCCCACCCCTGAGTATAAGCCCACTCCTGAGTATAAGCCCACTACTAGATAAGAGCCCACCCTAAGTATAAGCCCACTCCTGAGTATAAGCCCACTCCTGAGTATAAGCCCACCCCTGAGTATAAGCGCATCCCTGAATATAAGCCCACTACTAGATAAGAGCCCACCCTAAGTATAAGCCCACTCCTGAGTATAAGCCCACCCCTGAATATAAGCCCATTACTAGATAAGAGCCTGCCTCTGAGTACGTGAGACTACTGTGTATGAGACTACTAGGCTGCACTGCTAGCACAAACTAATTTGCTACGCAACCCAATTCAGCCGTACACGCACCTGATACCTTCTAGAATGACCTATTTGCACTATATATGGGATAGTGTGTGTGTGCGATCCAGCATGCCTGCTACCCAATTATGCATAGTCTGTGTTTTGGAGTCGAGCTGTTGCTCGATTAACTGCGGCTGGTTTACCCTCCCACACGGGCATACTTGCCAACAAGAGGGCTATACTGCTGACGATGCTCCAAGTCGGAATTTTCCCCAGGGTGGGCTTATACACAGGGGTGGGTCTGTGCCTGACTGTATATGTTGTGTTTATTACTGAAAAATTAAGCGTTGAATAATAAGCAGTTTTTGTTTAGCATAATTCCTAGTAACTTAATACCCTAAACTTCTCGACCGCTATTCCCCCTTGGGCCGAAAGTACTTCATCAGTTTCTGAGTGGACTATTCTGTACACTGACTCTGTAGTACATGTAGCATGTATGTATGTATGTATGTATGTATGTATGTACGTATGTCTGTCTATATGTCTGTATGTATGTATGTATGTACGTATGTCTGTCTGTATGTATGTCTGTATGTATGTATGTATGTATGTATGTATGTATGTCTGTAAGTATGTGTGTATGGTCTTATGCATGTGGTGGTCTGTGATTATGACAGGACTGGTACGTGTAATGGAGCAGCTAAGTAGCTGCAAACTTTGGTCCTTCATTTAACGTGCTTTGGACAAGATGAAGCCATGCTGGCACAGCACTTTCCCGGGCACTTTACCGCTAGAGTTAGCTGCCAAGTCGCTGAATTGACAGTAGCTGTAAGCCCACTGCGAATTGACAATCCGTCTAGTCTCGTGCCCACACCTATTTAGCTTTCTTCAGACGGTTGCTAATGTGAGCAGCTAGAACCAAATTTAATAATCACCTGAAAGTAGTGCTGAAACAATTATTGGGAGTATCAATATAAAATGCGGTATATTGCAGAAGTTTTTTTACACGTGCACTACTGCAAATGTGTAAACTACCGAACTATCACCGTGGTTACTTGACTGTAGTAGTCATAGCAACACTCACTCTGTTATCTCAAATCCATTAACATATTGTAATAATTATGGCAATACATTGCCTGTAGGAAAAGTGCAATGGGTAACACAGGAAGCGAGCGTATTGTTTCAGCTATACCCGAAAAGTCACGGGATGGTTTGGTGATGGTGAGCAGACAGAATGTCTGAGGACGTGAAACCCACCCCTGAGTATACGATCATTTGCCAAGCAACTGAAGTGCACAGACTGGGCGTTTGCGCTCTGAACCAGCTAGGCTATCATTGTTATGATTTGGAGTTGAAATTGATTAGTTTGCCGCATAGTGCTCAAGCACTCACAAAAGTTGGACAGCACCTTCGGTATGAGGCTGACTAAAATGACGGCAGTATCGTACCTACCAAAGCGTTCTTTCTTTGTAAAACACACTACGTTTCGGCTTGAGCTGGGCCTTGATCGGGTGAATGTGGTGTTGTTAATTCTACTAATTAAATTGTGCATTTATTTGTCTGCTGTGTACAAACATGCTGGCTATGGCTACTGCGAGATGTTTACGAACCCCACCCTAGAGCGTTCAACTGCCTCTGCATGACTTGACGAAAAATGTTAAAAGTTGTCGTTTTTTTGATGGAGGGGTGTAATGCAATTGTAGACGGCTGGTTTGGCCTTCTACTGTAATGTAATGGGGGTATCTTTGATGATTCGCGTATGTGATAAGCAGCAACACAAGCGGTGACATTTTGTTTCTCTGTGGGACCTCCCCAGCACGTGTTGCGTTTCTCTTCAGCAAGAGCGGTCTGACTGTCGCGACTGTGAACCGACAGATGGTACAGGTAGTTCTTGGAAAAAGTAGGAGTTTGTAGGAATGTCCATCCAGAAAATTAAATTAGCTTACTCGTGCTTCTGTTGTACCTGTAGTTGACATACTGTGGACATGCCTACACACCGTTAGCTCCAGCACTACCAACTCGACCGCTGACTTAACAAATTCATAGTACGTAGGAGAGAGATGATAGTTTTATGAGTGTGAAATTGGTATGCATGCACAGACGGCAGCATCGTATGTTTTGAATGTGGTGATGTACAAATGGGATGTAATTCGTGTTAATTTGATAATTGGTTGCTATAGCAACGCCATGTATCACGCAAATTATGCCATCCACTATTGCGATTTTACTTACTTGACCGCTCGAAAAACAGTTGCACTTCTCTACCTTTTGCTGGTGACACTGTTTCAGTGCTTAGTCTGTGATATAAACAGGCTCAGAGAGTAGCTACAAGTAGTGTAGACTTGGTATCTTCCTTCGTTATTTGAGAACTGCAGCTGTCCTCTCCCACGCAAAAATTCGTCCTTCTACCCTACGCGTCACGCACGTGAGAAAATGCACCAGGCCCACGCTGCACTAAAGTGAAACACGCTCGTGGGCCTGGGAACGAAGCTACCGTTGATACAACAATACAACCCTGTAATGTACATGTTCTTCATTTTTAACAGAAGTCTCGGAGAGTTCGCTCCCCTGTGGCCTCAGGGGGCAGAAACACGCCCACCAGGAGTACCTCAGTGGCCACGCCCACAAGTCCACGCACGCCTACCAGCCCCCTCCAAAGTGGAGCCAGGTGGTCTGCCTCGAGCTTATCAGAGCAACCGACTCCCCAAGACAGCCCCAGGAGCTCAATAGGTGAGCAGTAGACAACTCCTGAGTATGGGCCACTCCTTTAAGCCCATGCAATATTGGGATGACGTAAGAGTGTAGCACATGACCTGTATTAACCACACCCCCAGGCCACACCCCCTGATTACCATGAACATTATGAAACCTGAGAGAATTTAGCACGCACAGTTAGGCTTTATATTTTACATAGGGCGTAAGAATTGGTAAAAGGTTAAGAGGTTTGTTATAAATCTGGGAGAATAAAGTATATGGCGATCCGGATGATGCAATCTCTGGTTAATTGCTCTTGCTCTTGTACTCCGCTGCGTCTGTGGGGGTGTGGTCAAGCTGTATAGCAACAGCATGTTGTTGAGCTATTATTAAGCAATGGACCTATCACTATAACTATAGGTTATCAGTTCGATTTCTCTCTCTATTTATCCACAGACAGCAACAGAAGCCCCTTCGAGATGTCCCTTGGTCAACCTGACTTCTTGGATGGTCAACATGGCTCCATAGAGGACCAGCTGGCCCCCCTTGGCATGAGTCCCAGTACCATGAGTCGTCTCTCGCTATCAAGGAAAGTCTTCACGGCCGAGACTGGCCAGAAGGAGAGGGATATCTCATACGGTGGTCAGTAGTCCTATCGTCTGTTATTTGATTGGTTATTGCAGGTTTTCATGACAGAGTTTTTATATGAGGAAATCGGGATTGGTAGCTGCATCACTTATCATACCATGTTTTATAGCCTGGCCATTCTTTTTTGTTTGAGTGCTTGCATAGAAAATGTGACACTTGTTCAAACACGTGTGTTGCCATGTTACTCATTGTCTGCATGCACACTTGCACACACACACACACACACACACACATGCACACACACACACATACACACACTCCCACACACATACACACACACACACACACACACACTCATCCTCACACACTCCCAGAGCGAGTGACTGCCTACGGAGAGACGACCTCACCAGCCTTCTCCTCTCAAAGTCAATCAGATGACAGTGAACGTGAGGACAATGCCCTCTCTGCACAGATCGCTCTCCTGGCCACGCGAAACCGCCAGCTACAGCAACTGTTACAGGACAGAGAGCAGGAGAGAGATCGCCTCAGGCAAGTATAAATTCCTCTCAAGTATAAGCCCACTCCTGAGTATAAGCCTATCCCTAAGTATAAGCCCACCCCTGAGTATAAGCCCACCCCTGAGTATAAGCCCACTCCTGAGTATAAGCCCACTCCTGAGTATAAGCCCACCCCTGAGTATAAGCCCACTCCTGAGTATAAGCTCATCCCTGAGTATATAAGCCCACCCCTGAGTATATAAGCCCACCCTGAGTATAAGCCCACCCCCCCACTCCAGAGTATAAGCCCACCCCTGAGTATATGAGCCCACCTCTGAGTGTGTGCTACTGGCTTCAAATGTCAGATGCCTCTTATAGAACAACCATAAGTGGGTGGAGTCACTGAAGTGACAAGTCTTTCACAGGCTGTTAGATTTGGGCAACATTAGTCCAGTGGGCTATTCCAACGGCTTCCTCAAGATCATTGCCTTATTTAAGCTTCCTAAAATCTGTTCATTGCCTCAGGGAACAATTGGAGTCTCAACGACAGGACCGCCTCCCACGACCTCCCTCCTCCCTCCCCTCTAAACTCCTGGATGGGAGGTTCCTACGAGAGCCGCCCCCTTTGCGGGAGGCTGGGGGAACGAAGGAAGAGGAGCCTCTGGAACAGAATCAAGTCTCGTCCACTGGAGATGCCAGTAGGAGTCCACCGTTTATGAGAGCAGAGTGAGTGTGTGCGTGTATGTGTGTGTGTGCGTGTGTATGTGTGTGTGTAAATGATTAACAGGCTTCCTATCGAACAGTGTTCAAAGTACTAGCGGCTTTATCACAACCTGATCTATTAGATGTCATTAAATGGGGGGGGGGTACATTGACTAGCAAATTTTATATGTACCTGTATATACACCACACACACACACACGCACACACATACACACAAACATCGATATAGGAATGGACCCGACCACACCGAGTCCCAGTCCCAATCCAGAAATTACCTGTGCCAAATTGAGACCCTACAGCGCTCAAACGCGGAACTGGAACGCCGACTCCACGAAGTCAGCGACGAGAAACGCAGAGTCGAAGCTGAACTAACCAAACAGAGAGAAGCCCTCCTGAAGATCCAGGAACGGGAACAGGACCTCTCCAAGGATATCGAGACGTTACGGAATGAGAATTCGTACCATGCCAGCGCCGTGAGTAAACTGACGACCGATAGGGACGGACTGCAGTCCGAGAACAAAACCCTTCGAGAAGAGGTGACGGCTGCCTCCGACAAGCTGAACAAGACGGAGAAGTGCTATAAGGAAGTGGAGCAGGAGAACCTGGGTCTGGAGGCCGAACTGGAACAGCTCATGAGAGGTAAGAGGGGTTCTTGAGGAGCATGTTTGTCTGTCAGTCTATCGAATCAGCCGGTATGTCTGTGTGTCTGTTTTCCCCATCTGTCTGTCTGTCTGTCTGTCTGTCATCTGTCTGTCTATTTGTCTGTGTCTACATTCTGTCTATCTGTGTCTGTCTGCCTGTCTGTCTTTCAGGTATGGCTAACGTTTAGAGTGCTGAACCTCTATAAGTTACAGGTGTATTTATATCTGTCTGTCTATAGCTATTGTTCTGTCTGTCTAATGATCTATCTGTGTCTTCATCTGTGTCAGGTATTGCATAGCTTAGGGTGCTGAACCTCTATAGGTTGCACATGCTTAGGGTGCTGAACCTCTATAGGTTGAACATGTAGGTGCTGCTTAGGGTGCTGAACCTCTATAGGTTGCACATGGCGGCTCTGCTTAGGGTGCTGAACCTCTATAGGTTGCACATGGCGGCTCTGCTTAGGGTGCTGAACCTCTATAGGTTGCACATGCCTGCACTCTGCTTAGGGTGCTGAACCTCTATAGGTTGCACGCGTAGGCACAGCTGCATATTTGTCTGTCTGTCTGTCTGTCTGTCTGTCTCTGTCTGCTTGTCTACCTGTCCATCTGTGTGTGTCTCTTCTTTAGACAAGCAACAGCTGTTTGAAGAGAAGCAGAAATTGCAAGCGGCCGTGGAAGACGCCCTGAAGACCAAGGAGAATTACCGTTCAACAATCAAGCAGCTACGCGAAGAGAACATGGGCCTCCAGGGCCAACTCAGCGAGACTTCCAGGGAGAGAAACGGAGTTGGCAAAGCCGAGAAGTCGACATCTAGAAAGGTGCTTTTGGAGTTTTGCATACATAAGGATTTTTATTGCCCACGGAGCTTGTCTCCATAGTGGCACATGAAATCAATTTGCAAGAGCCTAGGGTAGTGTACAGTACATGAGCAGTTGCTGGGGGCAACTTTGGTGTGCTCAAATTAGAAAGTACCTTTCAGCTACATGTATATGTTAGTTAATATGAATGCATTAGCTTGTTGGAGCCTAGGGTAGTGTACAGTACAGAATCATACTGTAAAGTTGTACCGCCTCTACTGGTAGGGATATTGCCATGAGCAGTTGCTAGGGGCAACTTTGGTGTGCTCCAATTAGAAAGTACCTCTCAGCTACATGTATAATTATGTTAGAATGCATTAGCTTGCTGGAGCAGCATTACATCATCACTGCAATATACTTGCTGTGGATCACAAATGCTATTACATCATTACAGGTGTTTGGCCCCCTCTCTAAAGAGCAGCACACGCTGAGAGAGGTCATGAGTTTGCGTGAAGAACGATCGGAACTGAAGGACAAACTCAATTCTGCACAGCTGGAAATAGATGCCCTAGAGGCACACTTGAAGACCCAAGAGACACAGGAGCAGTCGTCCAATCAGATTCGAGACGTGGTCTCAGCTCATTTATCCCACTTTCAGGAGGAATTGTCGGAGGTGGCCGGGAGTCTGGAGTCGACACGTTCAGCTGTCTGTAGCCTAGCAACGCAGCAGCAAGCTGTGGTTGAAGAAGGGTTTACGACTCTGGCTCAGGTTAGTTAGCTACGTATGGCCAGTGTTTGTGTTTTATTAGGTCAAAAAGGCATACTCACGAACACTCCCATGTACAATACTTGCATACGTACATACACACAGACGCCTACACACACGCCCACAGATGCCTACACACATGCACACACATAGCCTCATTCCTAATCTCCTCTCTGCCGCTTATTTTGCGTATTGTAATTACACATTTTTCACATACATTCTCATACACACGTGCACAATAAAACATGAACGTACACACATACACACACACACACATACACACAATGTACACACATATGTACACACATACACACAATGTACACACATATACACATGCACATACACACAATGCACACACATACACACACACACACGCACAGAAATGCAGAGAGCAGCTGTCAGCTGCAGAGAAGGATCGGACGCAGTTGTCCTCTGCACTCAAACTCTCTCAAGCTTCTCTGTCAAAAATGGAAGAAGAATATCAGCAGCTGAGGTCAGAAAACACATTACATCACCACTAAGCTTACATCACTCTTTCCTATTGACTGCTGTACATCACCAAGTATATTACATCATCAAAATTATGTCATGTTTCTTGCCCGTATACATGTACTTGTTATATGATACAGGTCAGAGAATTTAAAACTGCTTTCCAAAAGAGGCAGTGTTTCGGCAGAAGTCTCAAAGCTTCGCTCGGAAGTGGCTAGTCTCCATGACCAGAAGAAACTGCTTGGGGTTCAACTGTCACAGAACGAGTCCATCTTTCAGCAGAAGGATGAGAAGGTGAGGGAAGAGGGGAGAGAGGGAGGGTGGGAGGGAGGGAGGTAGTGTGTGTGTATACAATAATACACAATGAAGAGTGCTGTGTTTTTTGGATAATTTCTGTGAATATGATTGGCTAGCTTGTTGTCTTGGCAACAAAGATTACAGACAGTGCTCCTAGCATTTTGTGCTCGCCATAGCAAGAACAGTTACGTATACAGTTACTGTACATGACATTGTCTATATGCATACATGTATATTCACAACAAAAGGTTCGCAGTCTCGAAACTCGACAAAAGACACTCCAGGACAAACTGGTCTCAACTGAGAGAATCTGGAAAAGCCAGTTTGACCGGTTGGACCGGGAGTGGCAGGGCAGGCTGGCCGAAGCGAACCTCATTCAAGAAAACCTTTCAGAAGAGAGGGAATCACTTCTCCAGGAGAACGAAGAACTAGAAGGCCGACTTACCCAACTGCAGCTCGAAAATGAGAAACTCGAAATCGCTAAAACCGAGCTCCAGTCACATGTCGAATCCTTGGGGGGAAAGATGGCGGATCTTGCATCGAGAATTAGCCAAAACGATGGAGATATATCTGTCGCTCAGAGAAGCATCGCGAAACTGCTAGCTGAGAAATCTTGTATTGCAGCCCGAATGCTGTTGGAAGAGGAAGCTTGCAAATCTTTGCTCACTGAATCACAGCAGCTTCAAGGCCAGTTAGACGTTGTTACGGCTGAGAAACGAGACTTGGATGAGTCACTCCTTTCGTCTCGTGAAGAAAGCAGCCAACTGAAAGAAAAGCTTGAGGATATATCGCAAAAAGCTACTCAGATTGATCAACTGACGTCGCAAGTCACTGAACTGACTTCCAGAAACGAACAGATGCAAGCGGAAGTGCAGACTCTAACGGAAAGGCATGCTACTGCGATGCAAGACTTGCAGCAGCTTTCCGAGACGGAACAAAACCATCTACTAAACAACCAGAAGATTAAGATGACCCTCACCACGGAAATCGGACTTCTTAAGAGCAAGCTGAAGATGGTCGAGGAAGACAAGCAATCTCTGGAAGAGAAAGTCGCAGAGCTGACGAGCCTGACTGAGAAAGGATCGCAGCAGCCGGTGGGCGGGGCTAGTGCTTTTCAGGCTGTGCCAGAAAGTAAGCAAGTCGAGGTGCTGAAGAAACAAATTGCAGGTGGGTGCATTCTTGACTGGGATTTTCATGTGACACTTTTCTGAGAATGTACGGTACATACCCCCCCTCCCAAAAAAAGGGCACCAAGGGGAATCCCCCTTTAGGGTTTGTATAGGATTGTCAGTTTGGGGGGGGGGGGGGGGGGGGAGAGAAACTAGCCTATTGGTGGGAAATATCCGAGGGTCCTCCCACCTGCAGTGTGTGTGTGTGTGTTGTGTGTTTGTGTGTGTCTGAACAGTGCTCTCACCTAGAATTAATGACATCATAATGATATAATGATGACATGATTATTTATCCCCCCCTGTGTGAATGCACCCTAGTGAGTAACTGGTTAAAACATCAATAAAAAAAATTTTCTATCAAACCCGCAGCTCTGCAACAAGAAACAAAGCAACACCAGAAATCTCACGTTGTGACAGACTTCCAGAGCCGACTGGCTGCCCTGGACACGGAGAACAAGCTGCTGAAGGAGGCCGTCCGGGGGAGCAAGGAGATGCAGGAAGCGAGCACCGGGCTCCGGAAACAAGTCTCTGAGATTTCCCAGACGGCTTTCTTTCTTGAGTCGGACAAGAAGAATCTGACAGACAAGCTCCTGTCGCTGCAGGCGTCTCTTAAGGTGGCTCGGGAGCTGAAGGACAGAGCTGCTAATGAGCGGGTGCAGAAGATAGAGAAAGAAAATCTTGCTCTACAGGTGAGCGTCTCGGTCTAAGGGTGTCCACTGATCTCGCTCATGCCAATGTTAGCTGTTCACCATGGCAACCGAGCCGTAACGTTGTCCATGGGCTCGGTTGCCATGGTGACCGAGCCCCTGGACAGTGTTACGCTGTCCATGGACTGGTTACCATGGTGAATAGCCAAGTATTATACTAATTGACCCTTTACCACTATGACATAATTGGGGGGAAAAGTAGGCACTAAATGGAGAAAATACATGATTGCACAAGAACATGTTTTCATGTATTTTCTCTATTTAGTGCCTAGTTTTCCCCCCCATTACATCATAGTGGAAAAGGGGTCTATTGGTGATGTCATTGAAATTGTTATGTACAGTGGGTCAATGGTAATAATAATGTAATGCACCTTTTTTTGGTCACCCACATCACAGGAGCGCTTGAGAGCCCTCGAGGAAACCCACACCAAGAAACTGATGGTGGCCGATCACAAGATCGTGGAGACCATGAAGGAGAACGACACGCTACGACAGAAGTTAGCCCGAATCCAGTCTGGAGTCGCAGGCGATCCAAAAGATGGACAAGTGAATCTTTCGTCAAGCCTGCAAGAACTTGCAAAATCCCTGAGGACTGAAACCGCATCCGTGCATAGCCTGAGAACCAGTTTGACAGGTTCTCGGGAGGAGCTAGAACAGCTGGAACTGGCTCACCAGCGAGTGCTGACGCTGCAGATGGAGATGCAGTCTCTCCTGCCTATACCAACAAGTCTGGAAGCAGCCAGTCGGCCATTAGGGCTCAGTCGAACATCATCAGTTGGCAGTGCCAGCCAGGGACTTCCTCCTGTCCTCAACTCTCTTCCCCCGGAGTATGTGTCTCGCCTGCAGGGTAGCTCCTCTCGACCCAAATCTCCGCCCTATGGAGTCCACCCAACCAGCCTCGGTTAGTCTCATGTACAGCTGCCTGTACATTTACTAATCTTGTAGTCATGTATATATCACATGATTGTCACATGACATCATGTTAGTTATGGCACATGATTGTCACATGTTATATTGGTAAGTTATGGCACGTGATTGTCACATGACATTATGTTATATTGGTAGTTATGGCACATGACTGTCACTTGATTATCACATGATATACACACTGTCACATGATGTCACAGTAATACATCCTTGTGTTGCTCCAATACAGAGCTGAGAGACAAGGTATCACAGCTACACGGGGCCAGCCTCAGTCTCTCGGAGAGTCTGAAGCAGTACCAGCAGGTGCTGGAGGAGAAGGAGGCGGAACTGTCCTCCCTTCACGAGAGGTTTGCCGCCATGGAGGGTCGCCTGGAGCAGGCAGTGAGGAGGGAGGCAGAGATGCAAGAGTGTGTGGCTAGTGTGCAGGAATTTGAGTTACGGCCGGAACAACTTCAGGTGAGTGTCGTTGGAGTGGAACCTTGCTGGAAGAGTGTCTGCTGAAATGGTTTATGTAGGTGGGAAAATGCCAGGAAAAAAAACTAATAATATTCTGTAGAGGATCTTCGAAGAAGAACTAGCATTTACATGAACGTATATATTGCTAGACATGTCCCTTTCTGTATGCCTATAATGGATTTTCACGAACTTTTGTTTGAAAAAACCTTGTGTTTCTAGATTGTAAACTTTCAGAGATATTGTAACTGGAAAAAGTTACGTTGTCTTGCCAGCTACTGTTAATGCAGTTGCTATTGTTATATTTTGTTGTCATGTTTACTTGCAGGCCATAGCTGTCTTGAGGAAGCAGGTTGAGGTGCTTCAAGATCAGGTCATCGATCGTGACGTGGCTTTGCAGGACATAGAGCTGCAGATGCGCAAGGTTAGTGTGACAGTAGTATTGCTGTAGTGTGCTTGTAGTATTAATATAGTGTACAGTTTGTGTCTGCATAATGTCACAATGGTGTGCCATTAATGCAGCAAAGTATGTAGATACTTTATAAATTACATCATCGATTAGGACATGGTATGCTTAAGTATACTATTGCCGCTATTGTGATGTAATATCATACTTACATGTCATTGGAGGTGTCTCCAAGTCACATGACGTTTCTCATCTGATGCCTGCAAGTCACATGACCTTTCTCTCTGCCAGGACTATGAATCACATGATAAGAAATTTGCACAGCTCAAGTCTCAAGTTCTGGAACTGAGAGAGCAGCTGTCGGCAAAGGACGACCAAATAAGGACAAGAGACCAGTACATACAGCAGGTCAAAGAGAGAAGCCTGGATATGGAGGGGCAGCTGTTCAAAGTGAGTTGAATGTGATTATGAGCTGGTCACGTGATTGTCATGTGAGTAGCATGTAATGGTCATGAGAGTGAGGAGACAGCTGTTTAAGCTAGTTGGAGATTTTTAGTCATGTGACTGAGCAGTTATTGTCATGTGAGTAGCATGTGATGATCATGTGACAGGGGTAACCAATGAGATTTACAATGTATGTGTTTTTACGACATGCATTTGTAATAGCATCCTCTTATGCTGGCCTGCATATTTCATTTTGGCAATTATGGGTTTGATACGAGCTGTCATAATTTTGTCTATTGTGACATGTCCTTGCATCATGTGATTATCATGTGACCCCCCAGTCTCGGAAGGAGCTAGAGCGGATGTTACAGGAGCGGGAGCAACTGGTAGCCCAGGGGCTGCCAGAGAACATGCAGCTGTCAGGGCTCAACATCGCCGACATCATCAGGGCCCAAGGCAAGGATTATAGCAGAAGAAGAAGGGGGGGGGGGGGGTAGCCTTGCTAATCACTGACTAGTGGAGCCTGGGAATGAAGCTAGATAATTTTACAAGTTGTGTAAGTTTCAGTGTAATGATAAAGCTTTTTGTGGCATATTTACATGCCACAAAGTCTTATAGTACATGTACATGTATCTCCAAGCTTCAAAGGAATAACTTGACAAGGCAGTAGGAAGAGAGATGCAGCTGCTCTTGAGGCTCTTTCAGGGGATGCCCCTACTAATCAATTTTCTGAACCAATCATGCCCTCATAGAAATACACTCGTACTACCTCACACTAACTGAGCGTAGTAATGCATAACTGACGAGTGTACATGTACATCTTTCTACTGCAGGTGAGGAGGTAAGGCAGCTCAAGAAAGTTCTCAATGACTTCTCCTTTGAAGTGACACAGCTGCAGTCGCAGATGGACTCCGTTCAGCGAGAGAAGTCGGTGCTCCAGTCAAAGGCCATTGAGATGGAGAAGATGCACATTCAAATGAAGGAGGCCATGAATGCCGACATCAACTACTTGAGAAGACTGAATTTACAGCTGGTGGAACAGCAGATGAAGGGTGAGGGAGTGAGGGAGGGAGGGAGGGAGGGAGGGAGGGAGGGAGGGAGGGTGTTCAGTAAGGAGGAGAGGTGTTCAGTGAATGATAGTCTACTCCTCCCCCACAAGAGCCTGGGAATGAGGCTGGGAGGGAGGGTGTTAGGAGAGGAAGGAAAGTTACAAATTATAGAGGTTTGGAATGAACTGCAACACACACACACACACACACACACACATGCACACACACACAGCCGAGAAGGCCGTGGAGGTGCTGCAGCAAGTGAAGGAGACACAGGAGACCTTCAAAGAGCAGAGGGAGCGGATGCGGCTGGAAGCAGAGGTGTGCATGGCAGCAGACTCTAGCAGACAAAACTGTTCACTGCTGCTACTGTTCCCATAGTAACAATGTTTTTACTGTACACTGACTGCTTCCCCCCTCCCTCTACAATTCATTCACTGGGACATAGTATAGTTGTACATGTACTACTTCGCAGAGAGGCAAAACGTATGGTCCTTGGGGGAAGGTCTGAATGTGGGATGCTTTACTTTCAGATTCTGTAAAGAAATATGATACACACCATTATATACATAATTATATATAATCCCTTTAGGAAATAAAATAATATGTGATGTAGCTGATAAATAATCATTACATCATAATGATGTCATAATTACATCATTATGATGTCATTAATTTTAGATGAGAGCACTGTTCGTAGTCCAACTCCCAGACTCTCCTTTTCCTTTTCCCTTTCTTTCTCTCAGCTGGACTCCTGCAAAGTGAAGCTGCATGAACAGGAGAGGAAGATATCTGACCTTGAGCGTCAGGTCTTGAACCAGCGGATCACCATCAAGCTGATGCAGACAGAGAAAGAGCATGGTCTCGTGTTGAACCAACACGGACAGGAGCTGGCCAATCAGATCACTCCAAGGACACCCTACATGCACCGCCCACACAGTGCTGAGAGCGCACGAAAGCCAAACTATAGAATTTCCGAGAGCTCGAAAATGCTGCGTGGAGGGGTCGGGGGCCGAAACACAATCATACACCAGGAGAGTGAATTTTCAATCCCCCTCCCAGCTCAAAATTCCAGCCAAGGGGCCAGGGTGGATATTCTGAACCTTGAGGAGCAACCAGAGAGACGAAGGAAACAGGTGATTATGTTATTTTTATTCTGTAATGGTTATTGACATAGCCTCGTTCCCAGGCTACACTCCCCAGCTTTTCTCTCGTTCCAAGGCTCAACTCCCCAGCTTTTCTGTTCCCAGGCTCCACTCCCCAGCTTTTCTCGCACCGTGTAGAAAATCTTCACGTGTAGAAAAACTACACGGTGCAAGAAAAGCTGAGCCTGGGAACGAGGCTACATTGATGAAAGTAAGGCCATATTTTGACACCGTCTTTTTGAATCAACAATGAACAAATTCTCAAGCTACTTGGTAGCTATGAAGAGTGTACAGTGTCAATATTACAGAAACCATTCTTTTAAATAGAGACACAAGCTAGCCTCATTCTAGGGAGAAATATGTGTACCTAGGACCATACATAAAATTTCCAGGAACATCCCATGCCCTGGCCATAACCTTGCCCTGGTTCCATTCAAAGCTAGTAAATTGTGCATTCTTAGGCCTCCATTTTTTTTCAGTTAACGTGGCTTAAAATTACAGGGGGCTGGGATTGAGGTTATTGTATAAGTGGCAAAGTTTAACTCTTTAATTGTCGCAGTTTTCGTTTCCTTATTAATGCATACTAGTACTCTATCACAGGCAACTCTGATATTTTTTGCAGGTGACACTGAGTCTTGGTCCCATGGTTGTTACTGACGATGAGGCAAGCTACTCCGCGATTCACGAAGAGGGAGAAAAGTCGACCAAGTCACATCAGCGAGTACAGAAGTTGCGATCGAAAGGACATCGGAGAACAGCTAGCACAGGAAGTAACATTGTGGTTTTTCCGAGGGCAGAACGGGAATCGGCCACAGGCAGCCTGAATCAACCAGCTCCTCATTCCCATACCAGTAAACAGCCTCTGAAACCGATTCCAAAGTACCCGAAGAGACCCGGAAGCGCAGGCAGTACCAGACCCGATGTCAGACAGATCACCGGAATCGAATCACCAGAACACATCGCCCAGACGGCACAAGAAGTCACAAAGCACATGACGAAATTGATCAATGAATCTGCCGTAGAAGGTACCCCAACCGGTGATAGTCCTGAAAAGGGGAAAAGTGACTCGAATCCGAAGCCTGCCCTAGGCCAGCGAAGCAACCGACCTAGCCAGGGTATGCCCGTTCACGTCCACATCAGCCAATCAGGACAACCAGCCAAAACGAAACATAAGTACTCTGAGATCACACGAAGTAAGCCGGTAAACAAGTCAACCGATTCTAACGAAACCACCAGTAGCGAAGGTACCAGTAGTGGCTCTTCGAAGAGCTCCAACGGAGCAAACAAACACCCGGCTGACTCAACAGCGGCTAGCAGTCAGAGCCTCTCCCTGACGGGTGAAGCGCCTGAGGGCGAAAACATCCCCCAGAAGACCTTGACACTTCTCGACAAAGCCAAAGACCTGTCGAGAACTGAGAGTATGTCCAGTACCACGAGCTCAAGTCTCTCCATCTTCGGTCCGAGCTGCATGCTCCCCTCGAGAAACCACTCTTTTGTCTACGACGGTGGGGAGAGCAGTCCCTACTCACACGAGAGCCTGGAGATCGGGGACTCGATCGAGAGCCTGCAAGCTCTCGGCATGGGCAAGCTGGGATACAGTCCCTATATCCTGCCGATCCCTCACAAGCGCGACACCACGTCGTCCAGTGAAGAGGACGCTGTCAAAGAGCGGGATCATCGCTTCAGCAGACGGAAGAGATCCTCAGCAACGACCATTGATGGATCACATGAGGCACCTCACCATAAAAGTATATAGAGCTAGCATAACACGTCTGTAACACTGTAAGGCCTCAGGGCTCATGGTTAATTAGACGAATGGGTGAATGAGCCTTAATTTCCTCTGTCACTTCCTGGATCAAAGCAATTAGTGCCTTCCATATAAGGAACACCCTGAGCTCTAAGAGCAAGACCTCGTAGTGATTTTGCAAATCCCTGGTTCCAACATTTCCATGGTTTTCTGGGTACTTACATAGCTGAAGTGGATGAGCTTTGCTACAACACTGCACTTAACGGATATAATGCCAATGATACCTCTCTATTGTTAGCCTCACTCCCAGGCTCCCCCATTTTTCGTACTGCAAACGACAAAAGCTGGGGTAAAGGCCTGGGAACGAGGCTAGTATATTGGGGTGCCTGTACAAAACAGTCACTTGCTATAACAAGTTACATTACTTGATAGAGCCTTACGTGGCTAGGTACAGACATGCTGGCACTACACTAGGCAGCCTTTATCAAACGTTACGACACTCTTCAGTGGTCAGCCCCAATGAGAATGACACGCAGGTGCTATAAATGAGAATCTGTTTGCAGCCACGTAGTTTGGCTTGAATGAAGACAATGTCACTCAGTTCCTCGTGGTCTCATCTCATTCACCCCACACTGTCACACTCCTCGCAGGTGTAGATGACAACAGCAACTCTTCCTGCGACTCGGACCAGCTACAGCAGGCCAGCGGTTTCCACGGCAATGGGGAAGCCAGCCAACCGACCATTCCCGTCCATCGAAACGAGAGTATCAGCATCAGCGATATTGAGAAATACTCCACTGACCACGAGGTAAGAGCTCACCTGTTCCCCATGCACCGCCATCACAGGCCCACTTCTAACAAAGCTACTGTCATGCATCGTCATCCATTCTACCTCTGTCCTTTCTCTAACACCATTTAGTTGGAATTGGCAAGGTCTTACTGGGTACTAGCAGGTTCTATAGCTATGTAAGGCTTGCCTACTGCTCCTCTGCTCAGGAGCTCCAGTAGCTCAATGGGTAAGAGCATCTGACTAGTATTCAGAAGGTCCTGGGTTTGATACCTAGTTAGCCCCCCCCCCGTCTTGCTTATTTTTTTTTGGTTATTATTTGTTGTTGTTTTTGGGAGGGGGTGCTCCATTATTTTCCATCTGGTGACTCTAGCAAGTGTCCACTCAATATTAGAATCTGTCCCACCAACTCTAGCAAATATGCTGTCATTCTCTGTCATCCTGCCCCAGCAGGTGGAAGAAAAAGCAGCCGCTCTTCAGAAGTGCTTTCGCCGTGTCCGCTACTCTTCCACTGGCTCTGTCAAGATCTGCTACTCCGACTCCAATACTTCGCTGGAGGACGTCAGCAAACACCTGTGAAGTGAGTCGACCACCTGTCATACATTAGCCCCTTTCCCAGGCCTCCACTCAGACCAGCTGCTTTTAATATGTCACTCTCGGTATGTATGACAGAGTCTGGGGTGGAGGCCTTGGAACAAGGCTGGGAACTTTACTACTCATGACTAGCCTCATTCCCAGTTTCCACTCCTGGACTGGCAGGTCTGATTCAAAACTAGTAGATTGATCCAAATTTTGAATCTATAGGATCAGTGATTCACAGACCTGTGGACCCACATGCACGTTTCATTCTAGTGTAGCTGCAGGCCTCCAGCTTTTAATGTCACTCTCGGTATGTATGACAAAGTCTGGGGTGGAGGCCTGGGAACAAGGCTGGGACTCATGACTAGCCTCATTCCCAGTTTCCACTCCTGGACTGGCAGGTCTGATTAGTTTTTTTTCAAAACTAGTAGATTGATCCAAATTTTGAATCTATAGGATCAGTAATTCCTTCTGTGTTGTATTTGCATGACCTGTGGACCCACATGCATGTTTCACTCTAGCGTACGTAGCTGCAGGCCTGGTACATTTCCTCACATGCATGATGCGTACGGTAGAAGGGTGCATTTCTAGGACAATTGCGCATGCAATTCTCAGATAATGAAAGAAGTAGGCAGCAAATCTACGTTTCTTGTAGCTACTCTTTGGAGCCACAGACTGAGCTAAAACAATGTCACCGACAAAATTAAAGTAGACAAAAGCAACCATCTTTCAATTGGTCCCTGCCCACAAGGCCCCACATGCATTTAATTATGTGAGAACATGTACCTGGCTCTTCAGTAGCAAAGTAAAACGTGCACAGTGAGCCTTGGGATGAGGGTACGTATGTGTCATCCTTGCACTGTCTTCTTTCAGATTCATGAACTATTCTTGGTACACATCTTTCCAGACTGAAATTGATAACTATCAGAATCAGACACACTGCCTTTATTCGTTAATGACGTTGGCTTTAAAATAAAGTATAATTATGTCTTTTTGTAAGTTGTTTTTGTTTATTAAGTTTGTATGTTGTTTTTGTATATTCATTTTATGTGGATTGCACTGGCCATGTTGTTCTGTTGTTTGCCTTGTTGGTTGATTTCTATTGGCTGGACCAGTTAAAACTGCCGCTAATTTAAAATAGAGACATTATTTTTAGCATGCACAATATTCAGCTGTAAAAATAATGCCAATACACATAATATCATCAAATATACAGTCATGACGGCAGGGCAGATGGAATGGCTGTGGGATACTCACCTGTGTGTGCATTCCTGTTTCGTACCCAGCTCTTTCGTAATGAATGGCCTGGGTTTGAGGTTTTATTTCTTGGCTGAGAAGTTAGGATACGTACAGGACATACAACTTGTCCCGTTGGATTATTCACACAAACTGCATTTCCATTCAGTCACTGCATGTGTACATGTATGTAAGGATAAACGCATCATGAGTTCATCGAACCGTTGGTAGCTAGCTACTGAAGTAGCCATCAGCCTTCCCAGGCTTAGTGGTGATAGATAGATGGCTATTTGTGGTATTTCTATACAGAGAAACAACTTAACTTGGAGGAAAAAAAGAAGCCTATACGGAAAAATAATACTTCCTGGTCGGTCAAACAATTCTCTTCCCAGGCTTAGTACTGAAAGATAGAGGACTATTTGTGGTATTTCTATAAAGAGAAACAACTTCAGTTGAGGGGAAAAAAGCCTAGCAGCCTCCCTCCCTCCTGGACGGTCGAACTTATAAAAATTCTACTGATAGATGACTATTAGATAGTGGACAGCCCTTCAGCCTGTGGCTGAGTCCTGTATATAGCTACAAGCACACACAACACAAACAAGCACAAACTGCACATGCAGAGTCTATAAAAAATAATAAAATTAATTTTTTAAATTAATTTTGTGGCATTTTTATAAAGAGAAGCTACTTAACTTGGAGGGAAAAAAAGAGAGAAAAAAGAAAATTGGAGAAAAAAAAGAATAAACTTGGAGAGAAAAAAAGAGAAACTTGAGAAGCAAAAGCCTAGGGAGCCTCCCATCCCTCCTGGAGTGTCAAGACACCCGGAGCGCTGGATAGGCGATGGCTGAGAATTACAGGAGCCGCTGCTGTAACGTACCCAGTCATCCTTTTAGCTTCGGAGTTCTTCCGGAGAAGAAAGTTACCGGCATGTTGGCTATAGGCTTAGAAAGTCAAGAATCAGATATGTACGCGGGCGGCATTCGAACCCGCGACCCGATTAATGGGGAGGCCACGTTCCGACCCCAGTCTGAAACGAACGCGCCACCTTGACTTCCCGTCAGATGTGGGCAAAATTTAGGCTTATAGACCCGTATGTGGTGTGCGTTAAATAGAATTGTTCCCATCACAACTACTTGTCAGCAGCAGGATGGCTAGAGCGTCCCGCTATAGTACAAGCACTGGGGATAAAGATTAGGTATATAGTAGTCTCGGGTACCCAGACCCGTCTGGGTACCCGAGACTAGGTATATAGCTACTATGGACCTAGCTAGCCCCACCCCTCGCTCATCATCATCAGCTGTCTGAAGGAGCTTAAAAACTGAAAGGTCAGGTTTAGTGCATTATGTTTAAGAATTGTGACTTAGCAGCCTAGCACATGCACTGAAATTAAAGTCATTAGGCTTTTCACACTGAAAGGTGTTTGTAGCTTTATGCAAGGACTGAAATCAAACAGGATCCATACAGGTTAGTCAGAGAGGAGCTGGCATGCAGTCAGAAAGCTATTTCAATGTGTAGGTCGAACCAGTGGCATTCTTGACTCTGGCCCGCTAACCGCCTGACCCAGATATAGCTAGGAGTAGCATAGATAGTAGAGTAGAAGTCCTAGCTACTCTAGCTACTATCTATGGGAGTAGTAAGGAATAGTTAGTACTTGCCTGTTGCAATCATACCACAAAATATAACTTTCTGACTCCCAGCGTCTGGCACTCGTGGGGTAAATAAAAATGCCAACTTCACTCTTAAATCAATGCCTCCCCATATCAATTACTAAATGGAAAACAGCAGTACAAATCATTAATGTAACCGTTTTAGGAAACTTTTGCTATTTCTACTGTATCAAGTCTTCTTCCATGATAGCCTCCGACGACCATCAATGTGTTTTCATGGAGACTGGCTACTAGAGGACACCATCGAGGAGTTTTGATGGCTTCCATGGCTAGCCAGGAGTTCGTACTTTCATCATAGGCACTGACAACTGTAGTGTCCTTGTTAGCTTTATCGTCCCCTCCCACGACAACCAGCTGTCCGCAGAGGGTGGCACAGGACGAGCCTTTGTAAGGGGCATCAGAAATGCGCTGCCATATTGTGGACTGCCTTAGTGTCTGGCAGGAGTGGAGCAGTTCGAAGATGGAGCAGGTGAGGACTGAGCGTGTCCACTCCGTCTGATTATAGCCACCCAGTAGGTATAGCCTCTCACCACAGATCGATGCGGTAGCCCGGGAGAACGGGGGTGGCAGGGAACTAGCGATGGCCCAAAGTCGAGAGTCCATATTCAACACTTCTACCGTAGCTAGTATGCTGCGGCCATCCCTCCCTCCAGCGACGATGAGGGAGAGGCCATGGCAAATGGCAGCTGCAGCATATCTCTTCGTAGGCATGGAAGGGAAGTGTAGCAACCACTTTCTGTCCCTGCCCTCCCCCGTGAGACTGAGGAGGGAGTCAGTGGATTCACCAAACAGTACAAACCGTGCCCGATGGCCGCCCACACTAGTGAGCTTGCCGTCAGCCATCACGAGGGTGGACCAGAGGTGGGGGAGGTCGGGCAGTGTACTCCATTGCTGGGAATCACTGTGGAACTGATGAACTCGGGTAGACTTCCAGTCGTTGCAGTAGACCATGGTACCATCTGTGGCTACCGATCCTCTGGTCATTGCCTGTGGTGCTTTGGGACCGTCCCGCCAGATCAGCTTCCTGAGTGTCGCCTCCTGTTGTGGGGGATTTGCCTGAGGCTGGGCGGATGGTTGTTTCGTTAATTGTTGTTTTAGCTCTTGGAGTTGTTGCTGTATTTGCTGCTGGCTCTCCTGGCTGGCTCGAACTTGCTGCTGTACGTTATGTATCCGTTCATGTGTATATCTTGGCTTCCTACTTGCCTGTCCTGGTGTGCCCTGGCAGTACTTGGCCTCAATATTGCTAGCGAGTGTCGGCTCACCGACTATACGAGACTTCAAAGCATCAGCTATGGTCTGCCATGTTTGCTGTCCGGATGTTCTGAGCCACGCCTTCAATATTTCCCGCAGCTGGTCTAAAGGGTCAGGATACTGCCTCACAATACCATCCAGTTTTCCCACTGGAACTTTCAGCACCACACCCAAGTTGTAACACTTGGCCTGAACGTCAAAAACTGCATCCCATACCGTAGCTAGGTCATCAATATTCAGTTCCATTTCTGAGTGTATGAGGTGGGTACCAAATGAGAGAGAAATGGCAGAAGATTACTATCACTAATTATCCGTGGGACTAGCCCATGCTAGTGATCACTGTACTATAGCAATCCTCAGTGCTAGCCTCATTCCCAGACCTTCCTACCATGTGTTAATAGCTGCAATGAGAGGGAGCATGAAAGCAGTGATGGCTGATACATTTCAAGACATAGTTACTATCGTTTGGGGCAGCTAGCTGTTTACTATCATTATATTGTACTTTACGAGAGATAGATACCACACCCATTTCTTATCTTGCAACCACACTGCCATATAGCTAGCTACTGCCCAGATTTGAGTCATAGTCATAGAGAGAAAGCTGGGTGACGTCAGCAAGTAATAAATCTGGGGTGGCAGGTCTGGGAACAAGGCTAGCTGTTACATACCAAGCCTGATTGCCTTGTGCTTTCTAGCTTGGATGGCTATCATTATTAATAGTAACACAGTTCCAAGAGTTGCCAAAAAAGAGGAGCAAAGTCATGATCACATAACACAGCTCTAAAACAGAGTCCAAGCGTTAGAATATTTATTTAGGGTGTGACCCTTGCATGAGGTATACATGTAGGCAGCTATGTAGGCTTTGGCTTACAGTGAGGGAGCCGTCATTGTACCATTAAGGGGGGGAAGGGGGTAACTAATGACCATGACTTAGTTGAAACAAAAGTATCATGCTAGCATGGCTAGAAATGTACAATTAACCTGCTTGGCATCCTTGCAGGCCGCAAGAAAAGCTTTCTATACAATGATCACTGCAGTAGGCATGAGTACTTCATTGCGAAGCAAAATTGGGCATGGCGTCATGCAGGGGGGCGGGAGGGCCTAGGGGGGTCAAAACGTAACGTCATTTTGACCAAATAGTTTGGAGACCTCCCCTAGTAGTTTAATACGCAGCACTAGCTTGTAGGTGTGCTTCTTACAGATGAAACTCACCAGTCAGAAGTAGCTAATGCTTTTCAGTGAGGTTCAGTAAGTAGTCAGGGCCGTAGTCCATACGGAGACTCAGTTATCTGTGGAAGGATCAGGTTGCATACCAGTACTCAGAAGTCATGATTTTTTACCCACAAACCCGGGACAGACCGACCCATTTTTTCCCGATCCCGGAATCCAAAGGTATGACGTAATACGATCATCATCATGCAGTTAGCTGTCTGCAGGTACTAGGTAGTCTCGTGCCCAGACCACGCCCGCCTCCGTCAGCGGGCGTCTGGGCACGAGACTAGTCTGCAGGTTGTGGCCGTAAAAGTGACGTAATCGCAATCTTGTGCAAGCCGAATCAATGAATATCATTAATGACTAGTCAACAACCTGCAAGTTTGCTATAAAATGAATCAGACTTTTAAGCACTATAGTGCAGCCAGCAAATCAGACATTGCTGAACAAGAGTCAATTACTACTCACATTCATGAGATTATTAATGAGGTGCATAGCCAATTAATTATATAAGGTCTGCCATAATCAAAAAAGCAGTAAAACATAAACTGTCTGTCTGGCTTGATACTGTATAGGCCTTGGTTACACAGTTGTGCAGGATGCAGCTGCAGCTTGACCTTAAGATCAATTACCAAATTCAAGTTCAGGCATAGCTACTAGCTACAGCAGTATTTCTACTGTATCAAGTTTTGTATGTATCCCATAGCCTCCAACAATGATAGTCCTGTCATGGAGACTGGCTACTAGTGCCCAGCATCGAGGTATTTTCATGGTTTCCATGGCTTGCCAGGAGTTGGTACGTTCATCGTAGGTGATGATGGCTGTAGTCTTCTTGTCAGCTTCATCTTTCCCTCCCACAGCAACCAGCTGTCCACAAATGGTAGCACACGACGAGCGATAGTATGGGGCATCAGTGACACGCTGCCATATTGTGGACTCACTTAATGTCTGGCAGGAGTGGAGCAGTTTGGAGATAGAGCAGGTGAGAACTGATTGTGTCCAGCCAGTCTGATCGGAGCCACCCAGCATGTAGAGCCTCTCACCAATGATTGATGTGTCAGCATTGGAGAAAGGGTGTGGCAGGGAACTAGCAGTAGACCAACATTGAGTGTCCATGTTCAACACTTCTACTGTAGTTAGTCTATTACGGCCATCGTCCCCTCCAGCAACGATGAGGGAGCGGCCATGGCATATGGCAGCTGTGTCATATCTTTCGGTGGCCATGGGAGGAAAGTGTCGCGACCACCTTTTACTCCAGTCCTCCCCCATAAGGCTGAAGAGGGAGTTGGTGGCTTCACCTAGTCCCAGATGACCACCCACACCAGTGAGCTTGCTATCAGCCATCACTAGGGCGGAGCAGGGGTGGGGGAGGTCAGGCTGTGGGCTCCATTGCTGGGAGTCACTGTGGTACTGATGAACACTAGTAGAGCCCTCACTGTTGAAGTAGATTGTGGTACCATCTGTGGCTGTAGATCCTCTGTTCATTGCCTCTGGTGCTTTAGAATAGCCCTGCGAGATCTGCTTTATTTGTGTTGGCTTCTGTTCAGGATTTGGCTGAGACTGGGTAGCAGGTCGCTGCAGGTGTTCTTTTAGTTCTCGCTGCTGCCTCTGTTCGTCCTCATTTGGATGCTGTTGCTCTTGTAGCTTCTTTCTAAGTTGGTCCATTTCTTGCTGTCGAGTCGATTTTTGCTGCTTCCTCTCTCTAGCCTCAATTACATACTGTTTTTCTTGTAGCTTCTGCTCAAGTTGTTGCACCTGTGTATCCCTCGGCATCGCCTGCCCACTTCGCTGTCCTGGTGTGCCCTTGCAGTACTCTGCCTTGATATCGCTGGCGAGTTTCGGCTCACTAATTATGCGGCTTCTAAGCATTTCCACTATTGCTTGCCACTTTTGCTGTGCGGCCATCTTGAGCCAGGCCTTTAGTATCTCCCTTAGCTGGTCCGAAGGGTCAGAATACTGCTTCACAATGCTGTCCAGTGTTCCAACTGGGACTTTTAGTGTCAGTCCAATGTTGTAGGCTTTAGAACGTATGCCAAACAGTGCCTCCCACACTGTACCTAGGTCGTCAATGTTGAGGGTCATTGCCTGGAGAGGATGGTTCGAAGGTGGGCACTAAATGAGAGAGAACAGCTGAGGGTTAATAATTATCTGTATGACTGGCTGTTCTCATTCCCAGCCCATGCTAGTGATCACCATCAGCTACAGTGATGGTGAGCACAAATATGTGATGTGGAGTAGATGTTATGTAGCTATTGAGCACTAATTGAGGGATAGATGCCACGCCCATCTCGTGCCTCGTACTGCTCCAGGTTTGAGTGACAGCCGTAGACAGAAAACCGAGTTGCCGTCATCATAACAATGCAGTCAGGTATATATTCGGAATGAGGTTATACAGTATTAGGTAGCTGTGTGATTGGTTCTGTTCCCATATCCCATTCTATGTCTCTTTTTCCCACTCCCACATATCTAACACAGAGATTTTAGTTCCAGGAGTTGCTAAAAAAGGAGCTGGGCAAAGCCTTGATCACATGACACAGCTCTGAAACAAAGTTCAAAGGTTAGAGCATTTATTATTTGAGTGTGGCCTTGCATGAGGTACATGTATAGACTTATAGAGCAATATTTCTGCAACACTAGCTAGTGAGTGCATTTCAGTCTTACAGTCGAAACTCACCGCTCAGAAGTAGCTGGTGTCTTTCAGTGAGGTTCAAAAATACTGTAGCCAGGGCTGCAATGACTTTATCTGTGGGAGGATCAGCTTAATTTGTCATGGTATTCTAAGCATTTGTGAAGTCATAAGTGAGATCAACGGAAGTGCTACTAAAATATATGCAATAAACAGTTTAATTTGAATCACATGCTTGGGTACAAGTTCAGGCATGCAAATTAAAAAGGTGTGGCAGACTTAAAGGACAAACAGCAAAGCCCAGACAGAGACAGAAAACTTACAACTAGCCATTGCTTTGCACCTGGTTGTCCATGTTGGTAAACATACATTATATACTTGCATGCTCCTTGATGTCAGGACATGATTGTAGCAAGCTACTGATCTCCAGCACATGCTCAGCAACAGGTCAAGCCAAGCTAAATACAGCTGTACAATTGCAACAGATCATCAGTTTGGTTAGGCTATATTGGATCTTGCAAGATGACAGCATATATATAGATAGGACATGAACTGACTAGCTATATATTGCCTGGTCTTTTTTATAGAAAGCCTCAGCAGAGCATAAAGTTCTTTAAGTGCTTCTTTGGTTCAGCCATAGAGAGCCTGGACAGTAACTTCATCTCCCTACATTATTTCTACTGAGTGACTTCAACTTGAGTCGTCGTTTTCACCACTTAGTCCATTCACCCTCCCTCCATCCCTAATTATAACCACTGCCCTTTGTTGTCCTGCAATGCTTGAAGTTCATCTTGTCCTATTCGTTGTCTCTGTACCATGACATCGTCTTCCATTGCTTCACCCCCTCAGCAGCTATTGTTATTTTTGCCTCATGTTTCACCATCTTCTGGTGCCAGGAGTACAGTTTATCAACTCTATACAGAGATCTCTAGAAAGCTCTGCCATGCTAAAACTGCATGTGTCCCTTCACTTGGCAACAGCAGGCATTCCTGGGAAGAATGTCTTTAGCACCACTGCCAGATCATATCATATAGCTAGCTTAGAGATTATGGCAAATTTCTGCACACCTAGTCATGGCACTACTGTTGCTATGTAATTTACACACAGTGATCCAGATATTTCATTTGAACAATGCATGTACATGTACACTTATTATAGACAAGTTCCTTGTTCCTGTTTGCAGAAAGGAAGATATTTCATATCTAGTAACCAGCAGGGCATCCAAAATATCTATACAGTAAAGCCACATACTAGAAGATTACAGGCAAAGCTACGTACAATTTTTTGTTATAGTAATTTTTCGTATACATACCTACCATTTCAGTCTAGTTAGGGGAGGAGTCAGGCTCCTCCACCAACTAATGCTGGCCTACGACTACAAAGGCTTACCTACAAAATGTACACAATGGAGTCCCTCTGCTGCTCCTTCTTCCCATAGCTACTGGTATCTGGTATTACACTATATATCAGGCACTCAAAGACTGCTGTGGTGGATCTACTCTTAAAGTGAAGCAGCGAGTGGTGTAGTGTGGCAAAGATTCTGATAATGATAGCTATGTTGATGTAATGTATATATTTTATCAGGGCACAAGGGTGACTGATTAACCAGGGAAGATTGGGAATTCAGATGAAGATTTCTAGAGACATCCATATAGTATAGGGAATTCCTAATAATTGGCATCTGTGAACATTATTCCAGAACTTTTTAAAGTAAGAGTTGTGAATTTTTAAACTACAAATCTGCCAGCTACATGTAGTACAGAGACATGCTTCAAAGTACTTTAAGATGGCGGTATTATTAGACATTCAGGCCCAATTCATAAAGAGCCTCTAGGTATTGCTATCTACCTTGAATGCTTTCTTTTAGCACAGAGCTAACATTACATATGCTTACAACCCACATCTCTGTCCCATTTGCCACTGTTGTGTATCATATGTAGGGTTTCATTTGGGGGGGGGGGGGGGCTTGGGGATTTCAACCCTTCAAAATTGAATGCTGCTCACTATATGCACGCCCCCCAAAAATGTCTTTTGATATGCTCTTTTCCCCCTTTGGAATATTCCTAAATGAAACACTGATATGTGAGTGTCCAGTTTCCTGGGCCACTCTAGGTGATCATACTCACTCTTCATGGTGTACAGGAAGGATACCTGTATAGCGATCATTGTGAGCATAATCATCACAAGCATCATGTAGTTTACAAGGCACAGCCATTCCAACAAAACACTAGCTACAACTATTAAAGCTAGTGTTTTGTTGGATTTTGGCCTTTCATACTGAAAGCTTTCACTGTGCAAAATACTTTCAGTTTGTAGCTTTATGAGTACTGTAGGGAATTCAAACAGGAACCATTATTGTTAGAGCAGAGCTGGCATGCTGTAAGAAAGCTTCTTCCACAGGTATGTCGGAGTGGCCTTCTTTACCCTGCTAACTGCCTGACTCTAGGGTAGCTAGCACTAATAAGGAATAGTTAGCATGCACTTGAATGTTGATTGTAATTGTTTTTCTGACTTTCAGGGTCATGTGCTTGCAGTTTAAGTGAAAATGCCAGCTTCACTCTCAAATTTATGTAATAATTAATTAATTAAGCCCTCCCATACCGATTACTAAATAGTAAACAGCAAAACAAATTATATTTTACAATGAAGCATTGCATGTTTTTGGAACAAAAAATACATAACAATTTAGGAAACTTTCGCTATTTCCACTGTATCAAGTCTAGGCCATGGCCACTTTCCCCCTCCAACGACCATCATTGTGTTGTCATGGAGACTGGCTACTAGTGCCGCATATCGAGGAGTTTTCATGGCTTCCATGGGTATCCAAGAGTTAGTACTGTCATTGTAGGTGATGATGGCTGTAGTGTCCTTGTCAGCTTCAATGTTCCCTCCCACGGCAACCAGCTGTCCACAGAGGGTGGAACAGGACGAGGCTGTGTATGGGGCATCAGTGACACACCGCCATATTATGGGCTGACTTTGTGTCTGGCAGGAGTGGAGCAGTTCGAAGATGGAGCAGGTGAGGACTGAGTGTGTCTTTTGGCCAGGCTGAGTGTAGCCACCCAGTAGGTATAGCATCTCACCACAGATCGATGTGGTAGCCCGGGAGAAGGGGTGCGGCAGGGAATTAGCGATGGACCAAAGTCGAGTGTCCATGTTCAACACTTCTACTGTAGCTAGTCTGTTGAGGCCATCGAACCCTCCAGCGACAATGAGGGAGCGGCCATGGCAGATGGCAGCTGTAGCATATCTCTTCGTAGGCATGGAAGGGAAGTGTAGCAACCACTTTCTGTCCCTGCCCTCCCCCGTGAGACTGAGGAGGGAGTCAGTGGATTCACCAAACAGTACAAACCGTGCCCGATGGCCGCCCACACTAGTGAGCTTGCTGTCAGCCATCACAAGGGTGGACCAGAGGTGGGGGAGGTCGGGCAGTGTACTCCATTGCTGGGAATCACTGTGGAACTGATGAACTCGGGTAGACTTCCAGTCGTTGCAGTAGACCATGGTACCATCTGTGGCTACCGATCCTCTGGTCATTGCCTGTGGTGCTTTGGGACCGTCCCGCCAGATCAGCTTCCTGAGTGTCACCTCCTGTTGTGGGGGATTTGGCTGAGGCCGAGCTGATGGTTTCGTTAATTGTTCTTTTAGCTCTTGGAGTTGCTTCGGTAGTTTCTCCAGATTGAGTTGAGGATTGCAGCTGTAGTTTTAGTTCCATGAGTTGCTGCTGCAGTTGCCGCTGGCTCTCCTGGCTGGCTCGAACTTGCTGCTGTACGTTATGTATCCGTTCATGTGTATATCTTGGCTTCCTACTTGCCTGTCCTGGTGTGTCCTGGCAGTACTTGGCCTCAATACTGCTAGCGAGTGTCGGCTCACCGACTATACGAGACTTCAAAGCATCGGCTAGGGTCTGCCATGTTTGCTGTCCGGATGTTCTGAGCCACACCTTCAGTATTTCCCGCAGCTGGTCTGAAGGGTCAGGATACTGCCTCACAATACCATCCAATTTTCCCACTGGAACTTTCAGCACCACACCCAAGTTGTAACATTTGGCCTGAACGTCAAAAACTGCATCCCATACCATAGCTAGATGGTCGTCAATATTCAGTTCCATTTCTGAGCGTATGAGATGGGTACTAAATGAGAGAGAAATGGCAGAGGATTAATAAATATCTGCGGAACTAGCCGATGCTAATGATCACTACTATAGCAATCCTCCTCAATCCCAGACCTCCCCGCCATGTGTGATAGCTATAATAGCTACAATGAGAGGGAGCATGAAAGCCGATACATTTCATGACATATAGCTACATAGCTATTGTTTGGGGTGCCGCTAGCTGTTCATTATGATTATACTGTAGCGGATAGATGCCACGCCCATTGCTGACTTGGTACCACGCAATTTCTACACTGCTGTGTACTATGAGTCACAGTTGTAGAGAGACAGCTTGGTCAGCAAAATAAAATCCGCGGTGGATAGAGAGACAGCTTGGTCAGCAAAATAAAATCCGCGGTGGATGAGGCTATTCCACACTTGGCTGGCTCTTACTATTGTGAAGCAGAGTTCAAAGGGCAAAGAGGATTTATATTTAGGCTAAGGGCATGACCGTTGCATGAAATATATGTAGTGTACTAGTACTGTACTGTACACGTAGCTATGTAGGTTCTGGCTTAGAGTAACTGTTTTGCAACACTAGCTAGTGAGTGTATTCTTACAGTTGAAACTCACCAGTCAGAAGTAGCAGTGAGGTTCAATAAATTATGGTGATTCTTCAGGGCTGTATTCCATACACGGAGCAGGAGCTTTATGTAGTTTAAACTCACCAGTCAGAAGTAGCAGTGAGGTTCAATAAATTATGGTGATTCTTCAGGGCTGTATTCCATACACGGAGCAGGAGCTTGATCTGTACTGACTACTCCTGTGCATGCTGTAGGAGGATCAGGTTACGTCATGGCAGTACGTGTACGCATTAATTACAGCATGGATAATAGAGCGCGCTCTATTACTATACTGGCGCACCCGAGATGGCCGGAAGTATTTGTATCTACGGTATTAATGGCGACCCGTCTTGAAAAAAGCAATTCTGCTCCAAAAGATGGCGAAGAAACCCGTACTGATGATTATGAACGAGACCAAATCGTGTTTTTAGATCCGCTATCGGAGGAGCTAAAGTGCTCGATATGCTTGCTAGGCTTTGAATACCCAATCCTCACCGACTGCGGCCATCACTTCTGTCAGGCTTGCATCGCCCCTATCGTATCAAAGAACCGTAATTGCCCGCTGTGCAACGAGAAAGGTTTCCGGACGTTTCCGGACAAGAGTACGGACAGGAAAATCAAGTCCCTCAAGATAAAGTGTAAGAAGAGTGTTGAGGGATGTGAGTGGGTTGGCGAGTATGGAAGGCTGGAGCACCATTTGGATGCCAAGGAGGGGGATTGTGAATTCATCAAAGTAGAATGCGATTTTAGCTCTGCTGGTTGTACCACCAGGTCGCTACGTAAGGAATTACCACAACACATGGAGGCCAATACGCACAAGCATCTTATTCTGATGTCAGTTGCTAGTCCGAAGGCTGGTAGTGAGACGGAACGACAGCTTCAGGAGCGACAAGCAGAGCTGCTTCAGCAACAGCTGCATAAAAAGGAAGAAGAGATGCAGCGACAATTGGTTAAGCTCGAAGGAGAACTCAAAGAGCAGATCAAAACCCTCCAGGGGAGGATTGCAGCTCTTGAAGGGCGATTTTGCTGTCCGCCATGTGAATTCATAATGTATGATTTCAGCAAACACAAGGCAGTTGATGACGAGTGGCTGAGCCCGCCTTTCTACTCCCACCCTGGAGGCTACAAACAGCGGCTCGCTGTGTATGCAAACGGTCATGGTCAATACAAGGGTAAACAGGCATCCTTTATCCAGTATACCATGAAGGGTGAGTATGATCACCAGCTGGAGTGGCCCAGGACACTGGCCACCAAAATACACCTGCTAAACTACACCATAGGTGAATGGGGCAGAGGTGTGGGTTGTAGCACACTGTGTACAAAACCTACAGCTGCTCAAGAAAGGCGCACTTGCTGGCACTACATTATCAACTCTGCTCTAGGCCCTTATTTACAGAACGATTTTATCCATTTTCAAGTTACTGAAGTGAATCTAAGCTAACTCACAATATCATACTTCTGAATCAGGACTAATGTACGCCATGCTGAATTGCTACACAAAAGATATAGACAATCCGTAAGGGTATTGTGGTATCATTCCTACCTTGTTTGGTTGCTTTTTGGGGATTCCATCCCTATATGTTCTTTCATTTTTTTAAATGTTTTTTTGTTACTTTTGGCTATAGGCTTAGAAAGTCAAGAATCAGATTGCACGCGTGCGCCTCGAACACGCGACCCGATTATTGGGGAGGCCACGTTCCGACCCCAGGCTGTAGCCGAACGCGCCACCTTGACTTCCCGTCAGATGGTTGAAAAATTTAGGCTTATAAACCCATAATGATATTTTGGCGATATTGCGGTGATGTGCATTAGATGGAATTGTTCCTAGCAACTGAGATAGTGCTATGAACCTAGATACCAAGCTAGCCCCACCCCTCGCTCATCATCATCAGCCGCCTTAAGGAGCTGAAAAGTCAGCATTACATTATGTTTAAGGATTGTGACTTAGCAGCCTAGCATACTGAAATTAAAGTCATTAGGCTTTTCACACTGAAAGGTGTTTGTGACTGAAATCAAATAGGATCCATACAGGTTAGTCAGAGTGGAGCTGTCATGCAGTCAGAAAGCTATTTCAATGTGTAGATCATACCAGCGGCCTTCTTGACCCGCTAGCCAGGAGTAGTAAGGAATAGTTAAATATTGTAACTTTTTCTGACTCCCAGCGTCTGACACTCACGGGGTAAATAAAAATAACTTAACTCTTAAATAATTATTAATAATTAATTTAATTATTAATGCCCTCCCCATATCAATTACTAAATGGAAAACAGCAAAACAAATCATTAATGTAACAAGTTTATGGAATTACATTTCTATATAAAAGTTTTTCTTCACCGTTATAAATTACCTTAAGTAATAACCTTCCCATTTCAATTACTAAATGTAAAATAGCAAAACAAATCAATGATTACATTGAACATGAGCGCAAGATTTTGGAATATGAACTACCTGATAACAATTTTAGGAAACTTTCACAATTTCTACTGTATCAAGTTTAGTATTTCCAACCCAGCCTCCGACGATCATTAGTGTGTTGTCATGGAGACTGGCTACTAGTGCCAAGCATCGACGCATTTTCATGGCTTCTATTTGTAGCCAGGAGTTGGTACTTTCATTGTAGGCAATGATGGCTGTAGTCTTCTTGCCAACTTCATTCTGCCCTCCTACGACAACCAGCTTTCCAGAGAGGGTGGCACAGGACGAGGCTTTGTATGGGGCATCAGTGACACGCTGCCATATTTTGCTTAGTGTCTGGCAGGAGTGGAGCAGTTTGGAGATGGAGCAGGTGAGCACTGAGTGTGTTGCTTGGTCAGACTGATCGCGGCCACCCAGTAGGTATAGCCTCTCACCACAGATCGATGTGGTAGCCCAGGAGAAGGGGTGTGGCAGGGAACTAGCGAACGACCAAAGCTGAGTGTCCATGTTCAAGACTTCTACTGTAGCTAGTCTGTGGCCATCATTCCCTCCAGCAACGATGAGGGAGCGGCCATGGCAGATGGCAGCTGTGCTATATCTTCTGGTAGCCATGGGAGGGAAATGTTGCAACCACTTCCTGGCTTCCCCTGTGAGGCTGAAGAGGGAGTCAATGCCTTCACCTCCTGAATAACCACCCACACTAGTAAGCTTGCCATCAGCCATTACTAGAGTAGAGAAGGTATGGGTGAGGTCTGGTAGTTTACTCCATTGCTGAGAGTCACTGTGGTACTGATAAACTCGAGTAGAGGAACTGTCCTTGAAGTAGACCGTGGTACCATCTGTGGCTACAGATCCTCTGCACATTGTCTCTGGTGCTTTAAGACCATCCTGCCAGATTAGCTTCCTGGGTATCGTCTCCTGTTTTTCTTGTAGCTCTCGCTGGAGGTGGTCAGTAGTTCGTTGATTATGAGCTGAAGAATGCCGCTGTAGTTTTAATTCCATGAGCTGCTGCTGTATTCGCTGCTGGCTCTCCTGGCCTGCTTGAACTTGCTGCTGTATTTGCCACTGGCTCTCCTGGACTGCTTGGACTTGCTGCTGTATTTGCCGCTGGCTCTCCTGGCCTGCTTGGACTTGCTGCTGTATTTGCCGCTGGCTCTCCTGGCTGGCTTGAATTTGCTGCTGTACATTTTGTATCAGTACGTGTGTATGCCTTGGCTGTCCACTTGCCTGTCCTGGTGTGCTCTCGCAGTATTTTGCCTCAATATCACTAGCTAGTGTTGGCTCACTAATTATGCGGCTTCTGAGCATTTCTACTATGGTTTGCCACTTTTGCTGTGTAGCCATCTTGAGCCAGACCTTTAGCATCTCCCTTAGCTGGTTTGAAGGGTCAGGGTACTGTTTCATAATGCTGTCCAGTGTTCCAACCGGAACTTCCAGCATCAGTCCGATGTTGTAGGCTTTAGAACGTGCATCATAGAGTGCCTCCCACACCTTGCCTAGGTTATCAATCTTTAGTGTCATTGCTGGGATGAGTGATTCGAAGGTAAGCACTAAATAAGAGAGAACAGTCGAGGGTTATAATTATCAGTGGGCAGGGACGGCGAAACTGGTCCGGCAGACCCAGTTACCGTTGGAAAAATTATGATACAGCAGACTTGCAACTATTGGATTTTCACAGACTTGAGCTGGGTCTAGGGAAACCGCTGAGGTGTAGTGAAGGTGGAATAGGGTTTCATATGGGAGGGGGGACACTAGGATCCCCCCGCCGGAATTTTGGGACTTCGACTTCTTTTTTTTTGATACTCAGTAGTTTATTAGCTAGTACCTAATCTCCAGTCTTTTTTAGGCCCCAGAATCCACCAGAAGCAACCTCATGATCAGTGCACATACATTTCCTGGGAGAGCACACCCCCACACCCCCTAGGGAGCATGGCTCCATTTTCCCACCCCCACCAAAAAAATCCTGTATGAAACCCTATGGAGAGAGACGGATGGTGGCTAGAGGTGGAGCCAGAAATCGCACACGTAACTTGAGCTGACTCTGGTCTATTTGCACACAAAGGCTAGTTATTTCCAGTTGAATAAGTGGGTAGGTCTAGGAACGAGGCTAGTCTACACATGTGATGTAAAGTAGGTAGCTACCAGGCCTTTCTTGCCTTGTGTCTCTGGCTTGGCTGGCTCTCACCATTTTAACACACACACACCGTACACAAGTGGAAATTATGAGGCTACCATAACCACAATAATTCCCATATCCTGTGACTGTCTAATACCATCTGGGTCCCCTCCCCAACACACTGCTGTTAGTTTTAGGTGCTGCAGAAAGAAGGAGCCCAGTAAAGCCTTACTCTCATGAGAGTTCAAAGGTGAGAGTATTTATTTTGGGGTGTACATGAGGTACATGCAGTATGGCTACAGCAACTCTGCAGGTTAGGGGTAGCTATGTAGGCTTTGGCTTAGCTAGAGTAATAGTTATGCAACACTAGCTAGTGAGTGCATTTCTTACATGCAGTTGAAACTCACCAGTCAGAAGTAGCTGATGCCTTTCAATGAGGTTCAATAATACTGTACTGTCACAACTTCCTAAACCTGATTCATGCAGCTGTGAATTCTTTGTAGTCAGGGCTGTAGTCCACACAGGAAGACTTTATCTGTGGGAAGATCAACTTACATCATTGCATTCCACAACTTATAAGTCATGAGAGTGCCCACAAACCTGAAACTGGCTACAGGTACAGACATGTTTTAATGTACTTTAGGAAGATAGTACTAGCAGTTATTCAGGCCCACTTCAACAAGAATCTCTGGGTATTGCTAGCTACCTATAAGCTTTCTTCGAGCACAGAGAACATTACATATAGCTACTTCAGCAAACATTGGCTGTTCGCCCCCTTGGACTCCCCAAGGCACTTAGCTACCAAGATTGGGCTGCACTATTAAGTCTCAACATTTTTGGACATGGCCCCTACATGCATAATAAGCCATGTAGGCTTTGGCAGAGCTTAAATGCATTTTTTTTACAGTTAATACTCACCATGCAATCAAAAACAGCTGATGTCTTTCCAGTAAAAATCTGAAGACGATTCAAGTAGTCAGGGAGCGTTCACTCACAAAAATTCTGATCAGTTTTTCTAAATCTGATTGATGCAGATGCGAATTTTGATTGCACCAACTATCCGCCCCCCTCCAACATAAGGTCATAAATAAACTCTAAAGGGTCTATATAGCAGACTCTGACAGTGATTGCCTCGTCATTAAGCTCCGCCCCTTTCTCCACTCCCAATGTGACTGTTGTTTGTACTCTCTGAGCCAAGAGAAACCAATAAAATTATGCCATTCCAGAGTTGGAAAACCCTGTGGAGCCACAGAAACCTAGCTATAGGAAAGATTTGGACCTAATCCAATCAGTGATTGTCAAAGTAGATTCAGAAGAATAGATAACAGCTAGGACAAACGTAGCTACCCTTTTTTGCACATTTGAAATTATACTGGTCTTGGTTCCAATGACTAATACCACTGGGACTAAGACTGGTGTATGATTTCAGTAATTCTTAATTGCATGCGCCGTATTCCCAGCCAAATGTACTTGTCAAAAATTACTGTTTTCATTCCTAAAATGCTATAGCCTAACCATAGCCCATACACCATTAAAATATACTGGTCAGCTATAATTGTGAGCAGAAAGTCATTGTCATCATCATTAGTCATTGCAATGGTATCTCTTGGGAATACAGTGCTATTTATCCATTTACGTAAGAACCACATTCCTGTTAAATTTATGATTCACTTTTTACAGTGAGCTAGCTTGGTTACCTCAGTTGTATTTCATATGCATGTAATTGCAATTCAAGAGTCACCTGATATTATATGGAATAACAAGTGGTCTTTTAGCGATTACTGCTACAAGGGAAACTACCTAGCTATTAGATTATGTTTGCTGTGACTAGCTAAGTCTAGCTTAGCTAACTGGAACTATATGGCTACTGGCTAGCTTTTTGGCTCTACCATAAGGTCAAATTATCTGGAAACATCTGGTGATCAACAGATCTGATGCCCACATAGCTATATAGTTGGGGAAATAACAAAGGGATTGAGTTTCTTTCTGAGTTCTCTTAGCAACAAAGGAAACCCTAACCACTTTGGTATAATTATTCCTGACCCTGTAACAACATAATATTAATATTGTGAGGTGACCATCCAGTACCCTGCAACTGCAGTAACCACTCAGAAGTTAAAACAACCTATTCATTTTTTAATATGGTGATGTGTATGAGACGTAACACAACTTTTATTTTTGCATTATTAAAGCTTATAGCCTCATCCCCAGGCTCAATTCCCCAACTTTTCTCACACCACACAGTGCAAGAAAAGCTGGGGAGTGGAGCCTGGGAACAACGCTATAGTTTTGTGTTGTTGAAATTTGAAGCAAAATGTTTTCACTCCTGTCAATCAATGTGTGATCCAGAAGACAATGCAGTGGATGCCCTTCAACCTCCTGGCCTTCATATCAAATTTGCGGTAGAGGATACCAAACTCTTCTAAGTCGTAGCTGACTCCTTTCTTCAATCTAAATCTGAATCCTGGCCTGTTATGCATCTATGTCCACGTAAATGGACCTGGAGGAAGCCCTGTCACATAATATGGAAGAGTGAGGAGATGTTCCATGATACCTTCTTTCCTCTCCCCTCCACACTTATATGGTCTTATCATATCAGATCTGCTACATATTTTTAGATAGCTTGCCAGCAGAGCTGCTTCACAACCCTGTAGAAACACAGCAACTATAGGTCAAGCTGGAGGGTGAGCTTAGAGAAAAGGTAAACAGATGACAACCCTCCAAGGGAAGGTTAAATCTCTTGAAGAACAATATTAAATGTCTGCCATGTGACCTCATAATGTGTGATTTCAGCAAACACAAGGCAGCTGACGACGAGTGTCTGAGCCCGCCCTTCTACTCCCACCCTGGAGGCTACAAACACGTGGCTCTCAGTGTAAGCAAATGGTCAATACAAGGGTGAACATGTATCCTTTGTCCTACACTCCATGCAGGGTGAGGATGATCACCTACTGGAGTGGCCCAGGCAACTGGACACCTACATATACCTGCGGAACCACAACGCATGCAATTCTTCAGAGCCCAATTGTACTGCAGACTGAGCACTGTAGCTAACCAGCAAAAGGCAGAGAAGTGCAAACATCTTTCCACGTGCAATTAAGCCTGTTAATTCATGTCAAAAAAACTACCAGGCTCCTGGATCTCTTGAGAACTATATACTGGACAAGTATACGTGGTTTGATGCATGTTAGGGCAGTCGTTATCAAGGCATGGACACATGTATCCAGTCGTCGAGAAAAATAAAGAGAAGATTCTGTACAGGTATACAAATGCAGAAAACAATTACTGAATAGAAAGCATCAAAACAAGCTGTCAATTAGCTATGTTTTACAACAAAACGCGCTCTTGAACTTAGGAAATTTTCGCTATTTCTACTGTATCAAGGAGAGAGCCTCCGATAATCATTATTGTGTTGTCTCGGAGACTGGCTACTAGTGCCCTGCATCGAGGAGTTTTCATGGCTTCCATGGTTAACCAGGAGTTGGTACTTTCATTGTATGTGACGACGGCTGCAGTGTCCTTGAAAGTTTCATCGTCTCCACCCACGACAACCAGCTGTCCACAGAGGATGGCACAGGACGAGCCGCTGTATGGGGCATCAGCGACACGCCGCCATATTTCAGACTCACGGTAGCCTCATTCCCACTGTTCCTTACCACAAGAGTGGAGCAGTTCGGAGATGGAACAGGTGAAGACTGAGTGTGTCCCATAGCGGGTCAGATGGGGTGAGCGTACCAGGGGAGTCTGATCAGAGCCACCCAGTAGGTATAGCCTCTCACCACAGATCGATGCGGTACCCTCAGAGAAGGAGTGTGGCAGGGAAGTAGCGGAAGACCAAAGTCCGATGTCCATGTCCAACACTTCTACTTTAGCTACTTCGTAGTCACCGTTGTGCCCTCCAGCAACGATGAGGGAGCGGCCATGGCAGACGACAGCTGTGAAATATCTTTTGTAAAACATGGCAGGGAAGTGTTGTGACCACTTCATTCCCCTGAGCCTCCCTTGAGTGAGGCTGAGGACGGAGTTGGTAGCTCGATCAGACCGTAGATACTGTTTTCGATAACCACCCACACTGGTGAGCTTGCTATCAGCCATCACTAGGGTGGACCGGGTGTGGGGGAGGTCGGGCAGTGTACTCCATTGCTGGTAGTCACTGTGGTACTGATGAACTCTAGGAGAGCTACGGTCATTGAAGTAGACCGTGGTACCATCTGTGGCTACAGAGCCTCTCTCCATTGCCTCTGGTGCTTTAGGACCGTCCCGCCAGATCAGCTTCTTGTGTGTCATCTCATGTTGTGGAGGATTTGGCTGAGGCCGGGCAGATGGTTGCTTCATTGATTGCAGCTGTTTTTTAAATTTCTGCTTCCTGTCAATTGCGGCATGCTGTTTCTCTCGTAGCTTCTGCTCAAATTGCTGTTGTAGGGCTTCTATCTGCGTGTCCCTCGGCAGTGCCTGCCTACCTGCCTCTCCTGGTGTGCCCTGGCAGTATTTTTCCTCAATGATGCTGGCGAGTGTCAGCTCATCAATTATACGGCTCCTCAGTGCTTTGACTATGGTTTGCCAATTTTGCTGTGGGGTCATCTTCAGCCAGGCCTTCAGAGTTTCCCGAAGCTTGTCGCTAGGTTTGACAAACTGAGTCAATGATATCCAATGTTTCCACTGGAACTTTCAGCTGTAATCCAATATCGTAGGATTTAGCACGTATATCATACAATTCCTCATGTACGGTACCTAGGTCATTAATGCTGAGCGCCATTTTGAAATAGACGTGGCTTAAGAAATAGGACCTAAATGAGAGGGAAAAAATTTCTATATTTTCTCATTCCCTCTCCATGCTAATAATAATCACTATATCCCGATTCCCCAGTGTTTAGAGTCAAAAGTGGTGGAAGGACCAGTAGCCGCATTAAATTGTCATCACTCATGTGATGTCAGGAAGCTTGATATATAAGCTTAGACCATACCCATCGCTCTTGTTACCATTTGCTGCCTACTCTGCCTCGTAGCTACCACCCCAGAGAGAAAGCTGAGTCGGCAAAATAAAATTTTATTTGGAGTGGGTGGATCTGGGAGCGAGGCTAGTTTACACATGCATGCTGTAGCATGTCTGGACTATATAATTTGAACGTCGGTGTATGAGGCAATACTCACTTCAGCGGACTTCACAACTTTGTATTAAAGAGCCAAACCCGACGAAAATCCGCCCGTTAATATTCCTACGCAATTAACGGAAGTTGTGCGGTTTGTTAAAACTTAATGCTGTATCAGCCACGCCCCCGAGCACATGATGGGCGGGGCTCGTAGGATTTTTTTTTGCGCAGAATAAGAACAGTAGCAAGAAATGGCGACCCCTCTTGAAAAAAGTAATTCTGCTACACCTGATGCTCCAAAAGGTGGCGAAGATACGCGTACTGATGATCACGAACGAGACGAAATCGAGTTCGTAGACCCGCTACCGGAGGAACTCAAGTGCTCGATATGTTTGCAGGTCTTCCAAGACCCGATTCTCACCGACTGCGGCCATCACTTCTGCCAGGCTTGCATCGCCCCTGTCGTGTCCAAGAACCGCAATTGCCCGCTGTGCAACCAGGAAGGTTTCCGGACGTTTCCGGACAAGGCCACGGGCCGGAAAATCAAGTCCCTCGAGATAAAGTGCAAGAAGAGGGTTGAGGGGTGTGAGTGGGTGGGCGAGTATGGGAGGCTGGAGCACCATTTGGATGCCAGGGAGGGGGGTTGTGGGTTTGTAGAGGTGGAGTGTGATTTTAGCTCCGTTGGTTGTACCACGAGGTCGCTACGTAAGGATTTACCACAGCACATGGAGGCCAATACACACAAACATCTTATTATGATGTCTGTTGGAAGTCCGAAGGCTGGTAGTGAGACGGAACGGCAGCTTCAGGAGCGGCGAGCGGAGCTGCTTCAGAAACAGCTGCAGAAGAAGGAAGAAGAGACACAACGACGATTCAAAGAAAAAGATGAACAGATCACAGCCCTCCAGGGAAGGGTCAAATATCTTGAAGAAAAATTTTGCTGTCCGCCATGTGAATTCATAATGTATGATTTCAGCAAACACAAGACAGCTGATGATGAGTGGCTGAGCCCGCCCTTCTACTCCCACCCTAGAGGCTACAAACTGCGGTTTGCAGTGTATGCAAATGGTCATGGTACTTCTAAGGGTACAGTTCTGTCCTATACATACTACACCATGCAGGGTGAATTTGATCACCAGCTAAAGTGGCCCAGGCAGCTGAGAACTGACTTTAGCCTGTTCAACACCAACACAGGCAAATACGATGATACATTTTGTTGCAATAGCACTCGTAAAAAGCCTACAGCGATGCAGGAAATGTGTGCTTGCTGGCATGCAGTAGACAACTCTACTCTAAAGCCTTTTTTGCAGAATGATTGTATCCATTTTCAAGTTAATAAAGTGGACCGTTATTAGAACACTGGAGTGACTCTTGTAGGTATCCACTCACAATAATTAAAATTTTGATCCCCAAGATGTACGGTGTGCATGTATTAAAGTATAAAGTGATTATTTTATTGCATACCTGTCCTGTCCTGTCTTGCATTGTTTCTCGTTTGTCTGGTTTAGTCCTTGAAATGTTTCTCTGCCTAGCTTTGTATTGTCTTACAATGTACAATATGTCATGTACTTAGAACACTGGAGTGACTCTCCCAATCTCTTGTATAGGGGACACTGTGGAGACCAATCTGCGATGTATAATGGTATAGCAGCTGCGCTAATTATATGTCTCTACATTGTGACCCTTGAGCCACAGAAGTAAAAATTCAATGTAGTCAATGCAAGTGACAAGATAACAATGGCAAAGAGTACCACCCTATAGTGCTGAGCATACTTATATGCATGGATGTGTGATACATGCAACACTTACAATAATCATTCTAAATATTATGTACCCACCCTCTATTTGTCATACTAAATCTTTCACACTTGACAGTGCAGTTGGGACTCGAACAGTTGTGCGTAGGAATGGCATCAAGTATATACGCGGCTGCCTTTTAATAACTGGTCTGATAAGTCATTTGTCTCCCAGCTTGTCCTCCAGGACACTGAAGGCTTCCTGACTCACTGAGTCTTCCTCATCCACAACCTGGGTAAGACAGAGAGAGACACTCTATTATATTCACCCACACCAGTACGAATAATTAGAGAACACAAATTATTAAAATAAGTTCCACCACTGGGTAGGGAGACACTTGTACATTATAAATACTGTTACAATTATAACTGGCCACATCACGTGATAATTTCCAAATACAGCCATTGGAATACAGAGCCTGAATTAATATGTAGACTGCCACTTACTGTTAGCTACCATAGGCGTACTTTTTTCGCGCGAGACACTTTTTCATTATAATATTCATGATTGAATCCCCAACTGCACAAAGTACTCGCAAATTACAGCGTTATGTACATATTATGCTATGTAGCGCGTGACCCCAAACCACAAATTTGAAATTCCACAAAAATTCCAGACAGGATTTTGCAAAAATTTTGTTCCACGAAAAAAATTACGCCTATTGTATACTCTTATACTAACTCCAGGAAAATAGACAATGGGTAGCATAATGCAGGATGGAGACGTTTAGGTGCCTTTATTCATCCAATTTTTGCTACTGTATCTTCCCCACTGTAATGACATACAGACAGGAGTCTGGGAACGAGGCTGACCTGTTCGACCTCCTTGACCTCTGGTACATAGAACTGTAACGTGCAGACGAGGGAACGAGGCTGACCTGCTCGACCTCCTTGACCTCTGGTACATAGAACTGTAACATGCAGACGAGGGAACGAGGCTGACCTGCTCGACCTCTGGTACATAGAACTGTAACGTGCAGACGAGGGAACGAGGCTGACCTGCTCGACCTCCTTGACCTCTGGTACATAGAACTGTAACGTGCAGACGAGGGAACGAGGCTGACCTGCTCGACCTCCTTGACCTCTGGTACATAGAACTGTAACATGCAGACGAGGGAACGAGGCTGACCTGCTCGACCTCCTTGACCTCTGGTACATAGAACTGTAACATGCAGACGAGGGAACGAGGCTGACCTGCTCGACCTCCTTGACCTCTGGTACATAGAACTGTAACATGCAGACGAGGGAACGAGGCTGACCTGCTCGACCTCCTTGACCTCTGGTACATAGAACTGTAACATGCAGACGAGGGAACGAGGCTGACCTGCTCGACCTCCTTGACCTCTGGTACATAGAACTGTAACATGCAGACGAGGGAACGAGGCTGACCTGCTCGACCTCCTTGACCTCTGGTACATAGAACTGTAACATGCAGACGAGGGAACGAGGCTGACCTGTTCGACCTCCTTGACCTCTGGTACATAGAACTGTAGCATGTTCTGCACTCCCATCTTCAGGGTCACCACGGAACTGGGACAGCTGGTACAGGAGCCCTGGGAGTGAGGAAGAAATTTGCATGGGGAACCCAATAAAAGCGGTAAAGCTTTTATGGATAAACCATAAAACTGAGCTACTATCTGATACATAGTCTCGTGACCAGAGCAGGGCTCGCCCCCTCACCAATTAATGGTCTGGAACCCCAAGTCTAATTTCTTGGCCCACCCTGAGGTGTGCCCCCAGAATGTGGGAGCATGCAATGAGATTGCGGGAGTTACAATTATTGCCCTCTGGAATGTTGATAGCCTCGTTCCCAGGCTCCCATTCCACATACTCAAACAGGGCATTGAAGGAGAGCCAGGGAACGAGGCAGAACGATACTGTTTCTTTGTCAAAATTTGGTAGCATGAGCAATTAGTGTTCCAAAACTGGAAGTTTTCTTAAGTGTATTATGCTAATTATAGCACGCCAAACTGGAACCATTGCCCCTGCCAATCCCATTAAGTGTAGTAGCATAATGCAGGTCTCAAATTCCTTACCCCCATCTATATATTCAAGTTGAAGGAATGGTGTATTTCCAGACACGAAGGGGAGGAAGCGATGGTGGAAATGAATCAAAGTTTTGCAGACCTGGTAACAGAAAACCCATGACCCACTCACAAGTGATTCGAAAATACAGCGTATTGGGAAAGTTGTCTAATGTGTCTGAGAACTACAGCCATGCTCGCCTACACACAATAATTAAGTCCTTTCTACCCTAAAGGTCACTGTGATGTATTGCCAGAAACAAGGGGAAGAAGCGATGCTGGAAATGGATCTAAGTTTGCAGGCCTGGGCAGGAAATCCACGACCCACTCACAAGTGATTCGGAACTACAGCGTATTGGGAAGGTTGTCTAATGTGTCTGAGAACTACAGCCGTGCTCGCCTACACACAATAATTAAGTCCTTTCTACCCTAAAAGTCACTGTGATGTATTGCCAGGCACAAGGGGGAGAAGCGATGTTGGAAATGGATCTAAAGTTTGCAGGCCTGGGCAGGAAACCCACGACCCACTCACAAGTGATTCGGAACTACAGCGCATTGGGAAAGCTTCTGCACATGGCTGAGTCAGGATGACTGGAGAGGAAATTGATCTGCACCATATGCAGCTTTAGGATATCCTTGGCGGTGAGTCAGAATGGAAGTCACTATAGTTGCTCATTGGCAGCAAAAAGATTGTTTTTCAGAACTGAAGTTAATATGGTTGTTGAGTCAATAACAACCAAAGACAACTAGCAGGTCTCAACATAAACCTAGTCTCAATCCCCCCAGTATCCGCTCCCAGCTTTTTGCGCATGTACTAAACTACGTATCTACAAAATTGCCGAGTAAGCACTTTGCTGGAAGCTGCGCAAACTGAGATGGTCTAACCAAGATGATCCGTTCTAAAGCTGCACAGCCCTTAGTTGGACGATTTATGCGAAAAAATACTCAGGTATTCAAAGTGAAGGCCAGGAGGGTGCCCACACAACTTTTTTCCTGTTCAACAGAAATATGTCACTGGCTGTCTTCGGCTGCAAAAACCATACACCTACCTAAGGTTTTACATTTGCACAAGCATGAATAATGAATGACCCACATCTCCGGGCTTTAAACCAAGCCAAGGTGTACTAGCTCTATCAGCAAATTCTGCATACTATAGAGCGTCAATCTTCCTAGATAAGCACTGGGCGATAGATAATTATCAGCACAGTACACAGTACAAAGCTATACTGCGGAGGGAGGTTAGCTGCTGGTCAGCTAGGAGTTGTTACTCAACTCCTGGTGCAGTGGGTGGTTAGCTAGGTGTTGCTGGTAAATTCCAGGTGCTACACCACACTGATGAGGTCCAAATAGGCCGAAACAGCTGTCTGCGGTTAGCATTACAGGCTCTCCATTTTTAAAAATCCTTCAGAATGGAAAAAGGGAACGAGGCGAGGCGTTCTTCAATGTTGTTTTGTTTTACATTATGATGAGAATTTGCATAATTATGTGAAAAGATATGCACAGTGGAGAATGGGAACGAGGCTAGATGGAGAATGCCATTGTTTGTTAGTAAAACTTTAAACACCATCTTAAAACCATAAAAAGCACAGAATCATTAAACAGTTGAGAGAATGGACCATTATCCACTATGATGTAATGGGGGGGTAAAAGTGCTGGAAGTACAAGAAACTACATGCCAACAAGCATGTTCTTATGTCTTTGTACAAGAAACGTACATGAAAGCACATGTTCTCTTGTATTTCCCTGCCCCAAAATGGATCAAGTCCCTGGATTCTCAACAGCCCCCTCTGTCACACATTAATGTCTGGGGAACGCAGCCCATAAAAAGCCTCGTTAACTTTTACACAACTTCCTGTTCGGTAATACAGCCTCTAGGGGACTGGTATCCAAGGCAAACATTCCCGGTTGCTATTTGATAGCTCATTTCCTGTCTTGGGTTTGTTTAGAAGTGCAAGCGATATATGATATGCCCACATTAGGCATTACATTCCTGCAATAAGGGATGTAGCCAACCGCTTAAACTGTCCATTCCAGACATGACAGAGAGTTTATGACAACACTGTGGCATGCTGTTTACTTGCCCCCAGCAAACTTTGTGGCATTCCTCAGGAAATGCCGAGTTTACTGATGAGATTCCATAGCGACTGCCATACCTAAAACAGTCATTTAGAAAGTGTAATAGTTTGTCACGCTATCCAAATACAGCCGAGGTAAACATAAACAGTAAGCGCATCATGTTTAAGACGTGTGACGGGATATCATGTGCGTTGGCAAATATGGCACCTAAAAACTCTGTTTGGTTTCTGAGTCACACACAGTTCCCATGACCAAGATACTTAATTCGAAGTTTCAGTGACAACACTGTAGCATATGCTGTTTACTTGCCCACAGCAGACTTTGTGGCATTCCTCAGGAAATGCCGAGTTTACTAACGAGATTCCATAGCGACTGCCATACCTAAAACAGCCATTTAGAAAGTGTAATAGTTCGACACACTATCCAAATTTGGCCGAGGTGTCATAAAGAGTCAGCGCATCCTGTTTAAGACGCGTGACTGGATATCATGTGCGTTGGCAAATATGGCACCTGAAAACTGCAAATTTAACTGTTTGGTTTCAGAGTCAAGTCAGGTCCCATGACCGAGATACTTAATTCGAAGTTTCAGTGACAGTTCGCAAACTGGGGAACTCCTACGAGCGAGGTATTGGATGCCAGAACAGAGCCGGAATTGCACATACTCACATGACAAGCCATCGTGACGATAGCCTGCGTAATGTTTTGAAACTCCAGCTGAATACATACATGTACATCATGCAAATAAAGACTTAAAACTTCCTCCAGTGTCATGCGAAAGTTGCACAAGACTCAACGACTTCTGTTATGAAGCTAGACGGCTGGAAAAAGGGCTTCTCTATTGCTTCCTGTTTGAAAGCAGCAGCATACGAATGCAGTCTCTACTTTGCAACGGTGAGCACATTCACAAGATATTCCCATCTCACCAAAAGGCCTGGGAGGAATTTCAAACTTACCTATGTTATGTCTACATAACGACTTCTCCTCTATCACCACGTCCAGATGTCATACCAATGGTCAGTCACATGTCTAGACATTATACCAATGAGCAGTCTCATGTCCAGACGTCATACCAATGGTCAGTCTCATGTCCAGATGTCATACCAACGGTCAGTCTCATGTCCAGACGTCATACCAATGGCCAGTCTCATGTCCAGACGTCATACCAATGGTCAGTCTCATGTCCAGATGTCATACCAATGGCCAGTCTCATGTCAAGACATCATACCAATGGTCAGTCTCATGTCCAGACATCATACCAATGGCCAGTCTCATGTCAAGACGTCATACCAATGGTCAGTCTCATGTCCAGACATCATACCAATGGCCAGTCACATGTCAAGACGTCATACCACCCAAAATAAGTTTCACGAGAGGTTGTTTGGACCTCCACTTGAAGTGGCCTTGGCAGAGACTGTGATGGACATTTGGGACTGGCACAAAAAAATTTGGGGAAAAACTGATAAGAAAAACAAAACTGTTATCTTTTTCAGGGGAAAGCTAATCACGATCGAAGAATTTTTACGAGCAAAAACGTGAAACAGAAATCGCACATGGGACCCGCCGGTACAGGAAGTGGTAGTTATTAAAAGTTATACTACATTTTTTGGTTAGGTTAACAAAATATTCCCCACTATAACATAAATGGCATATTTCGTTTCGGCCATAGGCGAAGCAGGAAGTGATAGTTATTAAGAGTTAACCAGCCTGACAAATAAATCCCCTCCAACTGACTCAGTGAAGGTGAAAAATGTAAGCAGACAGACCCACTGTAATAATGATGTAATTGACATTCCTATGGGTTCCACCCACACCATATGCTGAGCTGTTGCTAGTCAACCAAGCCCTTAGGCTAATGTCCACATATGCTGCACAGTTCAGCACAGGAAATGTTATGAAAATGGGGTAAGACCTAGCTACAGCGACAGGCTCACTATACAAGACTAGCTAACTGTACAGTATACTGAAAATAATGGCAGTCTCGTGGTTACCAAAAAATTCTTTCACAGTGAAGCACACGGAATTCTAAAAATACAGCAACGATAAATCATAATTAATTGCAAACAGCTGCAGTTTTTACTTTTACTACTGTTGGCATGGTACAGCATGATATGCAGGCTAAAAAGATGAAACTTATGGACAGTTGGGGTAACTGATGGAGGTACTTTTTATGGCCCATGCATGAAGAGCAGCTACAAGAAGTGTAGAGCTGCTGCCTATGTACTTCTGTTGCATGGGCCTGGGGATGAGGCTATCATGACAATACCCATGTTACTGCCGTAGCGCTTACGCAATTGACCACACCCACAGACGCAGACGTTTGTTAGTTTTAATAAAGTTTTAAAATTCTCACACCCTAAAATGCTGTCATGACAACAGTACCTTTAAATAGAATGAGCCTTTCTCATCTGTGTTACTAGTAGACTAGTATACTAACCTCATGGGAGGCTACTACTTTATATTGCCCCCAAATAGTTAGTTTACCATAGTATACACTTGCCACCCACCTGGCTAAAACCTTATCAATTCTGCACACTCACCTGCAACTTGAGCTTCACCACTCCATCTTCAAAGCCCTGCAGCAATTAATGAGGGGGAGGGAACCCACAAGATTACTCCAAACACTTTCACTTTCAATATATAGCTGGGACTTAAGACTATTAACTAGGTAAATGGACATTGATGGGGATATCAATAGTCTGCGCAGCAAAAAGTAGAGAAGTTCAGCTGTCTTTGATTGGTCCCTACCCACACATGAGGCTATCACACACATGGTAGTGGAAGATAAAAGCTGGGGACTGGGGAGGGGGGGGGGGGGGGGACTAGGAATGAGGGACTGGGAATGGGGGACTGGGAATGAGGGACTGGGAATGAGGCTAACTACAGTGCTTTCCAAGCTTCTGCACAGGTAAGCAAGCTAGCATTCTACTAGAGTTCTTTGAAGAGGGGGCTTCTCAGTTGGCTCTTGCATAAAAAAGAAAATGCTTCTCTGAATACCAACTTGACTTCGGAAAGAAACTTTTGCCAACGTTTCAACTAGCTGCTCTGTCTTCTTCATGATGTTCACTAGCTTCACTTTCACCCTGAAGAGGACTAGAGCATCTAGTCAACGTCGGCAAGGTGCGTAGTTGGTATTCAGAGGGTTTTTTTCTTTCTTAGTATTTGTTGGTTGTGAAATGAGCATACGTACGTATTTTTTGAAAAACAGATCTGCGTACGTAACACGAACCTAATTTGGTTCGACCTTAATTGGCCACAGTGAAATCTTACCAGAAGTACACAAAGTTGACAAAACCTTACAAGGCAACGAATGCCGACCCTTTGTTAGGCTGTAAATTGTTTTCAGTTAAGAGCGGGGAAGTTCTCTGCAATACTGAAATACAGTATGAGTTTTGTCAAGTCTAACTGAATATTATTACCATATTCGGAGTTATTTACGAATAGTAATGGTAAACAATGGGTTAAGTTATTATCTCAAGGGGTTAAATCCACTATTTCAAGTGCACAGCACACACAAGCTGTTTCTTGTTAAAGGGGGCGGGGCTTATTTTCCTGATGGGTCGGTAGATGGACATTTTCATGAAATATGGACTGATGAGATTTTCAACTGAAATTATGGCCCAAAGAGAATGTTAACCCAATGTCAATGTTTTTGCTGTCGATTTCCTAATGGGTACAGTCGTTGTATAATAACCATGGCAACCAAAGCTTCCCAAACTCGGCACAATAAACTGTTTTCCTTTCACAGTTTTCGCTCTGTGCTCACAGCACGTGGCTGACCGGTCCTTCTGAGAGCGTGAAAGGAGGCCCGTATTGAGAACTCTCTTGCGAGCAGAGATTTGGAAAATAAACAGAGAGCTCTGAACCAACCAAAAAGTACTGGACCAACCAAAAAGTACTGGAAATCACATGAATTGCCCAAAAAATATGCATAGTATCCCTGTGAGCATATTATGCTAAATTCTTAAAGTTTCAACAGCTCCTAAACATACTTTCTCAAATTTGGGGGGACAAGTTCAATATTTGTGTTAGACCACTCTGGTTCTGAGCTAGTGAAAAGATGTAGTTTAGAAGCGCATCTGCAGGCATTTACAAGTTATACTAAGCATAACACACCCTTTAAAGAGCTCTGTGTAAGCTATGTAATTGACTCCATTAGTGAATGATCAATATGAAATGAAGTAACCCAGCAATGAGGCGTTGGTCTGTTTCTATGAGGGGGATGCTGAGGTGGAGTGCAGGTATTTGTACCGGACAGTGTGCGGTGGTTAGTGAAAAAATGTCATACCCACAGTTAGGGACTGGCCCGTTACGCCGACATAATCATAGAGGGAGTCAAGTATGGAGCAGAATGTGTAGAGTTTTATGTAAGTGTTTAAGAGGTGATACTCCTGTCTCTTTGCTTAGCAATTTGCTTGACTTTGGTGGACTAAGTGGAAGCTTTCATCATATTGTACCTGTCAACTAGTGTAAAATTAATTGAGTTCAGTTTAAAGCCGAAAATAAATTAATTTTAAACTAGATGGCAGTTACAATAATACATTGTACTTGCCACCCTGGTGTAAATTCATTGCGTTATGGCTAAATATCTAAAGGCCTTATAATGAGCATAATGGACGACAGTCAAGCATAATTGGTCATGTGAGCAAGCATAATCAGTCATGTGAGCAAGCATAATAAGTCATGTGAGCAAGCATAATAAGTCACATGATCAGGAATAGGAGTATAGCATAACAAGTGAATCTGTAGGCATAATATGCTCGGGTGAAAGGGTTAGTAAGAAACTCATTGTGATTACATATATTACTCTAATTATGATTAGGAATGCATACTAACACAATATTGTGAAAAGTTCGAGTTAGTCAGCCACTTAGTTTAGAAATTATAGCATAGAGTTTCATTTTTGATCTCCTTTCTAATGTTTCCTGCAGTCACAGCACAACGTCCATGTCCTTCACGGAGGCCATACTAACATCACACACGTGATGCTTCCTCACGTCAGCAAATGACGTACTGAAACAACCAATCAGCGCTGAGCTGTTCTTTCGTTTACCAAGTCTAGCAAACAATGACCGTATTAGGTGGAAGACCGTCTGTAACAGCCACATCCAAGCCAAAATAGACTGGAAAGTGTAGGCTTTTCATGACACGGTAAGTTTCGATGTGGCTGAAATAGTAGAGCATAGGTGCTGGTTGGTGAGAGGTAAGTAATTGCCGAGCGGGAAGCGAGGCAACTAATTGTGCTGCATGGATACCCCGTGTTTGTATGTACGTGTGTAACGCTACAGGAATGCAAATATATTTCCTGTGGGCGTGGCTTTGCTTGCACATGCAGTGGACCCAAGGAAAAGAAGAGCATGCACTACGATGGAGTTGCCTGCAGAGAGGCGGTGGTGATTAGGGAGGCTATGTGCACAGCAATATAGAAGTTGCGATAGCGAGGAGATGAGGGAACATCGGCGGGAGGTTTATTGACAGCGGGTTAAGGCTGATTCGGCAACAGGAAAGCGATGACCACCGTTCTCAAAGCCTCGGACTGGGTCCACAGTCAGCTGAGCAGCGTAATGCAACTCGATTCCCACGAGGCCCTATGCATGGAATACCATGTATGCAGTAGTAGTGGGTAGTTCTAAGAACTGGTTGCGCAATATATGCCACTGCCCACAAGTGGGGACGAAATACTGAATCCAATTTGGCATTTTTCCAGTCAAAAGTGATGTGTACTGTTCTAGTTATTTCCCAAATAGTTTGTAAGAGGAAGTGTTATGTCTATAGCAAAACTGACAATTCTCTAAACACCCCCGAAACACACCTACAATCACCATGACAATCACATGTACATCGTATATTAAAATAACCGACAATTCCTTAGCTACTCCCCTAATTAGTACATACCTGTAATCACCACGACAACCGCAGGTATATTTGTAATGTTACAATTTAGCATCCCATAATTAAAATTCTAACCCCCAGGCATATGCCCAAATTAAGAGAATTCAAATGTACTCATACAATTAACGATACTGCCCACGAGGCTGAGGTATTATCATTAGCAATGCCCCAAGCATATCTAAATATCCATATATGGAAACACCACACTGGCAGTTCTAATTACTATTTATCAGAGGGAAATATATTCAATTATCTTTTTAAATCATGTTCCAGCAATTTTCATATAAGTTATTGGCTAGTGGATGTCGCCATGTATAGGCATCAGATAATGGGCTACCTCTTAACTACTGTGTTCTACAATCTTGGCCAGGTAGAAAGCAGGGAGATTTCACAGTGGCTTATTGACTATTTTAGGATATAGAAACAAGGATCGGTTATAATATTATCTCTCTGCTGCAACTATGTCTTAATGGACCATTGTCCGCTGATGTAAACAATATATATTAATTTGTCAATCTTTTTTCAAATTGGCCAACATTCGCCCAAAATACTACAAAGCGTATGTGGTCAAGCATAATACTCAGCATGATAGGAGGGTTCTACCAGCAATGCTGGCATAGCATAATAGGGCAAGTGTTGAGCAACATTTGGCAATGCCGAAACCTGATGACTGCATTACTGCATGTACAGAAGTATGCAGAAGTATGCAGAAGTATGCAGAAAATGCCGAAACCTGATGACTGCATTACTGCATGTACAGAAGTATGCAGAAGTATGCAGAAGTATGCAGAAGTATGCAGAAAATGCCGAAACTTGATGACTGCATTACAGAAGTATGCACCATGTACATGTAGCAGCTTCTAGCAGAGTCTCGTGCCCAGACGTTCACGCCCCCCGGCAAAAGAACGTCTGGTGTTCTAATTAAACTTTCTCGTCACAGACACCTTCCCCCTTTGGATTTCCAAAGGGTCCAATCAGATTGCAGCTTTTAGTTCTTCCGTAAAGTTGCCATGACGTTAGTTTGATAAATCTTCATATTATTGGTCAGTTTCGACGAATTAGATTGAAAATTTGAAATAGCATAATAGTCAACATACGAGATTTATTATCAGCAAACGTGGGGTCTGTGACAAGAAAGTTCATTTAGAACATCAGATGTTCTTTCGTGGGGGGGGGGGGCGTGAACGTCTGGGCACAAGACTACTCCTAGTACATTTACTATAATATGCAGATTACCAAAGTCTTAGTAGAAAGCCGTACTATGCAAAATCACAATTGAATATAGCTGCATAGCGTGATAATACAAGGAAGTGATAATGACATTCATACAGGAAATACTCAGTTGTGGTTTAGTACAGCAGGCTTCTCTGTTGCAACCTGCTGTACACGCTACATAGTACAAATTGGCTAATTTAAGTTCAAGTGGGTTCCTGTAGGCCAGCTATACACAGGTTACATACACACAATAAAGGCAGAATGGAGTGCAGCAGGATAACAACCTCTTACCAACTTAAGCATGGTTCTGGCCACGATGGTCGGCCTCCACCAGCTCTGTCGCAATCCGACCAGTACTTACCTCTCTCCGAGCAGCACTAAGCTTAACCGTACTGTAACCTACTGCGTGCACAAGCGATCGATGCCGAACTCTGAAGAGCCGGATTTGTCATATCCGCTGTCTTTCATTGCTTTGGATGGCTGTAGTAGATGGTATTCCAACAAACGCAGCGAAGAATCCATTGCTAACTTGACTTGGTAAGTGAAAAAAAAAAACAGCTAAACACTAAACTACGACTTTCAGTACGCCATTTTTTTAGTAGACAGAAACCCGTGGTAGCATCACGTGTGTGATGTATATCACGTACGACAATCAGGTGCCATCTGCGAAAGTCTGCTGACCACCACTCAGACGATCCTGGGCAGAACAATATAATCAGAACCCATCTAAAAAAATTCATTGAACCCATAGTTGTTATTGCCATTTTTATACATTCAGCAAGAATGGTCTAGTGTTTTAGCCCCCTAGATGAGATCATTAATATCATCACATTCCACTGCCAGTTGTATGCAGGTACATGTGGGCGGGGTCTGATGATGACATCGCCATGATATCATGCAAGGGGTGTCCAGGGTTGGCCCACCAGGTGATATCATAGCAACAGGTCATTGAGTGATGAAGCAGTGTCAACAAGATATTGAATTTTAGCACAGTCTGAGCAAATTTCAACACCTATCCAGTCTCATCCTCAGATCCTGTAGTCTCGTGCCCAGACCAATGTTCACCCCCCCCCCGCCGAACATTGGTCTGGGTACGAGACTAAGATTCTGAGCCACTCTCTACTAAGACCTCAGTACTAGCCACTTTACCTCGAGGGAAGGGAACTCTAAATGATGCGCAATGTACTAGTTATCCATCAGTAGCCAAGGTCAGCTAACATTGTATTCCACAGCTGTGCAAAGTATGCCCAATACTCTGGCCATCGTGCTAGCATATTAATTCCATAGTGTATGCTCAAAATAAATTAAGCTGGTGTAATTTCCTCAAACCCAGCCAAGAGTACAGAGCTATGTAGCTATCACGTTTGCTCATCAGAACATCCCCTACCAGGCCACTGAAAGCTGTGATAAGTCACGGACAGGAAGTGGAGCCATGCAGTATCTAGTCACATGACACGCACAAATGGCCTGAGGCAATCATAGTAAACAAATATACTGATTTGTTTATTTATCCATATATGCTTAATGTAACCCATGATCAACATCATGTGCCAGCATAGTTAATTAGAAATATCCACTATGACTGGATACTTATAATTAGCCACTTCCAGGTTAATTAACATTAATACTGCCAAGAGCAGTGTTACAACAAATCATGTGACAGGAAGTGAAAGACTAATGTGAGAGTGACTGTGTGGAACTACGTGTATTGGAAAAATAATAGCAACTAAAAGGATTTCACTATCAGTAAATTGCACGCTCATTCTTAATTAGTCACTCCAGTAATGAAATATATATATAGCGACTTACATCATAGGTTATAACCTCCCCAAGCTCTGGTGTGCATTTTGCTTGCTACTGGAGAGCCTGGTACCTTTTCTCACACGATTAATTGCATGTGGCCAGGAACCACTCAAAAGACAGTTGCACTTCTCTACCAACTTGCTGGAGAGTGTTTCAGCACTCAGTCTGTGGTACAAACAGGCTCTGAAGAGTAGCTATAATAGGTATGCATCCACTGCCTTCCTTAGTTGTCTGAGAACTGCAGCTGTCCTCGCCCATGCAAAAATTGGCCCTTCTACCCTACGTATCGCGCACATGGGAAAATGTACCAGGCCCACAGCTAGCTATCATAGGCAAGCAAGCAAGCATCACAAACAAAAGTAGCTTCCTCCAACACTAATTCAGTGGAGGCCTTACAGCTACAGGCATGTAGCTAGCTTCCAATTTAATTAAGGTGGTTCGTGAGTTAAGACAAAGGGTACACTGAACAGATGTCGTAATGGCGTAACACACTGCCGAAGGGAGTACCCAGAGCTTCTATGCTCATGTTGATTTCACTTTCGCCTTGAATAAGACTAGAGCATCTAGTCGAAATGTCGGCAAAGTTTCTTTCCGAATTAAAGTTGGTATTCGGAGAGCCTTTCCTTTGGAAACATTCGTTTCAACAGTCCTTCATTCGTAGCTTCTTTGCTGCTCTGCAGACGCTGTAAAATCCGTGCAAAGAACTAAGTTGGCTAGCTAGAGCTGTTCTCCTAATGCCACCACTCTTTCTATAGCTACACCAGACCTACAGAGCGTAAACTCGCTATTTGTATGGTTCGTTTGCTCGTATAGGACAGGCATTTTCCAGTGACATGGTACGTACGTAAGTTCGACTAAAAAAAGGTGCTCGAACAACCCCCCCACCCCCCCCCCTAACCTGAACTACTCATTTGTACCATAGACTGCTAGAACACTACATTATAGCACATGCTCTCTAGTACCTTCTCCATTAATTTTAGTACCAATTTTTACCCCCCCCCCCCCCTACCAATGCATAATGGTCTACATTACTGAACACTATCGCACTATATAGTACTACATACGCCACTTGTTGTCATAACATGGAACGCAAACTATTTATCGTCTAAAATTTAATTCCCAGGAAGCCCCCCTGCTGACATTCCAGCTAAGCAAATGTTATTACTGCATGTATGCAGTATTGCAAACTCTTACAGCCAATCAATACATACACAGCGTGCCCTTCAATGCAAACCTAGTTGGGACTAACCCAGTGCATAGTAGCCATACTACCAACTAGACCTTCCTAGGGTCTCTGAAAGTTTATGGTGCAGAATCCCCTGGAGCTGAATAAACAGCCCAAGCAACCATTAGTAGGGGTTCAGTCCCAAGGGTGGAGAGTGAATGCTGAGAGGATAAGTTCACTCTGAGTGCATGCAAGCCCACTCATGAGAATAAGCCCACCCCTGAACACAAGCCCACCCGAGTATAAGCCCACCCTGAGTATAAGCCCACCCTGAGTATAAGCCCACCCTTAAGTATGAGCCCACCCTGAGTATAAGCCTACTCTTGAGTATAAGCCCACCCCTGAGTATAAGCCCACCCCTGAGTATAAGCCCATCCCTGAGTATAAGCCCACCCCTGAGTATAAGCCCATCCCTGAGTATAAGCCCATCCCTGAGTATAAGCCCACCATGAGTATAAGCCCACCATGAGTATAAGCCCACCCCTGAGTATAAGCCCATGTCTTCACTTACTCTGTACACAATATCACCACCATCTTCTTGAACAGTAGGTCTGAGGAGGGAGGGAGGGAGGGAGGGAGAGCATTGGTAACACTTTTCTCTGCCCAGGACTGTTGATCAACCAAAAACACAAAGCCATCATTAAATTTACTATTAATTAGCCAAACATACCTAAATTTGGTCTCACAGTCAGGCCTCATGGGAAAACAATTTTTTTTCTCTTTTCCAAGTATGTAACTTGTACTGTACATTCAATAACAGCTTCTGCAGTACTATCACAGCAGAGTTCGAATAGCCGCTGCAATCCCCAGCATTTTCTGCACAAAATATTGTTTCTACGCTGTACAAGTACTGGGGGCGGAGTCTGCTAATGAAGCTAGGTTCAAAGTTCAATTTTAAACACCTAGACACCTCTCCCGTAATACGTAACAAGCCAACGCTCTAATGTGAAGTAATACGAGGTAAGACGTAATCTCTTAATAACTACATGTACCTCTAATGGGGCATGCATAAACGACATCAAAAGTTACTTTACGTTCCATTAAGGACACATGGTGGTGGAACCCCCCATATTGACAGTGTGTGTAGCAGCAGTTAGTCCATCTGCACCAGCTGAAAGGTAACCAATAGAGTTACACTACAGTGTACTCAAACCCGAAGCAGACTTATCGCCTCGCAGTTTAATGAGGCGTGCACGAAAATCATATTAGTTCCATTACGGTACAATCCCTCATGAAATGCCGTATGTCAGCTATGCGTGCAGCAGTTCTGATGTACCAGTACTTAGACTAATTAGAGATCACGAAATTCATCCCATACAAGAATTTGTATTACATGCACAGAATTCTTGGGGAAGATTATTCATGACCGACCCACTACAAGTGGTTTTCCCGGAAAAATCCTTCAGTCATGATAATCTAGTGTTCATTAATATAATCATTATGACAGCATACATACGGTTGTGAATTTCATTGGCGAGCGTCTCAAGTTTCATGGGGGGCTATTCTGCAAAAAATCATGAGCAATATCGACCAAGAGGGAGATGGCTTTAGGCGGAATATGTTACAACCCACCCCCCACACACCGCAGGCTGAAAACAGGAAATTCACCTTTTACAAACTGATCTCATCAATTAGTGAAGGTCAATTATGGGATATAATCTACATATGCAGTACTGTAACAGTGGGACCTCTATAATGTGGTCACTCTATAGAGCAGCCAACCTCTCTAGTAAGGCCACCTTGTTGGGTCCCAATGTACATACTGCTAATGTATTATGGACCTCTATAATACAGCCACCCTCTATAATGCAGCCACAAAATGTTGGCCCGAGGGACCACAATACAGAGGTTCCACTGTAGTGACATATCTCTGGTGACTTAGTAACAATCTATACAGGCAAGAGCAATTTTCTTTGCAATAGCAGGCTCCATACTAATACAAATGACATTATCCTATTACTATTAGTATACTAGTAGTATACTAGTAGTATACTAGCCTTGTTAGCACAGTGTACTGGGGGCACGTATATATACTTAATGTACTTGCTGGTCGGTCAAGTAATTGGGGGTCCTCGGCAGTCACATATGAATCTCCCCACCCCCCGAGGCTAATATGTAATCTGATCTGAAAAGGGACTAAAACTCACGTTTTCGAATGCATAGAATTCAAAGACGCATATCTCCGCAACGCTACACATAATGAAAATGAAACTAGAGTTGTTTTTACAGGAGGACACTTGTTGCACTATCCACCCAGAAATGAAACCCCTCTGCCACGCCACAAGGGAGATATGGAGCGGAGTTTGCGGCACTCTCAACACGTATCTCAGGAATGGAACGAACTGTAGACTGCCAGCGTGGGTCGCTATCAGTTGAAAGCTAGTACTCATACTGTACCAAGAATCCTAAAAAAATTCATTGAACCCCCTACTTGTTTGCTGCCATTCTTACACATTCAGCAAGAATCGGTCTAGTGTTTTAGCCCCCTAGATGAGATCATTAATGTCATCACATTCCACTGCCAGTTGTAGGCACATGTGGGCGGGGTCTGATGATGACATCACCATGATGTCATGCAAGGGGTGTCCATGATCCATGATCCAGTAGGTGGGGTCTGATGACATCGCCATGATGTCATGCAAGGGGTGTCCATGATCCAGTAGCAATACCTTTTCTCAGATTTGGTAGACAGTATACAGTTCACTGAGAAAGCTAGGCTCCACCACTACACAGTGAAGCCTCTTTTGACTTTTGAGTGCACAGCCATGGGGATGATGGTATGTACACACTATCTTTTTCATCATTAATAAAATATTTGCTTTAGTACTGATTCAGAAATATAAATGGTAGGGTTTCATAAAGAGGGGACAACCCTGGGCTCTCCCCCACCCCACCTCCAAGAACGTAAAAAAGTTGATACTTCATTTTTTGATACTCAGTAATTACTTTTAGGGCCCCAGAAGCCACCAGAATTATAGTATCTAAAATAAAATTACCTAAGGGGTCAGCGTACTACCGAGCGTCGTCCCCAGGCTCCTGTCATTGTCTGAGAACTGCAGCTGTCCTCACCCACGCAAAAATTCACCCTTCTACTTTAGCTAGCTGTGGGCCCGGTACATTTTCTCATGTGCGTGGGTACAGACAACAAAGCAGTAAAATCTACACTTCTTATAACTTACATTAACCTTTAAGTATAACATAATATTATATGGCAAACGAAACAAGGTACAAAGCTAAAATTCATAGCCTCTTACCCGGGCTTTCCACACCCAGATTTTATCTCGCAGCCGTGGAGAAAAATCGGTTTTTCCCCATAACTGCCTGGGTAAGAGGCTAAAAATTCACAGCTTAACATGCAGTTTTTACGACAGAAAAATTAAGATGCTATGAAAAAAAAATTATGAAGAAGGCGTGGCTATGGACAGCCCCTGAAGTAATTATCTAATCAATCATCAAACTGGTAGTGAAGCCACTACTACATGTATGCATGTATGACAGCATCCTAGCACTGAAACTGCATTGTACTTACATTGTACTGGGAATATCCTGTGTGCACTACATCAGAAGCTGCCATGGTGATACAAGCCTTTGGTATATTGAATACTACTATATATTCCCCACTTCACCCTTGTTTCTCTAGCAACAGGTGGGTTATAAATTCCATATACTGACAGGAAGTTGTTCATATACTCCAGCCCTGAGGGCAGTTCAATAATATACAGCTTGTGCATGCATGTACAGCCCGTATGACATAGTAAACAAGTTTTCACCGCGAGTTTCTACGGCATAGCGAGAGAGCCACTTGTTTAGGAAGTGGGCGTCTCCCGATAAGAGTAGCGCTGTACTTGAAGGAGCTGGGTCTTGGGGGCGGTGCTCATTACGCCACTTCCGCCACTCCTCGAAGTTCTCGATAGCCCATTTATTTGCTTTTTCGGTGTTCTTCGGCGTGTAGCCAGCGGACAGTTTCTCAGCTTCTTCATCTGTTAAAATGGACGCGAAGCGACTATTTTGTCCGCAGCATTCTGTCCACTCAGGCAAACCAAGACAAGTGGCTGAACACAGAGCCATTATTTGGTTAGCTACCACTGTACGGCTACTAGCTAGCGGTTGCCATGTTGCATGTTGCTATGGACCCAAGAACCAATCAGATACAGAATATAATAGATAAACCGCGGTAGCCAGGGATTTATGGCCATAAACAACCCTCGCCCTCGGGCTTCGCCCTCGGGCTCGGGCGGTTTATGGACCATAAATCCCTGGCTACCGCGGTTTATCTATTACATATTCTGCCACTGTAGCAAAGTTGCCGTGGAGACGTACAAGTACCCCACCCATGTATGACAGCATCCTAGCACTGAAACTGCATTGTACTTACATTGTACTGGGAATATCCTGTGTGCACTACATCAGAAGCTGCCATGGTGATACAAGCCTTTAGTTACAATGTATATTGAATACTACTACATATTCTGCCACTGTAGCAAAGTTGCCCTGGAGACGTACAAGTACCCCACCTGGCTCAATACAGGCTCAAGTACCCCACCTGGCTCAATACAGGCTCAAGTACCCCACCTGGCTCAATACAGGCTCAAGTACCCCACCTGGCTCAATACAGGCTCAAGTACCCCACCTGGCTCAATACAGGCTCAAGTACCCCACCTGGCTCAATACAGGCTCAAGTACCCCACCTGGCTCAATACAGGCCCTTATCGGTTATGATGTAATGGGAGGGAAAAGTGGTGGAATTGGAAGTAAAAGAAATTTTAAGCACACAAGCCTGTGTTTTCATACAAGAAAACTACATCAAAGCACATGTTCTCTTGTATTTTCTCCATTTGGTGCCGCCAATTATGTGCAAAGGGCCCATGGGGTCTACTGTATAGCCAACAGCAAAGTCTATGAAGAAGGGGCTTCTCAGTAAGTAATAAGGACATTACAATGAAGAGGGGGCTTCTCAGTTGGCTCTCGCATAAGAAAAAAGGCTCTCTGAATACCAACTTTAATTCGGAAAGAAACTTTGCCGAGTGGGCTCTGATCTGGGAACGAGGCTGGAGAGTGGACTCTGATCTGGGAACGAGGCTGGAGAGTGGGCTCTGATCTGGGAATGAGGCTGGAGAGTGTGCTCTGATCTAGATAAAAGGTTAACAGGTTAGCACTATATGCACCAGTCTGACTTTGAGGCAATCATAAAAATGCCAGCCCTACTACATGTAGCAGGGGAAGTAACCTACACACAGCTGCAGCTGGAATAAAAGCACATGCAGTCAGATATAAAAAAGCCACCTGCTGTTCTTAACTGCTGCTACCATGGTTACACTACAGTATAAGGTTACCAAAGCCCCAACAACCACTTAACTACAAAAGGGTCACTTTTCAGGGGGAAAGACCCTGAAACTTGCTCTACAGCTCAAAGGTGAGCTCTAGCACAGCCTAATATTATGGGAATGCTTGTAAGTGACGAATAATTTTTAAGAAACAGAGTCAGGGCTGCCCAGAGGAGTATAAGCCTACCCTAAGTATAAGCCTACCCTGAGTATAAATAAGCCCACCCCTGAGTATGAGCCCACCATGAGTATATAAGCCCATCCCCCGTCCCTGAGTATAAACTCACCCCTGAGTATAAGCCCATCCCTGAGTATAACCCAGGGTCAGCCATCCCTGAGTATTACATCATCCAAGAGAATAAGTCCCCCCCCCCGAGCACGAGCCCACTCAAGCGTAAGCCCTACCCTGCGTACAACCTCAGCCCTGACTCAGAGGCCATACTCAGGAGTGGGCGCTTGACTGGACTAGGTGTTCTTATAGTAGGGAATTATTTTCATGGATGATCTCATTGTCACGATGGGCTTACAATAGCAATCAATTTTACATCCAGGGGCAGGGCTCAGAGGGGAGGGACAGGGATGACCTCATACCTCTATATTTAGGGATAATGTCATACTTAGGGGCGGACTTACGATAGTAATTTTTCATTCAGGGCAGGGCTCATGGCTCAGCTGTGAGGGAGACGGATGATCTCATGCGTCTATATTTAGGGATAATGTCATACTGAGGGGTAGGTTTACGATAACAATTTTCATTCAGGGGCAGGGGAGTTCATAAAAGAGACGAACAGCCTCAGGGGAGAGGTTGCACTCTTATGATCAAGTGGACTCATGCTCTTATAGCGGGATTTATTTTCTCTGATGATCTTATACTCAGGAGTGGGCTTATAAAAGCAATCGACTTTATATCTAGGGGCAGGGGTGGGCTTATATGCAGAGAGAGGCACTCCTGGATCAGTCCGTCTCTGAATGTACTATTATAAGCTCACCCTGAATGTATGTAAGCCCACCCCTGAGTATAAGCCCACCCCTGAGTATAAGCGCACCCCTGAGTATAAGCCCACCCCAGAGTATAAGCCCACGTACACCACTCTAGTTACAAACGTTATACGTCCATTAAAATGCAAAGATACCACTAATCGTCACATTCCCAGACCTTATTCTGGTACCACTAATCGTCACATTCCCAGAACTCATTCTGGTACCACTAGTGGTCACATTCCCACAGACTTTAATCTGGTACGTACACCACTGACGGTCAGGTTCCCAGACCTTATCCTGGTGTCCAGGAGCTCCTTGATCATAGCAACGGTCTCGTCATCATCCTCAGTAATCTCTACAGTGAGGAAACAGAAGCTGGTGCCAGACAAAACCATATCACCTCATATAGGAGGAAATTCTGAATCTGTTCAATAAGGTTTCTCATAGGTGGAATGACGTATAGACACTTAAACTAGTAGCTAGAGCCAACTGAGAAGTCCCCTTTTCACCTAAACCCTTGTTGTCATGGTAACAGACCATTTTCCATGTGATGTTATCGCAACGACATCACTGACAATTCCAATGATTTTTCCCCCCTTAAATTTGAATGCTGTAATTTATTCCACCTCTGAGGTGTGCATCATTGAAATTTACCTGTTTTCCATAGAGAATGTACTGGGGAGGGGAGGAAGGGACAATTCTGTCCCCCCCCCCAGTACATTCTCAATTTCTGCCCCCCCCCCCCCCCCCACATTCTCTATGGAAAAATGGACATATTCCACTGATGGAAAACAGATCTCAAATTTGAATTATTTCTGCTGCACCCTTATAGCATTTGGGATGAATTCGTGAAGGATTTCTCTGATTACCGACTACAAGGGCTATCAATGCTATAGCCACTAGTTTCTTGCAGAGCGAGGGCACATTAACCTCCATAGATGGATGAATGTCGGCCAAATTTGATGACATCTGCAGAAAATGGTCTACTAGTAGTTATATAGCAAAAACTACCCAGTTTGGGAGGGGGTAATGAGGTAATATGACCACAGATGACTTGTGCTTACACCCAGTCTGCCCTCTGAGGACTTATTACTTTGTTGCCATGGTAACTACTTCGTTGCCATGGTAACTACGTAGTTGTCGTAACAACACTACTATAATTATAGTTCTGACTCAATTTGGCAGGAGGCAAATGAAGTAATAAGACCACAGATGGACTTGATTATTCTTTGTTGCTACACACCCAGTATAGTCTGGTGTCTGATGGCAGTAATTTATTAGCACTTAGGTCTGGAGAGAGAAAAAAAAATCCCTATGGTTACCTGTACAAAGCCGTATAAATGTGACCAGGTTGCACACTTCCTACATGCTTGAAACGTATCTCTATGCACAATGATATGCAGCTGTTTGGTGTCGGTTTTTTTTTAATGGCACCAATGACCCAATAATGAGCCTTTTTGCCACACCACAAAGGAGATTTCGGGCGGAGTCAGGCAGTGCCTGGGGATTTCTCACTAGCATGGCAATCTTCCAATAATGGCTGCGCTACCAAGGCACGCATCTCAGGATGGAGAGCTGCAGACTCCTAACCTGTTCTGGCATGGCTAGTACTGGCACTGTACCAATCATTGTTTCTACTGGGTCGTTGAGATAATAATATTATCTCAATATTCTAATTATTACCTCAATGCCTAGTTTTCAATTTTTGCAATTTTCAAACCGTCATATTATTTTCAAACCGGTTTGAAAATTGCAAAAATTGAAAACTAGGCATGCTAAATATTATGCTCGCTAAATTACCATGCTTTTGCGCTCAAACATTGCTGCTATAATCTGCTTCAGTAATCCAAACACCTTGCACATAACATAGGCACCTACAGCTTATGTCCGGGTCTCCTAATCCACCTATAGCAAGTCTCCCAAATGACCATTGACTTCCTATCTGTCTGTCTGTCTGTCTGTTTGTCCATTCCCATTCATCTCATTTGTTTGTCCATTCACATCACTTTGTAACTGTGATTAGCACACACACAAACATACACACAAACATACACACACACACACGCACACACACCTGTATCTTGGGAAGGTTGTTCTTCCGTCATGATCGGGAGTCCGCTGGCAAAGAAGTCCATCACGGTCGCAAACACCTCCGGCTTTAGCAGCTGCCAGGCGATGTCATCGTCAGCCTATGGGCGGATCATGTGACCAAAGTGAATGTCATGTGACATTACATGAATGTCGTGTGATCACTGTATGTGCTCATCACATGCTGAAATGTCCCATGTGGAAATCAAATATTATTCCGTAGCGTATTTCAATCGTGTCACTGCGTTCAAAGCGCTGTATCTCTGAACTTCTGTAAGGGCGGGACTCATATACAGTATCAATATTTGATGTGCATGTATGAGTCCCACCCTTAATGGATTAATGGACACTCAGAGATACAGCACTTTGAGTGCAGTGACATGATCGAAATACACGTAATAATATTCAATTTCTACATGGGAATGTCACATGTGTACACACACACACACCCACGTGCATGTGCAGTAATTAACAGTTTATGACATTATAATGAACACTTAACAAGAAAATCCTAAAGTCTAAAGCATCAAAGCGATGAGATGACAGCAAATTGGCCAGATTAATGCCAACACTCTCCAAAAGAGGAGGAAGCTGTATGCATACGGATACATTCAACCACAGAGGGACGGTGTTCCACACGTTTGAGAATGGAGAAAATTTTGGCAGTTTTCACTGAGAAACCAGAGAAGAACACACACACGCCAGGTATCATCGTGTGACATTCAGGGGCGTAATTACTTATGAAAACAAACACTGCATTGTTATTTTATTTATTTTTTAACCAGGAGTACATCGAGCCAACACATATAGCCAGCAGAAGGCATGTGCGATCCAGCATAGCCGAATGGGAGAGGGCATGTGCGATCCAGCATAGCCGAATGGGAGAGGGCATGTGCGATCCAGCATAGCCGAATGGGAGAGGGCATGTGCAATCCAGCATAGCCAATGGGAGAGGGCATGTGCAATCCAGCATAGCCAATGGGAGAGGGCATGTGAGATTAGTAGCTCCTAAAATAATTTTGGCTGGGGGGGGGATTCAAGCCCAGTACCTTACAGTATCAGGTACATACAAATAGACCATATTCGGATAAGATGACTACGAGGATTTTGCTGCCATGGCAACAATATATGGCTCATATGAGGGATTTGTGGGCCTATATAAAATGCGTATAAGTTTGTGACGTCATATCTACTCCATTTAATGTCCAAATTACTTCAAATTTGAAAGATGACATTTCTGAGTGATAAACATTACATGCAAGGAACTATTGCTGCCATGGCAGCAAAATGCATAAATTTGCACAGCAATAGACTTCAAAATTTTAGCTGACCCTGGCTACTAATACATAGTAATTCACCACGCATCATTTCGAGTTCCCTACCTCGAGGTAAAATGGATAGTACTGAGGTCTTAGTAGAGAATGGCTCAGAATCTGAGACTGATGCAACGACTGCTAGCTGTTCTAATCCCACAAAATAGAAAAACCACCAGTCCTATGGCTGCCATTTGGAATCTGAAAGTTACGCTCTCAGGAAGTATAAAGTACAGTAGTGCAAACCACAATAAAGGAGTTCAGGAAGTGCAACCTAGGAGCCGCTGGAATGAAACCTTGGGAGAGGACAGGAAGTGATGTACTACCAGTATGATTTGTTTCAGGGTAGAAAGGTGGTTTATAGAAAGGACATGATAGGCTAATAGTCAAGGGGAAGTGATGACAGGAAGTGGTTCGCTGTGACTATAATAGCAATCTAAGTGTTGCCATGGCAGAGAAATTTCCTTGGATGAATTACTAACAGTGTTATGCAGTACAAGCCTATCTGTGAGGTAGAAAGATGGTAGAGAGGACTTAATAATTACTGTGCAGATAGAGGAAGTCAAACTTTGGAAGTGATGCATTATGGCTTGTGAATAGGCAAGTACAATTGTAGCCCTCAGACACCGAGGAACGGAAGTGAATCAATTCTTCTTGCAGCTAATCTTTAGGACTCATTGGCGCCACAAATCAAGTGCTTTGGGGTTGTTTCCGGTGAGCTACTAATAAATTACTGGGTAACAAAAATATTATTCTGGGGGATGGGGGGGGGGGAGTCCCCAGCTCCAGTATGAAACACTGTATTCATCCAATTTGCTTGAAGCTGAAATGAAACCCTCCATGCATAGCGGACATGACCATATAAGGAGTGTCGTGTTACCATAGCTATGGAAGTCCCTCCAGCAGTGCAATGGTATTACTTGAGAATAAGAAATGCACTTATTAATAATTTCCTTGGCCACATGGGGCAGAAAATGAAGCTACATTACACATTTCCCCGTTCTGCGAAACCCTTAAGGGATGGGGGGGGGGAGGAATCAGCCCTCACCAACACTGAGGCGCGGTCATGGTAGTCATGGTAACCATTATCTCTACGGATGTAACTATGGCCCTCCTAGAGTGCCACAGCCTTTTCTATGTTAATAGCAGCATTGCAGGTTTTTTCACCACGCCTAACGTCCACCCCGGCATGTAGCTTTTATGTTCCACGCCTGTCTGTCGTCTAGTCTGCGCACCTTCAATTACATCATTATTTTACTATGCCATTGTAGCCACAAGTATGTACAGCAGAAGCCACTGGAAGATCACAGGCCAGGCTAGCTGGCGGTGACAATACCTGTTTTGGCAAAGATAAGTATGTAAATATATTAAAAAATTGGCGTGGTCATGGTGACAAATCTTATTATACTAGGTATACGCAAGCGCACTATGCCTCGCGTTCACTATTAGATGTAGACATGCACTGTATGGAGGGGAGAGGCTTGTGGTCACATGCAAACAGTTGTGGGGTTTCGTTGTAGTTTGCTGACATCGTCACACGGGGTGCGTACTGGGGCGGGGTAGCCCCCCGGATGCACACGGGGTGCGTACTGGGGCTGGGTAGACCCCGGATGCACACGAACCGATTATTTTCGCGAGTCAGCCAGTCGCGAGAATAAGAGCTTAACAGGGAATGCTAGAGCAGCTACGAGAAAGCGACTGACATCCAGGAGAATGATGTCGCTACCTACATTTTCCAGGGATCAGCCATGGATGCCACGGGAGAGCAGAGATAGGGGCTGTAGTGCTTGAACTCACGTTCGTATCGCTCGATCGTGCCGTCTGTCTCCAGCGCTCATATCTCTACTTATACAGAGTGTACATAAACTCTACTAACCTGGGAGCTGTAGTAAGCCTTCCCTGGTAAAAGGATGTGGTAGATTTGTCCAAACGTCTGAGTCTTCGGGCGCCACAAGTTCGAAGACGGCATCCATGTAACTACCAGAGACGCCATTTTGAACACGTGTTGCTGCCCCGGGGCCCCCCAAGCGTGACAGACATCTCCCATATGGAAATATATATATATATATATATATATATATATATATAGACGCTAGCTGAGATTGTTGAGCCCATAGGTCGCGATTATTGGCCTCGCTGCGCTCGGCAACTAGGCAAATGCAGGGCATTGTGGGGCGAGCCTTCGTGAGAATTGTGAATTTGAAGGGGAAGTAAGCTGTGTTTGATACATGGAGCACGGCAGGCCCTCTCTCGTTCTCTTCTATGGCGTAGCCTATTCTCTCTCTGCATTGTATGATTCAGTAGTTCCCTTTGAGGAAGTAGTTAGCGCTTTTGTAGCATCCATAGCCGAGGAAAAACCAGTGGTTTTGCCACGTGTTTTGTATGTACGTGTAGTGGAAACGCGAGAAATTCAACTGCTAAGTGAGAGCGCGAGAAATTGGAATTGCAAAATTAGATTGCAAAGCGTTAAATTATGTGAACATGGAATATGCGGCACGACGTACGTACGATATTACATTCAGAGGAAATGCACCGCTGACATGACTAGTGTGGGGCTCGCTCAGGCTCACCCCAATAAAAGCACAATGAAAGGCCAATCAGATTCGCTTTTCTTTACTTCCTGACGAACATTTGTATGTTCGTCAGAAAGTAACTAATTAGTGTAACTGAAGTTATGGCTTACCAACTAAAAGTGCACTATAAAATTGCTGAGTCAGCACTTCTGCCACAAGGTTAGGTTGCCGAGACAACCTAATTAATCTACAGCTGCTGCCAAGGTCTATAGCTACATGTAAGTACCTTTGTTACGGTGATAAAGTCAGTCCCGAAGAACACGCCTTTCACTCCCTCGATCCTGAATAGCTGTCTCGCCAGTGGGGAGCCGCGGGCTGACATGGGATTGGGAAAGTCCACCGTCCCTGATTCCAGGACAGGCACTCCCGGAATGAACTTCAGACTGTTAGGGTTGGGTGTATCTTGTACCTGAATGAACATGCTACGGGCTGGATGGAATGGAATCAGAATAGGAAATGGTACAGAATGAAAAAAGTATTACATACATACATACATAGAATATATATTATGTATATATGTATTTATATACATAGTATGTATTACACACATAGAATTAAATGCGACAAAAAATTACTATTAGCGAGTATTGTATATAAATTTGGACGGGCCCCTAACCGCGCCCAACGACACACCCCCAAATTGTTTACGTCTATACCTGGCTGATGCTGCCACCATTTCTGACTTATCCCAGCGCCAGAGAGACGTATACACCCCCCACCGGACGCGCACGACTTCCCTGCGTGTCTTGCCGTCTGGAAGACGCTATAGGTGATCGGTCTGGCCGAAGTACTCGTACACGTGGCGGTCAATGATCTCATGAGAAAGGCAGCCGTCGTACACGTCCCCTTGATTCTTCTCAGCAGACTACCGCTGGCCATTGTCTTCATATAATTTAGTGGTTCGGTGATCCCCTGATCGATGGTCCTGGCAAGGTCTCAGTCTAATCGTAGATTAGTGGACTACCTGTCGACTACAGGGGTTTATCATTACATCATACGTAATATATAGTCACGTGCACTTTAATGAGCTGCGCTGCCTGTATATACAGAGAGAACATTTGGAGAAAAGTGCTGTGTTGCGGACAGCAAGCAATAAATCAACCCCCATTTTGAGGTAGTCTGTTTGGCTTAGCAATAGTGAGCTAGTTTGGTAGATTCAAAACTACCAGCCTTTTTGGCCAGGGTTGTTAAAGGGGTGTGGCTCTGCCAGCCAATGTCACGCCCAGTCTGTGCAGTATCCTTCCAGGCCATGAGGCCTCTTAAAAGTAGTACTATAAAGTCTATAGTAGCAGCTACGTAGGTAGCTACCTGTGATAAACGGTTGCTATAACAACCAGTCTTTTCCCCTACAATCAAGGCTAAGGATCGCTTACAGATACTGAAAGAGATCCCTCGACTGATTGTGGACTGGGGACGAGACTACTAAATACCGTCCATGATTCCTTAATCATAGATATAACTCTACCCCTGTTTTTAGATTTTCCCAAATTATTTTTTATGCTAGCTATGTGCTGGAATGTTTAGTTGAAAGCAAAACCAGTAGACAGTTTTTCATTGCTTGCTGTATGGAGAATTTTGGGGGAGACTGGGGATATTGCTTCTGAATTGTGTGACCTATATGGGACTTTACTTTTGAAAATTTAGTTTGACCAAATTTTCATAACAATAATTATGTCCAACTGGAGGCTGCATGCTGCAAGTGTGATATATAATAAGTTCCCCAACTGCAGAATGCAAGCAAAAATATGTTATGAAAATTTTCAGTGAAGTTTCTGGATAATAATTATGCATAATATATAGCCTAGATTCTCTCTCAGATGTACCGAATGTACAGACAATTAGTAGATGGTGTGTAGTAGCTAAGGGTTGCAAGGATCCACTCGTGAAAATATAAAACTGAATGTCGAGAACATGATGCTGTTATAGCGAGGGCTTGTGACAGGCAACTTGTATTCGAAGACTCCAAATGTAAAGCCATGCACCATGTCTGGGAGCTCACGAATACAGGAAAGATTAACAGTACTATTAAATGTCCAATACACAATTACTCAATAATCATGCAGTGACCCATGTCTGAATGAAGCCTGTGGCCAGTGCTTTCTATACACACTCCACTCCTCACACCATGCACAATTTTTTTGCACGGTGAATAGCTGAAAGCTGGTGTAGTGAAGCAGGCTGAGTAAAATGCTGTGTAAGCTAAATGAATGGCATTGCAATCAGATTTGCTTCTTCAGTACATATTAAGCATGCAAAAAGCATGTTATAACTTGCTGCGTTGAGCGTCTGTATTAAAAGGGAGCTGCAGTTCGTACAGGAGCCGTAACGAACTGCATTTCAGTATACAGTAATGCAGGGCGCATTATATTAATTAATAACTTAGGATATGACGTCAATCATTAACGGCCAGAATTAGTTGATATTCAGCTAAAGAATTCCCCGTGGTTCATGCAGGACTCTCCCGCGTTGTAAGAAAGATCCCTTATAGCCTCGTTTTAAATTAAAAGAGCCAGGATGCTTTTGTGGGGCATCAGTCTAGTAGCTGGCTGCTTTACGAAAAGAGCTCTTGCCCACGCAAAGCGAGGCATTTGCAGGTAGGCAACTCAATTGGAACAAAGTCGGTTCAGATGTAGCTAATTAGCAGTTTTATAGCATCTGGATGACGCTGAATTGTTAGTGTGTATTGTGAGTTTTATAGCATCTGGAGGACGCTGAATTGTTAGTGTGTATTGTGAAACTACCGCCTACTGAAGTTACTTGCATTTGCGGTTGAGTTTCATAACACTTGGGGACTACTTTTTGTGTGTGTATAGGTTTCTAGGGAAGTTTGCGCAATAGTCCTCTCCCCCACTGTGTGCGATAGGTTATATCCATTCTCTCCAACTACTCATTGCAGGACTGTCACGATAGCCGTTTGAACGTACAGAAAACTGCAGGAATGGCCACTTGTACTGGTGGTAATGCGTGCGGCACAAGCAGCCCAAGATCGAGGTCAACGTCTCCGGGGCCGCTCGGCTTACCGGGACATGCCGAGACTGGGGAGCTGTTGGAACAGATCTGTGCTCAAATCTCCGAAGAAACGACTGCAGAATTAGTTGATATTGCTAATTCTGCCGAATCACAACACAGGCTGCAGGATTTGCTACCCGTGTACTTTTTTTCCTGGCAGTTACAGCAGCCTGCAGCAATTATGATCTATCTACTGCTGCAATTTTTTTTGGTGAAGAGAGACTGCAGTAACTTGAGGAAAGAAAAGGAGGAGTGTGAAGCCCATATTTACAAGCTAAAGCAGAAGGTTGGAGATCTGGAAGAACAGCTACATGAACTGAGAGTCCAAAGCCCTAACTCTAGAGAAGCAGAGAGTGCAACTGACAGCAATGGTGAAATTAGCAAGCTAGTAAACAAAATCGAAGAATTGAGTTTACAGAACCAACAGCTTGAAAGCACCAAGACAGAGGTAGGAAGGTTGAGCTGTTTGTTTGGCTACTGAAATGCCCAAACTAATCACGACTTGTAGGCATGGGCGCTATAGTTGATTCACTCATAAGCCTATGCAAGGGAATATCTCTGCGCTTTGAACAGCTTATGAGCAGCTTATGAGCATCGCTCGCTGAGCCTCTAGTATTATTTTAGTGATCTAGACTGAGTTACAACCGAAAGTAACGTGGTGTATACACATGCATACCACACTCTCCCTCTGATTACTAACACTAGGATTGGGAATACTGAAACCCAGATAACACGATCACTGGACTCTAATCTAAGTGAATGTGTAACTTACAACAAAACTAGTATACACCCATCCATATATATGCATGATTTGTTTGTTTGGGCTATAGTCTAAATGATGCCATATGTCTACTTTTCCCCTACTGTAGCTTTATGACATAAACCAACAATGGGCGAATGACTACAACATTTTAGCACAGAGAATCGCAAACACCAGCGGGTGCTACAGTGCAAATTCTACAGGTACACATCCGTCCTCTACCCTGGTACCGTGCATTCAGTGTCGGAGGTTGGAACGGGAATTGGACGAGAGCAAAAGAGAAATTGAAGAGCTGAATTCGAACTTTGAGAGAACTAAAGAAGAGTTACAGCAGTCTCTCAAGCAAAGAAACAGTGAAATTTATCAACTAGAAAATGAGAACAGAGCAATCCATTTCCAGGTATGTACAGCTTTCCAGTTGGCATGGTTACGTAATTTCTACAGGAGTACCATGTGTCTACCCCCACTGTTATAGCCCATATACACTCAGACCACCTCCACTACAGTTTGGGGGGGAATGCCCTGTCACCTTTGATGGTTGTACACTTCTCAGGCTTTCTATAGATATTGAATTTCTGTAATGAGTGGGTAACACTTGTAGGAATTCACAGTGTTTGTATACAGTAGAGTTTGGCCTTTATGGGCTGAAATCATGATATGACTGCTGTTTATATGGCATACCAGTCCCCACATGTAATATATTCTATACACTGTACATGGCTGGTGAGTAACCTCTAGTGCTTATCCCGATATCTCCGTGCTTCTTTTCTAGCTGCAAGAGCTGGGTGACCTGCAGCTTGCCATGAAAGTTCAAGAGGAGCATGGAAAATTACAGCACCAATATGCACAGCTGAAGAAAGAGCATCAGAATGGTGTAGCGGAAAGACTGCAGCTAGGCAAACAGGTTAGACTTGTTCCGTAGAGTTATCAGATTTCTGGTACAACAGTGATAAGCCTCAACACTGAAAGTTAAACCTATATAGCTTCACAAACAAACTCTATAATAACCTGAGGCATGACTATCTGTTTGTATACTAGTTACCTTTACTGTGCAAACTAGATCATCGAATTTCCTTCCCGTACACTGTCTGATCTGTATATTATGGCAGTGGCAAGGGAAGGAAGACGCTACTGGTTATAATAATATTAATAATAGATCATCTTTAGATCTCCCCCTTGGTTTGCAAACACGGAAGCTCCTTGACTCTGCAATTAAATCTCCCTATAGTACTATAGTGCAACTCCCCCACAGAGAGTTACTGAGCCGGTGGTGGAGGAAAAACACTCTAACTATGGGCTGCACCGCATGCATTTGTACACAACAAACAGTTTTAGTGTCAATTGCAATTGCTGCTTCATTTATAGGTTATTTAACGGATGGTTAGTATAGCGTGGCAGCACTGAACTGTTTTGCTGACCGAAATCAGAGCAGCTATGTTTTAGTCAGCTTGTTCCAGTTTTTGTGGCAAAACAAGGTTTTGGAGCTGCAGGTACCATAAACATGCAAAGCTGTGACTGATACAATCATGGGTATATTCAACGACAGTACCTATAGTGGATTTTAAAACATGTATTTCTTAAATACTCATGTTCGATCCTTTCCGTCCACCACAGCTTGAAAAAGTGAGGAAAGCCTTTCTTACACTGTTTCCCTTCTCGAGTGCTTTAAATGGAAGAGCTCGAAGTAACTCTGGCTACAACACCGTTCCCAAGAGATCTTGCAGAAGACAGCACTATTCTGCCGAGCCTCCCACCCCACCTGTAAGTGGTAGCAATTTGACACTTGATTACTACAGCTAGCAATACACACAATGCCACGATTTAGGCCCAATTATATCATATTAGACCTTGCAGTAGCCTCGTACTGAGGCTTGGGTATGAGGGCTAACCTTGTAGCTGTATCATATCATCCTGACACCTGTATATTATCAACCATTATAGTAATAATGATGATGGGCTAAGAATCATAGTGGGCTAATCCAAAATTAAGTACTGGAAATTGCATGAATTGCACAAAAACGAAGCAAATAGCATGCATATTATACCCAATGAGAAATGACCAAAGTTTTGAAATTTCAGCAGCTATTGAACACATCAGACTTTAAGAGCATTCTCTCACCTTTGGGAGGGCAAGTTCAACATTTTGTGGGTTAGACCACTCTGACTTGGAGTCCTTTGTTTAATGGTTGTGTTTGATGTTCTACCCTGCAGGGCTTAATAGCTCGAGGGGACAACAGAGGCAGTCTAGTGGAAAAAGACGTCAGACTGCGAATGATTCACGACCAACAGGCGACTAGTCTTGAAGCCACCACTCCCCAACTCGATGAGCCTCACACATGGCCAGGAGCAGTGCACACCGAAGCGCCACCTAGAAAAACAAAACCAAGTACTCTGTTTCCGGTCGACCATTTAAAATGTCCATGTTGTCAGAAACATTTTGCCTGTGAAATTGAAGACTTTAACAAATGGTTCGACCACGTACAGTTTTGCTCGATGTGACAGCTTTGGTGTGTTGTATATGTGCCCATGCAGACTCAGGTTCTACCATACGCAGGTTGGAATATAGTATTGAAGAGTGAAAACTTGTCATGGCTTGTGTTGCTGTACTAGTATGCAATAAAATCTTCAGCAAAACAGAACACGTCATGCAGTCATGATGCAACAGCAGATTCACCTTTTTTTATGTGCTGCTTTATGATTGTAAGTTGCAAGGTGATGATCATCATCACATTTTCACTGACTAAAATACTTATTGTGACCTCAATTAAGCAATCACTTTTTTCACAGTAATTCTACCATGTTTTTGTGTACATGCCGTATGCAGGAGTGAATATTCATAAACTTCTTACACTTCCACAGTACTTATACACATAATTGTCATTGTTTTCCCACATACACGACTGAAGATGTTTGCTGTCTACATTGTAAACTGAAAATTAATTACAGAT